>OX596073.1:13125868-13725868 GCA_951394005.1 Protophormia terraenovae
ATAAAAACTTTTACCTAAAGCTAAATTGGAATCAAATTGTTATTTAATAAAGACCTATAATAAAATTTAATTAAATTAATTTTATTTAACAAAATTTAAAAAAGTTATCTTCTAAACTTTTTTAAATTTTGTTAAAATTGGGTTTTATATTTTTTGTTAATTTAAAACAAATTCCAAAATTTGTATATTATTAAAAACATAACCTTTGCAAAATTAATAGGTTTCAAAATATTGTTTAAGCAACTAAACAAAATTCAAATTCAAAATTTTTACAAAACATAACCCCAAAAATATTAGAATTAAACATAAAGATATTTCTAATACTTAAAGCAGGAATAAATAAGAACCTTAGAGGAAAGAGAACCGGTTCAAAACTAGTCACCTGACAGGTTCTCGGGGCTAGAGACCGGTTCCAGTTCCGGAACTTTATATGGGAGGAAACTGTCACTTTTACTTGGAGTAGCATTGGAGGTGGTTAATTAGCACCTTGGGACAGGTCGTAAGATACGTCACATTACTGGTCCAAGGGGACATGTTCAGAGTCGATTAATATAATACAAATTTGAAAAAAAACAGTAAACATTGTTTACTTTAAACTTTTTTTATTTTTTTAATTTATTTTTATTAAATTGACCGTTACTGAAGCACCGATTCATTACTGCAATTGCCACAAATTTCCCACAGGGAACATAAAGATGATTTATGTTAATTAGAAAATGATTTAAAAAAGTTATAATAATTTGAAAACAAAATAGTAATAAAAAATAAAATTTCTCAAATCTTAAACTTTATTAATTAAAGCTTAATGTAGACTTAATAAAAACCTATTACTAAAACTAAATTTGAAAAAAATTTAACTCATTATTAAGAAATAAATTGTGACTTTACAAAGACCTAAAACCAAGGTTGGCTAGCGTTACCGCAAAAATATCCTTGCCGCTAAAAAACCCATTCAACTTAACTATCGTTATCTCTAAAATATCTTTACCGCAATAATTGGAAATACCGTTACTGTTATTTCTAATTTTGAGAAAAATTATTATTTCTAATAAAATTAAAAAAAAAATTGTAAAAATGTTATGGTTCTCCCAGTCCGACTTTATAATACATGAATCCACTTTATATTTCATCGTTAAGAACCAATTATTTCGAAATTTCCAAAACAACTTGAAATACCAATAACGCTAAAATACCCTCACTGAAATAATTCAAAATACCATTTCAATCTTTCAACCTTTTTCAATTAGTTGCTTACCTTGCCTACCTACAAACTCTATTAATTAATCCCTCCTCTTAAAACTATATAGGATCAAACCAATGATCTACAATTGATGTACTAATGGCTTTAATATTTTCTTTTTTATATCTTTTTTTAACTCACTTTTTCTTTTACCCAATATATTTGGTATTATAATTTAAAATCTACTAAATTGTATGTTGAAATCCATTATGGATTTATTTTACTTTAAAGACCACCTGTGAGCTTTTCACAGATTTGTTTCATTTGGCAATATAATAAATAATTCATTCATTCTCTAAATAATCGTGTTGTATTTTGTTGCTGTAACTAAGGGAAATATGAAAACCATTTATTTATTTTTTCTAATATTTTGTTGTGTTTATTTTCATATTTCATATTATATTTTGTTTATTATTACAGATTATTGGTTTAACAATTGTTATCGCTTCGGCCTGGATGCTAACAGATCCCACATTTGTGCTGTCAATGACACAATCATACAATCATTATTACATAGCTTTATATGTATTTTTGGGCATTGGAGTGTTGATAACTGTAGGAGCATTCTTTGGTTGTTGTGGAGTGTTAAAGGAATCACAATGTCTGCTGGTGTCGGTAAGTAATGGAAATTAAAATTTCATTTACTATTTAATCTTAGTTTTAAAATTAAATTTAATCCAAAATGAAAATTGCTTTAAATTTAAATGGATTTTTTTTATTCAGTTTTTTTACGCCTACTTGTTATAAAATATTTGAATTTAATTTATTTTATTTTTTATCGCATTAAAGTTTTATCTTTGGTTTATGTTAGAGAGATTTTCTTATTATATATATTTTTTTATTTTTTTTTGCTTTTTGTAGTTCTTCTGTGTGATATTGGTAGTGATGGTGGCACAAATAGCTGCTGGCGCTTGGGCATTCCATAATAAAGACAAACTTGATGACATTGTTAGAGCTTCAGTGAAATATTCGGTACAGGAGGAATATGGCCAATCAAGCATGAGTTCACGTACAGTTACATTTGATACACTACAAAAGAATGTAAGTAGTTGGTGGAAAAAAAATTCCCACGCTTTAAATATTTGAAATAATATGAATATAAATTTAGAAAATGAAAAGAAAGTTATTTCAAAATATTTTTGTAGATTTCTTAATGGTGAAAAGATAAATACCAAACAAAATATTAGCTGTGACAATAAAATGAAATAAGACAGATTTAATAGAAGATTTTGATTTTTAATAAATTCAAGAGAAAAGGTTTTTTAATAGTTTTTTGGGGTTAGTTTTTGGAGCTTAGATTGACAACTCAATTGATACTTTAATGGGACCAAATAAAGACATATGATTACTGCTTAACTGGAACTATTTAATTACATTAAGTATATGAATTGAGACTAAGAATAAAGTTTAAGTAAGACTTTACAAAGTCTTATGATTAAAGCTCAAGTGCAACCAAGATTGAAGCAAATTTGAAGCGATATAAAAATTGACAACTAAAGTCATTACAGTATAAACTCGATAATGCGGATAATTGATTGCAGACCCCCATCCGGATTATCAAATTATCCTGATTATCAAGGTTTTTTTCCTGGTACTTTTTGGTCAAAATAACCATAAAAATATAAATGTTTGAAACATTTAAAGTATCAACTACAAGTTTTTCTTCTAAAAACATTGTTTATTTTAAGTTTTTCAAAAGTTTTTATTTTATCTATAATAAAAACAAACTTCTATGTATCTATTTAGTGAACAAAATTTGGAACAAAACTTGTCAGTAAACAATGAAATTCAACTACAGTCAATTCTCACATATTAATTCTAATTTTATTTTTTAAACTGTGCTAAATTTAAATAAAAAAATTACTTTTTATAGGATTATAGAATATGTAATGAGTTGGAAAATGCCGTCCGGATTACCGAATAATCTTGATTATCGATGTCCGGATTATCGAGTTTATACTGTATTTATATTCCATGGTTAAGGTTCCAAGGAGTATAAAAATTAACTTAAAATTTTATGTTTTTATAAAATTTTTTAAATGTTTACTGCATATACATAATGAACATAGTTAAATTAAGCTTTCTACTACAAAATTTATTTAGATATTTTTGGTTTTACAATATTTCCTAATTTTTTACATTGTTGACGTAGTGTAAAAATTTAAAAAAATAGTAAAATTAAGATTTCCGGTAAAAAATTAAAAAAAATATGATTTGGTATGAAATTTTCCAAATGTTTACATTGTTGACATGATGTAAACAATTATGTAAATTGTCAAATTTTAGGATGCAAAAGAAAAAGATATATTTGTATGTAGAAAATTTAAGTTTTTCATAAATTTTGTAAATATTTACATTGTTGACATGGTGTAAACAATTAAGAAAATTGCAAAAAAAAAAAAAATGTTCTAAATATTGCTTATAATTTTACAATAAGGTTTCCAGTAAAAAAATAATTTTTATGAAATTTTTCTATTGTTTACATTGATGAGACGATGGAAACAATTATGTAAATTGAGAAATTTTAGGATCCAAAAGAAAAAAATAAATATGTATGTAAAAAATTCAAGTTTTTCATAAATTTTCTAAATATTTACATTGTTGACACAGTATAAACAATTAAGGAAATCGTAAAAAAAAAAAAATAAAAAATTCCAATTTAAATTTTCTTAAATATTATTTAATTGTTATTAAGGTTTCCAGTAAAAAAATAATAATTTTTATGAAATTTACCAACTGTTTACACTGTTGACATGATGTAAATTGTAAAATCTTGAAAATGTAACATTTTTTTTATAAATTTTGTAAATATTTACATTGTTAACACAGTGTAAACAATTAAAAAAATATATAAGAAAGATGTTCAATGTAAATTTTTTTAAATATTGCCTAACTTCTTACACATATTGCCTAAAATATATAAAAAACAAATATGTTTACATTGTTGACATGATGTAAACAATTATGTAAATTGCAAAATTTTAGGATTCAAGAAAAAAAATATATATGTATGTAGAAAATTAATTCTTTTTATAAATTTTGTAAATATTTACATTGTTGACATGGTGTAAACAATTAAATAAATAGCAAAAATAAAGATTTCCAATATAAATTTTCTTAATTATGAGTCTTTTTTTTTTAATAATTTTTTGTTTACATTATTTACATCATGTAAATTAAAGTGTAAATGGTTACACATAACTTTCAGCAACAAAATTTATATAAAATTTTTATTTTAACGTAATTTTCGAATTGTTAACATAGATGACACGATGTAAATAATAAAAATATTTAGAGAAAATTAGTTTTTGTTAGTTTATCTAATTATTTACATAGTTGACATGCTGTGTAAAAAATTAAATAAATAACAAAATAGGGATTTACAATATAAAGTTTAAAAAAATTCGGAGTTTTCATTAGAATTTCTAATTGTTTTATGAATTGGTTTAAATAAATAATAAAATAAAATTTTAATACAATTAAATTTTATTAAAAAAAAGAAATTTAAAAAAAAATTTCTAATTGTTTACATTGTTGACATAATGTGTGTAAAAAGTACGCTCGCATTTTTGTACAACAAAGTTTAATTAGATTTTTTTTCTTTAGCAATAGTTCTTATTTATTTACATTGTTGACATGGTGTAAAAAGTTATTAAAATGGTAAATTTATACTTAGAAATTAATATTTTTATTAAATTTTCTCTTGGTTTATATTATTGACATAGTGTAAACAATTATATAAACATCAAACTTAAGATTCCTAATATACAATTTCTTTAAAGATTGAATTTTTCAAACATTTCTAATTATTTACATTTATTACATGGTGTAAATAAATGTGTTAATTGTAAAATAAAACTTTTTACAACAATATTCATTACGAATTTAAAATTTTTCAAAATTTTCTTATTGTTTGCATTGTTGACATGGTGTAAAAATTGTGTAAATTATGTAAAATTTGTGTATATTACAAAATTTAAGTGTAAAAGTATAAAACTATATCATATGGTGTAAAAAATGAAAATTATATAATTTTATAATAAATTTAACTTTTTGCAACAATATTCATTAGGAATTTCAAAATTTTCTTATTATTTACATTGTTGACATTGTGTAAAAATTGGGTAAATTATGTAAAATTTTGGTATATTGAAAATTTAAGTGAAAAAGTATAACTTAAGGGAATTTTTTATATATTTTTGACATGGTGTAAACAATGTAAATTAAATCATTTTATAGTAAATTTAACTTTTTAGCAACAATATTCAATAGGGATTTCAAAATTTTCCTATTATTTACATTGTTGACATGGTGTAAAAATTGGGTAAATTATGTAAAATTTTGGTATATTATAAAATTTAAGTGAAAAAGCATAAAAATATATCTTAACGGAATTTAATTTATTTTTTTTTTTTTTTTATTTCTTTCACTTTTAGCTCAAATGTTGTGGTGCTGATGGTCCTGGCGATTGGGCCACTAGTCGTTTCAATAATGTTGATCGTACAAATATTGTCGATATAGCAATTTCTTCCATGAATGTCTTTTACAATATACCCGAATCTTGCTGTAAAGATGAATTAAAAGAAAATGTTTGTGAAATGTCTAGGAAATTGAAATTTGGAGGAGCCCTTAATCCAGCCATACATCAACAGGTAAAGAATTTCTTTTAATTAATTTGGAAACATTTATACTTATATTATTCTTCTAATCCTAGGGTTGTGTTGATAAACTCATCGATTTGATATACGAAAATTGGATCTTGTTATTTGGTATTACTGCTGGTGTTATTTTATTGGAATTATTGGCTTTGACTTTCTCTTTGAGTTTATGCTGTGCCGTCAGAAGTCAACAATATAAAGCCTGAGAATTACAGAATTCCCAAAGGGAAATTTCAGATGATGAAAAATACTAACCATATTCTTTAAGAAAACAACAACAACACCAGCGACAACAACAAAAAACTAAATTAAGATTAAAACAAAATTAAAAGAAAGGTTAAGAGAAAAAAAATGGCAAAGAAACAAATAACGAAATGAAATCAAATGTAAAGGAAATATTAGAAAAAGAAAGTTTTAAAGGCTAAATACTTAAAAAAGAAGATATTCGAAAGTATTTATTTATTATGAAAAAGTTGTAATGTAATCTTAAACATTAAAAGAAATGTACTGGAATGAAATGTTAGTAAAAAAAAAGAATCTCACTCTTTTTTTGTTGGGGTATAAAGAAAAAACAACCTGCAAAATCATAAGCAATTTCTTTGTATATAGTAAAAAAATAATTTCCTTTTTTAACAAAAAAAAAAATTATAATTTTTTAAACCTAAAATCAAAAACAAACTTCCTTTAAGCAAAACTTCATAGAAAATATTACATAAAAAGAAAAGAATTAAAATAAAAGAAAACTTCTTTTGTAAGAAGACTTAATTACTTAAAACATCAATTTCTACTTACATCTCATCATTTAAAATTATTACTAAATAATTTTATAAGAAATACAGCAAATAAATAAATTATTACTTTAGTAAATTAAGCTGGAATAAAAATATAAAATTTACTAAACCAAAAACATTTTTTGAGATAAATTTAATATTTTAAACCCCGATTAAACACACACAAAACAAAAACACAAAATTACTTTATAAATATAAATAAAATAAAACAGAATTTTTTTGTTTAAATTATTTAAGCCTTAAGGAAGACTAATTAATAAATGTAAACAAGCAATTTTTTATAAGAAAATTATATTTATAATGTTAATTTTTTTATTTTAATAAAAAAAGAAACGAAAAGAAAAGAAATAAAATTTTGAAATAAAACCAACATCATACACAATTACTTACTTATAGACTAAATTTCACCACCTGTAGATTTTAAAAGAATATAAAAAACTGAAAAATATAAATAAAATAGATGAAATATTATATTAAAAAAATTAAAAACATCATAAGCATTACAAGGAATTCAAAATAATTAAGGAAAATTTTAATAAAAACTTCAAAAATAAACATAATTCACTAAAAAATAAATAAAAATTTTTTAAAATTTAGTTTCAAATTCTTATAGAAGAAAAATTTTAAATTTTCAAGATCATAACCTTAAAATATTTGTTTGGTTAGAATTTTTAAGCTGGAAATTATTTTAACTACGGAGTTTATGCAAGATTATATACAACATTTAATTTGTTGCTAAAAATCTATAAAAAAGTAAACTTTAAAAAGGAATTTTCAATAATTTGTGAATTTTTTAAATAAATTTCTTTCAAATGTAACTACATTTGCATTGAATAGTAGGCAAAATTTTAATAAAAACTAAGTAATAATTTGAATTGATATTTAAAATGGCAAAAAATTAATAATTTGAAAATTTCGAAAAACATAACCTCAAAACATTTTTTTTAGGTTAGAATTTTAAAAATGAAAAGGATTATACAAAAATGTATTTTAATTAAATATTTATTTTGTAGTTGAAAAACTATTAAAATCTATATTTAAAATAGAATTCGAAAATAATTTTGAAATTTTCCAAAATAAAAAAAGCAAATGCTTTAAAGTGGTTAAAATAATGAAAATATGATAAAATTTAATAAAAAAAACATAACATCAAAAAACTTGTTAAACAAATGGTAAAACTTTATAAAAATTGAAGAACTTTTAAAAATCTAAACTAATTTTAAGTACATTTTTAAGGAACGAAAATAAACAAAAACATAATTTCTCAAAAATTAATTTAAAATATTTTATAAAATTTGTTTTATGAAGAAGTGAAATATAACCTCAATTTTTAGGGTTAGAATTTTGAATTAATATAAATAACCCAGCAAAAAAAGAACTGAAAAAGTCATGATTTTAACATTGTGTTGTAATTGGAAGGAAGTAGTGTGAAAAAGAGCTGGTAGGATGTTATTCTTTTATACTTCTTGTTCATTGCTTTTGAAGCACTTCTATTAAAACTATGTTTATACATTTTTTTAATAAAAACTGTGTTTTTTCCCTATTAAATAATTATAAAAATGCTTTAAATTTTGTAAAATTTAAATTTTGTTAGAAATTATTACCATTTCTTCCCGCTAAAAATTCATTTGTTTTCACTTTTTTGGAAGTAATTATTAAGAACTTCCAAAAAAGTTTAAAATATGCTCTTTGTTCCACTTTTGAAGTTGTGAAAATGTTCTTTTTTTGGAAGAACTTCATCGTTTTTGCTGGGTAAATAAATAAATACAGCGGTTGTCATAAATAATTAAACAAAGTAATATCTTGAACTCAATTGGTTCTTTTTCAAGTTGTATATCGAAGATATCAAAAGTAACATATAATTATAAATATATAATGTCTTGTTAAATAAACTGCGAAAGATTCAATTCAACACATTACTACTTACTGAATATGATTCCTTTTAAAGAAGTAAAAAAAATGTATGTTCCATAAATAAGTAAAGTTTCTAATAGCCACGGTGACCGCCTGTATTTTGATTTACTCTATTTGTTTATTCAATTTCATGCAATTTCTATTGATGATAGATCTGGGCTTTGAGGAGGTCACTCTGAAATATTAATTATTTCCTCAGCTATATATTGTATAACAAATTTACCATAATTTATAGGTGAATTTTCCTAAGGTAGGATAAAATCCACAAAAATTAAACATTAACTTTTTGGAACTATTATATTTTTGAATAAATTAAGGTTAATCTGGGAATTTATTTTAAGTTTATGTACCACTGTTTTTCCTATTTTATAAATATAATTCATTTCCAAACCATTAAGCCCTTATCGCCGGACTTAAGTATTAATTTGGTATACTTAAAGGATACAGTTTTAGTATTTTTGAGCCAAACGTACATCTAGACTAATAGGTTATTTAGTTCAGGGACTTTGTATCCTAAATGTTCATATTTTAAGCCACAATCTGCATAGAACGTCATCAATTTTTGGATATTTATTATACTTATGTTTACAATGTTCCGAACAGCTAGATCATGCTTTCCGTCTTCATATATTTTTATGTGAATAGTTTTCGGACTTTAGAAATAAGTTTTGATAAGAATATCGGAGCAGAAAGCATACGATTTTAAAGATAAATTGTTATCTATTCTTTCTGTACTGATTCTTAGGAGTTTACGAGAGTAATTGCGGTCAACGCATTTAACCACTTTGAAAATAGAAGTGGGTGTTTATTAAAAATTTTTGATATATTTCTATATGTTTCACCTTTTTCGTAATGTATGATAGTTACTCTTAGTTCTTGTGCGCTATTTGTCATCCTTTAGGTCGAAATTATGGTCGAATAAAAATTTTCTGGTTTTATTAAATTTTCTAATTTAATCGAAAAAGTGATTTTGCTGTTTTTTAAAGCAAAACAGAAATGAATAGTTTGTTTACTTATTTATGACACACGCTGTAAATAAATAAAGAACTTAAATAAAAAAAGTTATGAAATTTTTATCTAAAATATTCTAGCCACATTTCTTTAAAATTTGATTAATAAAAGAAAAACACTAAAATCAAAAAATTTCCAAAAACACAACCTCAAACAAATTTTAGTTTCCTGATACTATTATTTGAACTCTATAAACATTTAAAGAAATTTATGTTTATATGAATTTAAATACATCTAAATAATTCTAAGAAAAATAAATGGCTTCAAACTTCTAAAGATTTTAAAATAATTTTCAACATTTTGTTATCAAAATTTAAAAATTAACAGCCGTATTCAAAATGAAAAATGTATGCTTACTAACGAGTGGCTAACTTTTTCATATGGAAATTTGCATACAAAAAAGTTAGCTACTCATTAGCAAGCATAAATTTTTTATTTTGAATACGAATTTATGGGCTTAAGTTTAAAAATAATAATAACAAATATTAACTAAAAAGCCACAAGCTTATTTTTAACAAATTTTTAAAATTCTAACCTCGAATTTTTAGTTTAAATTAAAAGATTTTTATCCATCAATTATTTGAATTCCTGAAAGCACAAATCAATTTACATACATCTTAAATTTAAGCGCATTTATGTTTAATAGTAATAATCATTTAAACTATGTATTAAATTATAAAGAATACAAAAATTTCATCTTTAAACATTACATTTTAGCTTAAATGGCACTAACCTAATTTCATGCGTCCATTTTTTATACCTACTTTTATTTAAATTTAATTACAATTTTTTAAATTAATTTAAGTCTTCCGCTTATTTGCAATAATTTCATAATTGCCAAAATTTGTTTGTTAAATTTTATATAATTTTTTTGTATGAATATTATAAAAGAATATTTGTTATTATACTTGTATTAAAAAAGAAGGTAATTTAAACATTCCACAAGTTTAAAATGTAGCACAATTTTAAAAGAAAATTTTGGGTGTGATGTAGATTAAAAGCTGAAGAGGAGAAGAAATCCCGCACAAAAATCCAAAATCCTTAAAAAAAAATAATAATTAAAAGAAAATTGCAAACATTTTTACTTGTGAATGGAAATGGAATAAAAGATAATAGTGAATTGGTTTAAAATATTGATAATCAAAAGACTAAGCTATAGTGTAGTATGGTAACTAGACTATATTATAGTCTATTTATAATAGTGAATTGGTTAAAAATATTGATAGTAAATAGACTAGACTAGTCTAGTCTGGTAACTAGACTATATTATAGTCTATTGACTAAACTATATTATAGCATTTTGGATAGACTATATTATAGTCTCTTGACTAGACTATATTATAGTCTATTGAGTAAATTATAGTATAGTCTATTGACTAGGCTATAGTACAGTCTATTGACTCGATTATAGTATAGTATATTGACTAGACTAAAGTATAGTCTATTGACTAGACTATTTTATAGTCTATTAACTAAAGTATTGTCTATTGACTAGACTATAGAATAGTTTTTTGACTAAACTATAGTATAGTCGATTGACTAGACTATAGTTTAGTCTATTGACTAGACTATAGTATAGTCTGTAGACTAGACTTTAGTATAGTATATAACCTATAGAGTTGACTTTAGATTGATTTATAAGCATATATTTAGATTGGACTATAAGTATTTTATAGTCTGAACTATTGAGTAATCTATAGATAGAAATATAGTCTAGCTTATATACTGTACAGTGTTGCAAAATTCTCCACCAATTCACTTAAGGTCTTTAAATACTTATTATAATTTATTGAAAACTTCTTTTGAATATTATTAATCTTCCAAACTCCCTTAAATATGGCCAAATATTTAGTTAAAGATAATTTTTAAAATAAAATAAGATATAAAAAACAAAACCACTTGTTAGTAAAATTATAAAAAAATCTTACAAATCAAATAACATAAAATCCAAAATGAAACCTTGAAATTTGAAACTTTAATGACCTGCTTTTAGAATTGATTTATATTCAATTTACCACAACACACACACACAAATTATTAAAAAAAAAAATACTTTACACAAATTTTTTGTTGTTAATATTTATATTAAAAAAAAATAATAAATAAAATTATTTTTAATTAAAAAACTATTTACATAATTTGTTTTTATTTATTAAAATAAAGAAAAATATATTTACTTAAAAAAATATTTGTTATTTATTGAAAAAATCTCCCCCCAATAAATTAAAACTATTTATACAAATTTTTTGTTATAAAATCATATTTATTAAAAAAAAAAATCTTTATATAATATAATTAACATTTAATTAAGCATTTAAATCATAAACATTTATTAAATAAAACTTAAAACATACAAATTTTTCATTAAAATCAAAGCCGGAATAGAGCACAATTTATTAAAATTTAAAATGGAAAGAATATTATATAATTTATATAATGAAAAAAAAAAAAAGAGTTATGATCCATTTAAAATATCAGTCAATAGTAGTTGGAACAGTTTGTAAATCATCTTATCTTATTAAGATTATAAATAATATAGAGAACATTCATTCATTAATTAATTAATTAATGTATGTATTTAAATAAGTCTAAAAGCTCAAAAAAAAATTAATAAGTATAATTGTTTAGATGTTAAATCGTAATTAAATGAGAGATATAAAGAAAGGCTCAGTTAAAGTAATAGCAAGAAATAGCAATAATCCATTTTATATTTTTTTTTTTAATAGAGAGAAAAAGGAAATTTAATAAGCAGAAACATAATGGTCCTATGATCCTTAAAAATATTTAATTATAAAAAGAAAAATAAATGTTAAACCTGGATTAAAAAGTTTATTAGATCAAATAGAAAACTTTGTATAATAGTCCTTCGAACTTTAAAATAAGTGAAAATGTTTGAAGGACCATTAAATTTTTTGAAATTTGAAAGAAATTTTGGTTTTCAAAAACATAAGAAAGATTATGAATAGCAGTTCAAAATAAAAGCAAAATAAAGGATATAAATATAATTGGTAAGAGGGAGGGACCATTTAAAAACTATATAATGGTACTGCGAACCGAATTTTTTAATTGTTTTAAAACAAAAAAATTTTTTGTTATTTAATAATTATACTTTTTAAAAAGTTTCTTAGTTTATTTTAAATTGAATTATTCTTTTAATATTAAAGGTTCGTAGGACCATATTATTTAAGCTATCAAAACTTTTGCTTATTGAGTATTTTACTTATTACACACCAATATACTTACCTAACACTAAAACACACTCTGCCATAAAACATTTTACTACAATTTTCTTTATATACTCTATCTACTAAGTATATAAGAAACCCCTTAAAACAACTCAATTAAAATACTTATTTGAAACCTTAAACATAATAAAATTTGAAATTTATTAACCCTTAAGTGGTGTCGATATTTCTAATTGCATAATTAATATTGAGGGGCCCTTAAAATTCATAAAATAAAATTTTATTATGTTTAAGGTTTAAGCAAAATAAATAAAAAATTCTCATACAACATATTTACTTTAATTGTTGGACTTTAATATATAAAAAACTTAAAAAACAATAGAAAAATAATTAATAAACAATTTTATATGGAAAATTTACTTAAAAGAAAAACTAAAGAAAATACCAAACAAAAAAAAATAAAATAAAAAAATAAAAACAAACTCTTCATAAAAATTTTTTAGGAATTATATATAAAAAAAAAACAACAGAAAACTTTCAGAACATTTACACAGCCATACAAATAATTTAAAAATTCTAGCTTAAAAAAAATTAAAACTAGAATTTTTGAAAAATTTAAAATCAACTTTTTCTAGAATTAAATTCAAAATTAAATAAAACTTTAATAAAAAAAAAAAAATAATTAAAACAAAAAAATTAAAAAAAACAACCCTAATTTAGCATTAAAAAAACAAATAATAAATGTCGTTTATAGATTTAAATTTATAAAAAATATATAAGAACCATAAAAAAAACAACTCATTAAATTTATATAAAACCTTAAAACCTAAATTATTAATAAAACAAGTAATATAGAGAACATACATACAAACCATTTAAAATAAAAATCATTATAAAAAATTATAATCTACGGCTAAACGACATATTTCTATGAAATTTTTAAAACAAACGTTTAATTGACACAACAGCCGTCAGTAAAAAAAAATAAATTGAAATTTAATTTATTAAAAATTTAAATTTCAATTTTATTATAAATGAAATAATACCTAAAAAATTAATTAAAAAAATCTCTAAATTTATTAAAATATTAATAAATTTGAAGGAAATGATATAAAAAAATAATAAAAGTAAAATTATGAAAAAGTAAATAAATTAAAAAAAAAAAACAAATTGGAAATAATATTTTTTATTAAAGAAGAAATGTTAAAAAACAAAGTAAGTATGTATTTCAAAATTTTTAGAACAAACATCTGTAATTACGCATATTTCTATGAAAAACTTAAAAATTGTTTTAATAGCTAAACCAGCACGCAAAGAAAAAATATGGTTCGGGTGACCATAAACTAAGAGCAACATACTATGATTGTAATATATGATCCCAGGTTACAATAAGTATATTTGTACGTAATCGTTTTTCTGATTCCATTTAATCATTTTCTCATCATTAAATGATTCGGTTTAATCATATTTATAACTTTTTTTACAATATTTCTTTCGATTTCACAATTTATCATTTAATAATCCCATTTTATCAGATATATAAACTAATTTTATCATTTAATAATCCCATTTTATCATATATATAAAGGAATTTAATCATTTAATATTCCCATTTTACCATATATATAAAGGAATTTAATCATTTATTTTTTACATATATTTATTGTTTAAATATTATTTACATATTATATTTTATAATATTTACATAAGAATTTAATTCAACAGTTTTATGTTTTCTTTGGTAATGCAATGTAATTAAAATTAAATAAAATGCAATTCTAATTATTTAACAGATATTGAAAAATAATAATCCTCATAATCTACCTGAAAGGCTTGAAAATGTGAGTTAAATCCATGGTTTGAAAGCCTTTGACCGCAAAGATAGTAAGATTCATTAGAGCAATATTTATACGACCAAATAATGGAACGTCATCTTCATACATTCCAATATGGATAACCATTCCTGCATATCTCAGAAAAAGACATATTTTTCATTTATTTTTTTTATTTTGTCATTTTTTAAACTTAAAACACAAATAAATTGAACACTTTTCCAAAAACACACAGCTATATCGTTTGCCTTCTAACAAACTACTGAACTTATACACAAAAATTTGTATTCAATAGTTATGCAGAAAATAAATATGATTAACGATAAAAATACAATAGTTGTGTGAAATCAAATTATAGTCCAAAGCAAATATTTTATATTTGAGAAAAATATAAACATTTTCAAATACAAACATTCAACAGTTGTGCAAAACAAAATATGATTTCAAATCAAATAAAAATATTGGCTAAATGGTTGTAGAATTAACTAAATTTGCAAAATTAACTTAATAATTGTAGAATTAACTAAATAATTGTAGAATTGACTAAATGATTGTATTTATTCATAAATATGATTTCATATAAACATATTTAAATACATATTATAATTCAGTGAACCATATTAAAATTTTTATTGTGGGTAATCATTAAATGATTAAACAGAATCATAAACGTTGCTATTATGAACACAATCATTGAATAGTTGTGCTAAATTTTATAGCTAAATCAGGAGATAGGACAAAAACTTAATAATCGATTTGATAGATGAAAATGAGAAAAAATATTTTGGACATTTAATAAAAACTAAATTATACCTGTGATGCTCTGCACTTAAAATCTGCAAAAGTAGATTTCTAATCACTGGAGGAGCCTTTGATGCAGCTCCTAGCTTCAGCCGGTTGGGGGATTTGTTGGGCCTTGTAGCAAAAACAAATTCATTACATGAAAATATATTATTATAGACTCCTTTCATTATTAAACAACCTCAAAAAACCCCCATTAATATAGATGATAAATACATTTTTAATATCATTCTTGCCTTGCTTTATCGATGGAACTCATAGATATAATTGAGCCCGGGTAATAATTTTCCCTCCCTATCCAATCCTTAATGAAGTTTAACTTATCTCGTTAAGAAAACAAACATTTTAATTTAGAACTCCATAATGTTCAACACAAAACGTTTATTCAAGAAATCATTTCTTTAAGAAATTTAAAATAGAAATAACGTTATGTACAAAAACTCATTATAATTAAAGAAAAAGTTATAACAGAGTGATTCCATGTCAAAACGGATAGCAATCGGATTTGACATCTCCGATTTCAATGAAATTTACTACAAGTATTGACCATTGGAAGATTTTCCGAAAAAATATAAATTTCAGACCCATGTTTCTTTTCGGTCCGGAAAAATTTCGGTTTAAAAAACGAAAAAATTTTAAAAACTTTACAAATGAATGCTTATTTAACTTTTAATAACTTCTTAAATATACATGGTAGATCTCTAGTTGTTGCTGCATATTAAAGACAAAGATATTATCTTCATAACGGTATATACAAAGCTTTTTACATCGAAAGTTCAAAGGTCAAAGTTGGAGATACAAAATTCAAACTATTATATCTCAAAAACCGGTATTTTTAAAATTCTTAAAAAAATAATATATTGTTGATATAACCTTTCTCTACATGGGTATACAATTTCAAGTTGGAGCCTTATTTAATTTAGGAGTTATGGACAAAAATAAAATTCAATTATAAATAACTCCTAAGCTATAGAAAATAAAATTTTAATTTTCGTGTAATTTTAAAAACAATCATATATAGTGAGTTACTTTAGATCGAAAGTTCAAAAGTCAAAATAAGTCTTACAAAAAATAAACCATTATACGATGTTTTTAAAATGCTAAAAAAATTATATAATATTAATACAACTCCACTTTATGCTTGTGCAAAATTTCATGTTGGAATCTCATTTAGTTCAGAAGTTATGTAACAAAATATAAACTGAAGACAAATTTTGTATACAAAATTTTATTTTTTTGTTAATATGTGCTCATAAAAAAAATAATTTCAAAATAATTTTTGTAAATATTTTAAATTTTACATACAAAAAATTAGCTTTTTTGTGTATTTTGCTTCATAACTCCTAAACAAATCGAGGCTACAACTTGAAATTTGACACAAATATAAAGAAGGGTTTCATTATCAATGTATGTGTTTTTTTAAGAATTTTAAAATACTGTTTTTTGAGATATTTAGCTTTGATCTTTATATTATCGATTTTGACCTTTGAACTTTCAAAGTATATAAATGTTTTACTTGTCGTTTTAAAGTCAATGTGTTTTTCTATTAAACGAAATAAAAATAAGAATTGTACAACGTATATTTTAGAAGTTATGAGCAATAAAGTGTGATTACTTTTGGAAAAAAATCAACCCCTTTTTGATTTTTGAAACGTCATATTTTTGAACCGGGAGGATTTTTTACTTAGAAAAATTGTGATTTGAGCAACATTTGCAATACTTAAAATCTGTAGCGAATTTCATTGCAATCGGAGATATTAAATCCGAAAATGTCTGTTTTTTGTCCGTTTTGATGTGGAATCACTCAACATAAGATATATTGGGAATTAATTAAAAAAATTAGCATAAAATAATAAGAATTTAATTTGAATTTTTATGGTGGTGCATAATAATTCGATTCAAATTGTCTCAATTAATCAATAAAAAAGAAATGAAATAGTAACTATAAGAGTATACTGCGAGGACCAAAAATTCCTGGAATTTTGGCCCACATAAATTTAAGAATAATTTTTAGTGTAAAATATTAAGACAATAAAAGATCCATTGTCGTTTTATTGGTGGGGAGATGGATTACATCCATCTATATGGGGGGCGAATTACATTCGCCTATGTACCTCTTTTCTTTTCAAATGTTCCGGAGGTCGATGGGGTAAAGGATGGAACAAAGTGTTCCGGAGGTCGATGGGGTACACAGGAGGAAAAGTTATTCAGGTCAGGGGCAGGTGGTGGGTTTGATCTTAAATGGCACGCTAGCCATTTAAGGGTTTAAGTAAAAGCACAACAGGAAGAAGTAGCAGCAGAGAGCAGCAGGGAGAAAGGCCGAAGTGAAGACGTCAATGCCTACATCGTCACAGCTAAGAAGGCGAGTAGCAGAACTGACGAATCACGGAGGTAGCAGCGAGAAAAGGCAGGAGTAGAGTGAAGAAACAGCAGGGAGAAATACACAGGATTGTAAGAGTAGCAGTGAAGCAGAGGAGAGATTTAAACACAGCAAGACAGAAGGAGACAAAGCAAAGAGGCCATATAAACAGTAACACACACACACAGATCACGAAACTGTTACAGCAGTGAACATCAAAACAACAGAAAAACAAGGTTCGATGCAACAACCGCTATCGGTTCGAACCAACTGCAAGAAAACTACAATAATATTAGTTTTAAGAAATGTATATAAGCCAGAGCAAATTACAAGCTCTCTCTCTTATCTTTTGGGTGCTGGTCAGTGAACAAGCAGACGTGGTGAGTAGCCGGTGAATAAAAAAAATATAAAGTCTAACTGAGCAGTGTTAGGAGAAAAATAATAATAATAAGTGGTTGAATTGATTACATCAATTTAACGTAGGGTATACTGATTTCCAATCAGTAAGATTAAAGACTTCAACAAGGTTTACAATCGGGTTGAAGTGACAGGAGATACACACTGCTCAGGGCCAAGTGGTAGAATATTTTCTTGGAAGTTTTCACTCAGAAAATACAGGGACTAAGAAAAATCTAGGATTACATCCAAGATCAAAACAATCATAGGAGATATTAAATAGGAGGTGTAGAACCGGCAAGGCAACACTGAAGCTTCGCGGAACAGCACAGTTCTCAATAAAGAAGCTTTCAACTAAAAGTGTCTCAATAAATACAAGTTGTGATTAAAGAAATATAAGAAAATAAAAAGAAAAATATTAGCAAAGTGAAAATATAAAATCTTAAACAGTGTTTTATTTATGTAAGAACCTTGGACGCGACTGAGTTTTACCCCAGCTGCAAACCCGGATAACCGGAGGTTCCTTACAATACCAATCGATTCACTTTCAGAATCGACTTAACGATGTCCGTCCATCTGGCTGGCTGGCTGTCTGTTCATGTAAACCTTGTGATTAATATAATATAATTATTTTGACACAAGGACGAAATTGAAATTGGTTATGATAGGTCCATTATTTCACCTAGCCCCCATACAAATGTCTTCCCAGAATAGAGGTTTAACGATCATAAATGCCTTAAATATTGCAATATTTTAAAGAAATTTGGTGCAAAGAAGTTATAAATATTTCTTTGTGCCAAATTTCATCAAGATCGGTCCATAAATGACCATAGCTTCCATGCACAAATCCCATACAATTGTCAGTATCAAGTTAATGTTCCACACAAATAAGTTTTATTTAAGCAGAAACAACATTGCCAAGTTTTATAAGTTCGGTCCATAATTTATAATAGCTCCCATATAAACCCATTTTCGGGAATCACCCTTAAGCGCATAAATTCTTATAAATGTTAGTATTAACGTAATATTCTGTATTTGTATATTTTATTTTACACTTAGGCCCGTTATTATAACTTTCCAATAACTATCGTTCCAATGTTATCGTTCACTTTAGCTGTTTTTGGTTGTTATAAGTATAAGTTAAGCCAAAAGTGACCAATAAGCTAAAGGTAAGAACATCTGATATTTAACTTTTATCGGACAGTTTATGTATTCAGAGCTGCCATATTTTCTGCTTTATAAAAGAAATAAATAAAATCATATTTATTCCGCTGTAGTTTTTAATAATTTTTCTGTCTATATTTATATTTGCTCTGGCGTTGTCTTTTAGTTAGCTTAAACTCATTTATTTTAAAAATTTCTTTGTTTTTTATTTGTTTATATTTCCGTTAGTGGCAGTTACGTTCAAATAGTACATGTTGCCACTACGTTAAGTGGCCAAAAGTAATCGGTTTTTGCTTTAATATTGCCGTATTATCAAAATTATAAAATTTAACTTAAAACCAAGTTGTAATAACTTTGAGTCTACATTAGAGAAATTTGTATCAAGACAAACGTCAAATTTTTGTTTGAGTTGCAGATAATTTTTTATCTCTATCAATTATAGGGGAAAACGTATGTCATAATAAACCATGCAAAAAGTACCAACAACAATCAAGATGGCGTCTTTTACCAAGCATTATCAAGTGCTCGAGCGCTGACAATTTTCTTTTAACGCTGCAATAATACTGACAAAATCAGTCTAAATTAGACAAATCTTTATCTTGATAAAATGTTGACGTTTGTCTTGATAAAAATTTGTCTAATGTAGACTCAAAGTAACCAAATGTAGATAAAGTTCACTTTATCGTTCACTTTAGTTTATCTTACCTTTAACTATCTGATACCTTATTGGTAGGTTATAATAACGGCCCTTAGTAAAAGTATCGATCTACAATTGGCCACAGGTCTAATATAATCAAACCCTATCATGAATACTTTTTCCCTCGAAATGTTTTCCCTTTCCCTAAATTTGCAATCGTGAAAAAATTCCCCGTGAATAATTTCATGCTAAAAATAAAATTCCCCTAATCATGAATGTTTTTTTCCGAGTTTTTTCACTATTCCCTTTAATTTGTTCAGTTTGTTTTTGCTGGGGAACAGAACAGAAAATGTAAGTAGATCTTCTTATAATTTGGATATTAAAGTTATTTTAAGGGCACGATCAGTTAATAAGACACAAAATGATATATTGCTCAACTTAAAATGAAGTTATTGTTCCCATTCTAAACATGTTGTACACTTTAATCTGTTATAATTATTATTATAATTTTTTATTTTTTTGTTGGGTTTCCAAAAATTAGCCAAATTATTTTGCTACATAAAAGTTAAATAGTACAATAAACTAATGTTGCAATAAAACTATTACTGCAATACCAAATATTTTGCTTTGTTTTTTTCACTTTTCTGAAAAAACTACTTGGATTTTTAATTTTCTTCCTTTTTACATTCACTGAGAACTGATAGCGGGAAAAAATTTTCACGGGAGATTCACGATCGCATTTTTCCCTTCGAGGGGAATAAAAATTTCATGAGAACAAAAATTCAACTTGTTATTCACGATAGGGGTGAATATATACCCCTCCCCGAATTTTGATGCATGATGATGTAGAGTATCATATGATCGGGCTTGACCGACTATATTTTTGTATCTCGTTTTTTTTTTTTGGCGTTTTTTAATTTTTGCGATATTTTTCGTTTGATGATTTTTTCGATTTCCCCCGGTTAGTTATTTCTTTTTCGTTTGGCGTTTTTTTTTCGTTTTAGTTCTTTTTGTTCTAATTTTTTTTTTCATTTTGCAGACTTTATTTATAATTTTTTCCGTATTCGCGACTTTTTTAATTTTAACCCTTTTTTTTTGTTATAGTTTTTTTGTTCCGGTTTTTTTTTTTGTTTTGTATGACAATATGGTTTTTATTTTGGCTATTTGTTCGTTTTGACGATTTTTGTTTTGGCATTTTTTTTTTTAGTTTGGCGTTTTTTTGTACCCATAATCAAAAAGATTTTTTTTTTTTATAATTTAAGACAAAGTATATATTTTCTGGTTCCTGGTAAGATTCTGAGTCGATCTAGCTATGTCCATCCATCTGTCTGTTAAAAGCAGGATAGGGTTCGAACGGGACAACCTAGGGGAACGAAATTTGGCTCAAATATTTATCTTATATAAGGTTTGCTATTGAATATGGAAAAAATCGGTTAATAAACAAAAAAACTAAATATATATGGGCTAAATACTAGAAACACAGGTTGTCCGTTGTAGCTTGATTTCATACTTTTCTGCTGATATCACTTAAACAAAAGCATGTACGACAACAAAATTTTGTAAAGATAGTTTGGGGGTTGATATAAACTTGGAAAACAAAAATGAGCATGGTCCGCCTACTTTACCGCCCACCTCTCATATAAGGTGAAACGTCAACGAAATTTTGCTCAAATAGTTCAAGGACCAATGTAAACTTGGAAACATAAAATTTGATGGTTGATGGTGTGTATATAGATTCGGCCAAGCCGAATATAACATTCTCGCTTGTTTATTTTGGCGTTTTGTTTTTCGTTTTGGCTACTTTTTCATTATGACGATTTGTTTTTTATTACGGCTATTTTTTCATTTTGACCATTTTTTTCTGATTTTTTTTTAATTTAATTTTGGCGATTTATTATTTTTTATTTTTTTTGGCGACTTTGTTGCTTTGACGATTTTTTCCGTTTTGGCAATTTTTTTTCGTTTGGCGATTTGTTTTTCATTTTAGCTATAATTTTGGTGTTATGTTTTTCCGTTTTGCCGATTTGTCCAAATTAGTTTTTTATCTTGCCTTTTTATCGCTTAGAGATTTATTTTTTATTTTGAAATTTGTTTGTGTATTGTTTTTTTTTTTTTTTTTAATTTGGCGGTTTTTTTCCCCGTTTTGGCAAAAAAAACTTCTATAATACTTTGAAATAATCACAAATAACTTTTAATTCTGCTCGAAAAGATAAAAAATATAAAAATAAATTTTTATTTACTACAAAAATATAAAAGTGACAAAATAATTATCTGACTTTTATGAGAAAAATCATGACAATTACGGTTCCTGATTTTAAATATTCAAAATAAGCTTATCTTGATAATACAAGTAAAATAATTAATTTGCACAAAAATATGCATTTGCCAAAAATAAATAGGAACGATGTAAACAAAAACAAAACACCTTTCAAAAAGCATTGTTTACTTTTTTGTTTATCACCTCTCTTACAAGTTTCTTTTTGTAAAGAAATAACAATGACACTGTTTTGAATTGAGGGAGTTGTATAATTGACATAGACATCTATGAGCAAATACCTTTCAACTGATATATTTTCTTTATTAAAACGAATACTGCGTGTGTAAAAGGGAGTACAGGAAATAAGTTTGACAAATTTATTCCACAAGGATTGGCACTTACCTTATTTTTTTTTAATTATTCAAATTAAAATTTCGAATTCTATTTTTTTTTTTTTTTTTACAATTTTACGTCTTTATTCATTTATTTTGTGTAATTTTCTTTCATTTCTTTTATTCTTTATTTACTCATTTTATTTATTTATTATTTTTAAGATTATTTATGAAAAATAAATAAATTATTAACAAATATAGTACAATATAATAAAAGTTTATCATTTTATCATCATATTTTTATCATCTATTTAATTTATTTTAAATTTTTTTAAGAATTTAAAAATAATTTTTCTTGTTGATTCTTTAATTTTTATTATTAGCTTTGCCTTAAAAATTATTTAAAAAGTTAAACATAAATTATTAAAATTAAAAACTTAAAAAAGAGAAGTTTATAAAATAAGTTTATACAAAAATTGTTGTTTTTTTTTAATATCATTGAAAGCCATTTTTTTGCAACTGTGGACCAGGAAATATTTTATATTGATTTTTTTTTTTTTTGTTAATTTAGTTTTTTAGTGGTTTTCATATAGATTGTATGTATGTGGTGTTTATTTTAATTATTTTAGTTTAGTAAAGATTATTGTTTAAGTTTTTTTCTTTTTTAAATATTTAGAAAAAATATTATTTATTTTGTTATTTTTACAAAAAGAATTAAAGTAAAAAATATTGAATTAAACTTTCCAAAAAATAGGAGTTGTTTTTTTAACATTCCGAAATCACTAACCACATTTTGTTGTTATTTGTTTTAATTATTACAGATTTTCTTGCTTGAGTTTTATTGTTAATAAAAGAAAATTTAAATAAATTTTTTTTGGAAATAAAAATTAAATATTTCAGATTTTAAGTAAAATTAAAAAAAATAATAATAAATTACATCAATAACGAAAATAAAAAAAACCATCACTGAAAAATTTAATGAGTCACTCGAGGTGACCACAAAATTTTGTATAGAAAACATGAGACACCTGAGGTGACCACAAAATTTTGTATAGAAGACATGAGACACCTGAGGTGGCCAGAAAATTGTCTATAAAAATCATGAGACACCTGAGGTGACCACAAAATTTTCTATAGAAAACATGAGACACCTGAGGTGACCACAAAATTTTCTATAGAAAACATGAGACACCTGAGGTGACCACAAAATTTTCTATAGAAAACATGAGACACCTGAGGTGACCACAAAATTTTCTATAAAAACATGAGACAATTGTGCTAACCACAAAATGTTCTATAGAAAACATGAGGTGACCACAAAATATTCTATAGAAAACATGAGGTGACCACAAAATTTTCTATAGAAAACATGAGACACCTGAGGTGACCACAAAATTTTCTTTAGAAAACATGAGTCACCTGAGGTGACCATAAAATTTTCTATAAAAAATATAGGACACTCGAGGTGACCACAAAATTTTATATAGAAAATATGATTCATACAAGGTGACCACGAAATTTTCTATAGAAAATGTAATTCAGTCAAGTGACCACAAAATTTTCTATAGCAAATGTAGGACACTCGAGGTGACCACAAAATGTTCTACAGAAATCTTGAAACACACAAGTTGATAACAAAAGTTTCAAAATCAATGTAAATTATTTATTCAAAAAATATTTCAAAATTTTATTTTATTCGTTCTTTCTTTTATTTTGATATTAAAGGAGTATTTTTGCTACTATACCAATATTATAAACTAGCCTACACATTCATGGTTCTGTTATCTGGTTAATTTTTAATTTATAATAAAATAGTTTTGATATTAAAAAAAAAAAATATATATATAAATCATAATTCATAATCGTTAGAATAAATATTTTTCAATTATTTTAATTATTATATTTTTTTATTCGTTTTTCTTTTTCTATGCCAATTTTCTAATTATAATTTGTAACTAAAATTATACATCGATTAAATAAAAAATGTGTTGCTAAAGTATTTTTTGTTTTTTTGTCACTAAAAACTATTGGAAGGCCGTTCCTCTTTAAATTTCTCTTATTTAAATTAAGTTTTGGTTTTAATTTTTGTTATAGAATTACACACATATTTGGAATAAGTTAACTTTTTTTGGGTTTTTTAGTATAATTTTTTTACATTAATACGAGTATAAACTATTTGATTTTTGTCTGGCCAATTACAAATTTCGTTTTATTAATTTAATAAAAAAAAAATTTGAATTTTGTAATTTGTTTCAGAAACTTAACAATAATTTCATAAATTTGATTTATAGTTTTAGTTAAGAGTGTCTTAATTAGTTTAGATTTTATTTTTGTTGTTTTTAATTAATTTTAATTAATATTAAATTATTTTTTTTTATATAAATTCTTTTAGAATAGTTTGCATTGTTTTCGTTTAGAGGAGTTATAGTCATTTGGTTTTAATTAAATATTAAAAGAAAAAAAAATGTTGGGAATTTTAGCTGGGGTTTAAATGTTATTAATTAATTATAACTAAATTTAGTAAATCATTAATTTCTTTGAGAAAGTAAACTTGACTGCAATAAATTATGCAATTTTCAAATATCAGAAGGAAACAACCTTCTAACCAAAAAAGAAGGATAATTATTAAAACTGCGAGAATGAATTTTATAAAAAAAACTGATAAAACAAGTATCACCCCTCAAAAATTTCAGAAAATTAATTTTCTAAAGAAAACACGTGACACGATGAAGGTGACAGTAAATTTTCTATAGAAAACAAGTGATATGCTCAAGATGACATTAAATATTCTAAAAAACGTGACAGCAAATTTTCTATAGATAACAAGTGTTACATTTAAGGTGATTGCAAAAGAATTATTTTCATGGTTATCTTTCCCTTTAATGACAAGGTTGAAAAACTTTAAACTAAACTTTGTTATAAATTAAAAAGTTAGAAAACTTTAAATTTATTTTTTATGTTCAAACAAAGAATTAAAAAAATTAAAAAAGGTTGCAAGAATAAAAAGATCAAAATAGAAATATGTAACCAATTAATACTTAACATAAATATATAGGATGATTGTCGTTGTACAAAAAATGAGCGACTGATTTTGTCAAAGGATATTTTATTTCTTTGCGTGACAAGAAAACTTTGGACCAGCTCGAGTGACATATTTTTTCTATAGAAATAGAAAATTTTGTGGTCACCTCGAGTGTCCTACATTTTCTATAGAAAGTTTTTTGTGGCCACCTCGAGTGTCTTACATTTTCTATAGAGTTTTTTGTGGTCACCTCGAGTGGCTCACATTTTGTATAGAAAATTTTGTGGTCACCTCGAGTGACTCAGATTTTTTATAGAAAATTTTGTGGTCACCTCCAGTGACTCACATTTTCTATAGAAAATTTTGTGATCACCTCGAAAGTGACTCTATAGAAAATTTTGTGGACTCACATTTTCTATAAAAAATTTTGTGGTCACCTCGAGTTTGTGGACTCACATTTTCTATAAAAAATTTTGTGGTCACCTCGAGTTTCACACATTTTCTACAGAAAATTTTGTGGTCACCTCGAGTGTCTCACATTTTCTATAGAAAATTTTGTGGTCACCTCGAGGGACTCACATTTACTATGGAACATTTTGTGGTCACCTCAAGTGTCACACTTTCTATAGAAAATTTTGTGGTCACCTCGAGTGTCTCACATTATCTATAGAAAATTTTGTGGTCACCTCGAGTGTCTCACATTTTCTATAGAAAATTTTGTGATCACCTCGAAAGTGACTCTATAGAAAATTTTGTGGACTCACATTTTCTATAAAAAATTTTGTGGTCACCTCGAGTTTCACACATTTTCTACAGAAAATTTTGTGGTCACCTCGAGTGTCTCACATTTTCTATAGAAAATTTTGTGGTCACCTCGAGTGTCTCACATTTTCTATAGAAAATTTTGTGGTCACCTCGAGGGACTCACATTTACTATGGAACATTTTGTGGTCATCTCAAGTGTCACACTTTCTATAGAAAATTTTGTGGTCACCTCGAGTGTCTCACATTTTCTATAGAAAATTTTGTGGTCACCTCAAGTGTTTTACATTTTCTATAGAAAATTTTGTGGTCACCTCAAGTGTCTCACATTTTCTATAGAAAATTTTGTGGTCACCTCGAGTATCTCACATTTTCTACAGAAAATTTTGTGGTCACTTTGAGTGACTTACATTTTCTACGGAAAATTTTCTGGTCACCTCGAGTGACTCACATTTTCTACAGAAAATTTTGTGGTCACTTCGACTGACTCACATTTTTTATTGAAAATTTTGTGGTCACTCCGAGGGACTCACATTTTCTATAGAAAAATTTGTGGTCACCTCGAGTGTCCCACATTTGCTATTGGAAATTTTGTGGTCACCTCGAGTGTCCTACATTTTCTATAGACAATTTTGTGGTCACCTTGATTGACTTCTGTTTTTTTTTTTTTTTTTTTGTAGCATTTTGTGGTCACCATGAGTAACTTTTGATTTCTATAAAAAACTTAGTTGTCACCTAGTGACCCGTATTTTCTACAGAAAATTGTGTTGTCACTTCTAGTAATCCATTTGCTACAAAATATTTTTGTTACCTTTTTGTGAATTTTATATTTTTAAATGGTTAAAAATCAAAAATGCATAACAGAGGTCCTTTTGCAGGGTTAGGAACAGAGGGAGTTACTTGTATATATTTGAATAGTTTTCATTTGTATAAAAAATTTTAAAAATAATTTTAACAAAAGCCTAAAGAAATTTAAAAGAAAATAAAACAGTATTAACTTAATTTTTACAAAACCGTTTTAAAATTAAAATTTCTTTAAAATCATAACATAGTTTTTTATAATTATTATTATTTTTTTTTTTCTCTTTATCAATTTGTCGTTTTATATTTATTTTTTTTTTAGTTTTAAATTTATAAAGTAATTAATGTTGCTGTTGTTTTCTATTAATTATTTATTTTGTATGCTATTTTTTTTATTATCAATTGTTAATCATTTAATGTTGTTTTAATAATAATTATTTGAAATTCCTGTTTTTTGTATTATAATTTAATATATTTAAATATTTTTCAAACAATTCCGTTTTAAAGTGGTATAAACATTAGGCTTAATAATTATATGATATGGAGCTTAAAATTTAAATAAAAAAATTTATTTAAAATAAACTTTATTTTAATAAATAAAAATTAGTAATTTGTTAAGACAATTTAAAATAAACGTAAAAGACAAAATATATAAATAAACAACTTTTTAATTTTAAAATTTAATTCTTTCGCTTTTAAACCTGACACTAAAATGTTTTTGGTCCATTTTATGAAAATGCTCTAAAACTTTTTTATTTTTAACTGAAATATTTTTAAAAATAAAGCTCCTAAATTCATATAATTATTATCCTTATAGTTTTTATTTTTAAAATTATTATTTTTTTAATATTTTTTTATTTTCTTTTTATTAAGGTCTATTTAAATTTGTCCACTATTTCAATTCGTTAGGTTGTTTTGTTAATTGGTGGTTTTATTGTTTTACTTTAAATTTTATTTTAGTTTAATATTTTGTTTTATTAGTTGCTTAAATTATTTTGCCAATTTTTATTATTTCTTTTATATTTTTAATTATGGCAGGATTATTTTATTAATTTATTTTTTTATTATTTTTATTAAATTTTCTATTGATACCAATAATTTTAATTTTTATCTAAAACTTTTTTTTTTAATTTTTTACTAAACAAAAATATTACTATTAAATTTTTACTGGTGTATGAGCTCTCGCGTTCACTTTTTTGTGGGATTTTTTTTATTTCATTCTTTATTTTTTTGTCCTTTTTTAATTTAGTTTTATTAATTTTAAATACTTACTTTAAGTAACAACTTTTTTTCTTAATATTTTTTTACTAATAATTTTTTTGTTGGATTTTTTTTTTTTTAGTATTTTTCTGTTGTTTTTTTAAAGATCTATTAAAGATATTGTGTTACGATTATTTCGTATTTCATAATCGGTTGCGGGTCATCAAAGGTCATTATCGAACATTTGTAAAGATCTTGTAACAAGATCATCTTTAAGGCATGCCTCCAGAAATTCTTCAATTGTTATGATACCATCTTGATTGAGATCAAGTTTACGAAAAACTCGATCAACCTGAAAAAGAAGTGAAAGTTAATATAAGTAAACAGAAGCTTATTTAGAGTAGCAATAGTCCAGACTATATTATGTATAACTAATAGTCTACAACATAGTATAGTTAATAGTCGAGACTATTGTTATGTTAATATTCCAAACTATAGTCAATAGTCTTGACTATAACCCTGACTAAAATATAGATATAATATAGTAATTGTATATATTATAGTAAATAGTCTAAACTATTGTTTAGTTAACAATCCAAACTATAGTCTAGTTAGTAGTCCGGACTATAGTATAGTCAATAGTCCTGACCATAGTCTAGTCAATAGTCTTGACTATAGTCTAGTCAATAGTCCTGATCATAGTCTAGCCAATAAACTTGATTTTGGTTTAATTATAGTCTAGTCAGTAGTCTTGACTATAGTCTAGTCAATAGTCTTGATTATAGTCCAGTGAATAGTCTTGACTATAGTATAGTTAATAGTCTTGACTATAGTCTAGTCAATAATCTTGAATATAGTCTAGTCAATAGTCTTGACTATAGTCCAGTCAATAGTCCTGGCTATCTAGTCTAGTCAATAGTCTTAACTATAGTCTAGTCAATAGTCTTGACTTAGTCTAACTATAGTCTAGTCAATAGTCTTGACTTAGTCTAGTCAATAGTCTTAACTATAGTCTAGTCAATAGTCTTAACTATAGTCTAGTCAATAGTCTTGACTTAGTCTAGTCAATAGTCTTGACTAAAGTCTAGTCAATAGTCTTAACTATAGTCTAGTCAATAGTCTTGACTTAGTCTAGTCAATAGTCTTGACTTAGTCTAGTCAATAGTCTTGACTATAGTCTAGTCAATAGACTTGACTGTAGTCTACTCAATAGTATTAATTATAGTCTAGTCAATAGACTTGACTATAGTCTAGTCAATAGACTTGACTGTAGTCTACTCAATAGTATTAATTATAGTCTAGTCAAAAGTCTTGATTATAGTCTTAACTATAGTCTAGTCAAGAATTTTGTCTATAATCTTTGTAATAGTCTTAACTATAGTCTAATCAATAGTCTTGACTAAAGTCAAGACTATTTTCTATTCACTCACCTGATCTCTGGCTTTTCGATCATCTTCCGGTTGATGTGCCCTCCGACCCATCAGTTCATGTATGGCCAAAACAATTTCGCTCAATTCTGAACGACTAATACGACCATCACCATTTAAGTCATAAAGTTTAAATGTCCAACGTAAACGCTCATAAACTGAACCACGTAATAATGTTGACAGCGTAACTAATAAATCCTATAAAAATAACCAAACAATAAAATTTAGACCAAAATACAAAATTCAACAGAATTGAATGAAAGTAAATAAAGATTATAAAATAATAAGCTAATATTTATGTTGATTCTATAAAATTTATTACCCGAAAACTGATGGCACCATTGCAGTTCACATCGAATGCTTTGAACACATAATGAGCGTATAAACTTGAATCTATAATAAAAAAGAGAAAAGAGAATAAAAATAAAAATAGAAAAACAAAGTAAAATAAATATTAGAAAAAAGTGGCTACAAAAAAAATGTGCAAGTGTTGTTATAACATCAGCTTCATAGATAAAGCATGAACAATTTTTGTTTTACTTTGTGATAGTTAAACAGTAGAATCAAGGCTTAAATAATGAATTCTAAAAATCCTATTATTATATAATAATAAAATCTTGTTATCCTGATTCTACTGTCTAACTTGCATTAATGCTTTTTGTACACATACATTTTTTTTATATATTTATTTAACAAGCGATAAAATTCACAAAATAAAAACATGTGTGTACTTTTTCAGAGTTTGTGTTCTTTTATTTTATTTTAGTTTTATTTACTTACTGCCATGTGGAAAAAATTTTGCATAAATATCCTTGAAACAGTCTTCGTGCACCACACCTTCAGGACATTCCTGTTTGTTGGGGGAGGTAGAAAAGAAAGAGAGAGAGAAGAAAAAAATAGTGATATAAGAACAACGGAAACATCGTTTTAAAGGAAGTCAGCCTGACAATGATGCCAAATCTAAATGTTATTTTATTTAATTTATTATAGAGCTGCAGGAAGAACAACAAAAATGCATTAGTTTTCTTAACATTTTGTGCAAAATATTTGCATTTGAGTTCACATGTACACAAACAAATGTTAAGAGTAATTTAATTTTTTATTCTTGTTGTTTAATTGTTTTTATTTTTTATTAAACAAAAACAGGTAGATATTAAGCAGAGCGAACAATGAATGTAAGCATTTGGTAAACAATTTAAATTTCACCAATTAGTCAATAGTCTTGACTATAATCCAGACTATAGTATAGCCTAATCAATAGTTCTAATAGTGTAGTTAATGGTCTAGACTATAGTTTATTAAATAGTCTTGTCAAGAGTCTAGTCAATAGTCTTGTCTATACTCTAGTTAATAATCCTGACTATAGTCTAGTCAATAATCTTGATTATATTCTAGTCAGTAGTCTAGTAAATAGCCTTTACTATTATCTAGTCAATAGTCTTGACTATGCTCACTAGACTTGGCTATAGTATTGACTATAGTCTATTCAATAGTCTCGATTATAGTTTAGTCAATTGCCTTGTCAATAGTCTTGACTATAGTCTAGTCAATAGTCCGGACTATAGTCTAGTCAATAGACTTGAATAAAGTCTACTCAATAGTTTTGATTATAGTCAAGTCAGTAGTCTTGACTATAGTCCACTCAAAAGTCTTAACTATAGTCTAGTCAACAGTCTTAACTATAGTTAAAAGTCTTGACTGTAGTCTAGTCAGTAGTCTTGACTATAGTCACTGGTCTTGGCTATAGTTTACTCAATAGTCTTGATTATAGTTTAGTTAATAGTCTAGTTAAACTATATTCTATAGTCTTGACTATTGACTAATCAATAGTCTTAAATATAATTAAAAGTTTTTACTATAGTCTAGGCGATAGTCTTAACTATAGTCTGGTCAATGGTCTTCATTATACTCTACTCAATAGTCCTGACTCTAGTCTAGTCAATAGTTTTGACTATAGTCGTCAACACCCATTGTCTTGGGAGTACTTTAGTTAATAGTGTTGACTATATTCTAGTTAATAGCCGTGTCAATAGTCTAGTCAATAGCACAGGCTTTATTCTGGTGAATAATTTTTATTATAATCTAGTCAAAAGCCTTAATTAAAGTCTAGTCAATAGCCTTGACTATAGTCTAGTCAATAGTCCTGACTAAAATCTTCTAAATAGTCTTAACTACATGTTTTAGTCAGAAGTCCAGTTCAAGTTCTAGTCAGATCAGTTTATAGTTTTCTTTGTAATCTAGTCTTTATTCTACTTTACAGTCTGATCTATTATAATGTCTATAGTCTTGTTTTTAATCTCTGCATTCCTTTAAATAACTGCCCCTCATGCTGGCTGCATATTGTTTTTCTATTTGTTATCGCTTGTTTATCTGCAACAAGAAAGAACTGACGAACTCACTGTCAGCCTGAATTCATGCAGAAAAATTTTGCAAATACATTTAAAATCGCATGAAATGAATTCGTAATGAAATTAAAATAAAAAAAAAAAAAAAGAAAAAGCTCTTACCGTTTTAAATCCTCTATACATGACACGTATTTCCTGTTTTGTAAATTTTGTTTGACGGCACAAATCCTCTAGTGCAACGGGTATAGGTTTAGGCACTCGTGTTGTTTCTAGTTCATAAACCACCTCCTCGATGGGACTTTCAGGTGGCGAAGCCATATTTTTTTTATTTAAACAATGATGTTAAATATTTATTTTTTCTTGTTGCGTTTTTTTTTTTTTTTTTGTATTTCTACTCCCTCTCTCAAGTTGACAACTTTATCGTATGATGATGTAAGGGAATGAGGAGGCTGAGAGAGGAGATGTCTAAAGAGAGATGATTGATGTTTTTTTCTGGTTAGAATTGTGACATTAAACTGTTGTTGTTTTTTTTGGCTGCTTTTTTTTTAATTTTAAATTGAGGTTTTAAAGAGGTTTCTTTGGCCGTATTTGAATGTAAATTCGCTTTTTTTCTATAGCTCTCTTTTAATTTATTAAATGATTTTTCGTTTCAAAAAAAATCTTTGATTTATTGATGCACTTGCATTTGTTATTGTATGTGTGGTGGTAGATTTATTGGTTGTAATGGTAATGTTGGTGTTATTTTTCAGTTTTATTTTGTAAATTGTTTAACTATTGCATTTTAGTAGTATTGCATTTTTATTTTAGTACTAATCTTAAATTTGTTGTTTATTGTTGTTGTTTTTTTAATATCTTTTTTTTATAACAACATTTGTTAACTTTTGTTGTTACTTCGGTGTACTTTGTTTAAATTTTAGTTATAGTTTTAGTTGATTTTTTTCCTCCTGTTTGCAGTTAACTTTTTGATGACGATGTCAAAAGTAATAAAAATGAAACAATGACATTTGACTGCAACAATAAATGCTAAAAATAGAAATAAAAGAAAAACTTTTATAAAAAAAACTTTTTGTACATTTCAAATTACAGTTAAATCACAGTTAACAAGAACAATGTAGACAATCAATCATAATTTGTTTAAAACTTATTGTGAAATTATTAAATAAGGGTCTTTTTTTAGTATCACATATTTTTTATTTTTTTTTATTTAAAAGTGTAGGTTCAAACAAGGGTTTATAGTAAAAAGAGAAAATTGAGAAGATTTACAATAGTAAATAATATAATATAAATTAAATTAACCAGATAAGACAAGGTTATTGACTAGACTGTAGTGAAGACCATTGATATGACTATTAACTAGACTACTGATTATACTATAGTCTTTCCTATTTACTAGACTATAGTCAAAACTATTGACTAAACTATAGTCAAGAATATGGACTAAACTATAGTCGAGACTATTGACTAGACTTTTGACTAGACTATAGTCAAGACTATTGACAAGACTATAGTCAAGACTATTGAGTAGACTTTAGTCAAGACTATTGACTAGCCTATAATCAAGACTATTTACTAGAATATAGACAAGACTATTTACTAGAGTATAGACAAAATTATTGACTAGACTATAGTCAAAATTATTGACTTGACTACAGTCGAGATTATTGACTAGACTATAGTCAAAGCTATTGACTAGACTATAGTCAAGACTATTGACTAGACTATAGTCAAGATTATTGATTTGACTATAGTCAAGATTATTGACTTGAATATAGTCGAGACTATAGACTATAGTCAAGACTATTGACTAGACTATAGTCAAAATTATTGACTTTACTATAGTCAAGATTGTTGACTTGAATATAGTCGAGACTCTTGACTATAGTCGAGACTCTTGACTATAGTCGAGACTCTTGACTATAGTCGAGACTATTGACTAGACTATAGTCAAGTTTATTGACTAAACTATAGTCAAGACTATTGAATAAACTATTGACTAGACTATTGAATAAACTATTGACTAGACTATAGTCAAGCATATTGAGTAGACTATAGTCAAGGTTATTGACTTGACTATAGTCAAGATTATTGACTTGAATATAGTCGAGACTATTGACTATAGTCGAGACTATTGACTATAGTCAAGACTATTGACAAGATTATAGTCAAGCCTATTGACTAAACTATAGTCAAGACTATTAACTAGACTGTAGTAGAGACTATTAACTAAACTATAGTCTCGACTATAGTCTAGTCAATAGAGAAGGCTGTAGTCAAGACTATTGACTAGACTATAGTCAAGCCTATTGACTAGACTATAGTCAAGACTATTGATTGAAGATAATCAAGACTATTGGCTAGACTATATTGAGGACAATTTACTAGACTATATGAGTCTGCAGAAGAAAATATAGTCAATACTATTGACTATACTATAATATTAACTAGGCTTTAGTCTACACTATTGACAATGTCAGGACTATTGACTAGAGTCTAGTCACTAGACTATGGACGAGACTATAGACTAGACTTGATTATGTACTAAATTATAGACTAGGCTCAAGACTTTACTACGAATTTTTTGAAGACAATTATTTATTAATTTAAATAACAATTTAAATGACTATAACCCAAAATTTCTGTACACACCCTAGAACTTGAAAGTTTTAAAATATTTTTCCTCATTTAAAACAACGACAACAAAGTAGTGCTACAATCAGGGCCACTACTCAGCAAAATAAAAATTTGTGCAAAGGAAAACAAAAAACACCATAAAAGAAAATTAATTCAACTTAAAGGATTTCTTGTTTTATGTTTGTCAGTCACTCATTCATTCACTCACTTAGTTTTTTAAGAGAAAAATCTCAACAACAAAAACTAGCAAAACAAAAAAATAGATATAAAAAAAAAAACATAAAATGTTGCTGAAATGTTAAAACACGAAGATGAAACAAGCAAAACAATGTTAATAAAACTGATTTACAACCACTACGACAAAACAACAATATAGTGTAAAGGACACACTCACACCAACATACGGATAAGCTTAAAGGAAAAGGAAACTAAACACAAACAAAACCACATTTACACACATACAAATACAAGTTAAAATTCCCTTACATTTTAAAAAATGTTTCTAGTATCTAGCAGAAAAAAAATTATAGAATTTTGTATGGAAAAAAAACCATACCGCATATTGTTATGAAGACTTTTAAAATAAAGGAAGGACATCTCTGACAAAAAAATAAAATAAAAAAAAATAAATAAAAATTTAAACCAAATAAATGTTAAGAGATGATTCATTTATGACAGAAACAAATAGTTAAACCAAAAAAACAAAGCACCAAAGATTGTAGCTAAAATGTTTTACTAGTAAACATCATTTACTTTAAATAAAATTTAATACCAAACAGCTATAAAGTACATAATAATAATAAAAAAAAAGGAAAAAACCATACGTCCTTAAATAAAAAATTTTATAAAATAGTAACACAGAGACTTTGTAGATTTGTTATAAATACATTTCTTTTGGTTTTTATAGCTGCAATTAAAAATACTAAATTTTAGTCCAAAACAAAATTTAAGCAAAATGAATTGTATATAAAAATTGTACAGTGGACTTGAATTTGAAAAATGTAACCAAAAATATAAAAAACTTAAAAAAATTGGTATATCAAAATTATAGAGAAGTGTGTAAGCTTTTAGAAAATTATATAGTTAATTGTCTAGTTCAATTAGTAAAAAAAAAGCTGTGGAAGGACAAATTTAGCCATCTGTCAAAATCATTCAATTGGTTCAATCAATAAAAAAGACATTTTTTATATATCTTTTAAACTTCTAAAACCAGTTAAAGATAAGAAATGTATAAGATAACAATATATGTAAATATAATAAAAACATCTAAACGTATGATTAATATTAAATATTTTCAATTAATAAATATCATACGCTACATGGTGAAAACAATCTGCAAATATTTTAAAATGTATATAACTTCTAAACGACTGCTCTGATTGTGATGTTTTATAGAGAAAACTTGTAGAAAATGGCTTGAGCTTTAAAATAATGTTACTTAAAATTTAACTCTTATTATACCCCCTGATCTGTGAACTATCAACTTTAACCCTCTCTAGTAAGAAAAGTTTCGGTCTTTTAAAATATTTAATTAGATACATTTTCTAAATTACTTTTCGAATAAAATAACAGTGTATAAAAAAATAATAGCCAAGGGTCTAAGCTTTCAAAAAATATAATTTGTAATAATTTTATTAATAAACAATATAAGCTAGAGAGTCTCAAACTTGACTATCTTGAGTGAAAAATCTTTAAGTTTCCTTAATTGATAAAAATGGAAAATAACATAAATCTTTTAAACTACTAAAGCGATAAAAAATAATGTATTATAGAATTATAGCGAAGGAACAAAGCTTTCAAAAAATATATCACAAAATAATCCAGTTAATAGAGGTGAGTTACAAATAATAAAACTTGATCATCCTTAGTAAAAATTTAAAAAATCAAAAAATTTTAAAAATCTTTCAAATTATTTGTCCGTTTAAAAAACAGTTAATAACAAAATTATAGACAAAGATTTAAGTTTTCAGAAAATATAATTTACAAAAATCTAGTTCTAAAAAGAAGATGAGTTGCAGTGTATCAAACATGAGCACATAAAATAAGAAAAAATCGGTCATATAAAGCCGTTGCTTGGAACTCAGTTGTGTCATAAAATACAGTTTCTCGGGTCATAATATTATACAATGAAGTCATGATCACTGAAGGAAAATCTGGTGTAAAAGTGTCACAAAAAGATAATTTCTCAGAATCTTTGTCACAAAAGTTGAAAGGAAATCTAACAGGAAGACGTACAAAGTATAAAAAATTCTTATTAGTAACGCAAGCAAGAATTTGGAGGTAAAAAAGTAGCGTGAAAGTACATCAGACGAATTTTTTCAGAAATTTTATTACTGCATAATAGACGGAGAAACGTTCGTACTTGCAACTTCCTATCGTATACCAAAGAAATCAAAATTCCCTAGAAAGTTTTTTGTTTGGCAAAGCATTTGTATATACGGGAAAAAGCACTTCAACCAATAGGAAATAATTTATACTTTTAGGTTTATAACTTAAACATAGCAGTCATTAATAAAAATTTAATTTAAACAAATTGCGCCCATTAGTTTAGTTTCTATAAGCAGATATGTAAGCACGGATTTTTTCCTACACAGTCCTTAGAAAATTGGCAAAAATTAACAGACAGACGGACGGACGGACGGAAGGACGGACATCATAATTCTCTCAAGAAAAAATTTTTAAATTTCGAAAATAGACGAACGGACAATTCTGCAAAAAAAAAAAAAAAAATTCTAAAAAGACATTTTTTTTTTTTGCTCACTAATAAATATAAAAATGAAACATGATCATTAAAATATTGATACCACCATTCTGTGAATTAAGCGCCATTTTCGAACCCTTTTACTCCAATATGCATTGGCTTAAATCCCAGCAGTTTATTTAGTGACAATTAACACGATTTTAGACAGTAAGATTCATTGGTGTATAGTCACCTGTCGCTCTCCATCGCTTACCAATAAGTGTATTGCCACTTAACTGACTCTATGGTAAGCAGGAAGAAGACGAAAAGAAGATATCAAAACTGTTTAACTAACTCATTATAACTAGTAAAGAGATTGTGTATGTAAAAAAGGGCCACCTCGTAGTTGTGGAAGTGCCTATTGTCACTTAATTGATCCTTCGGTAGTCGTGGAGGTGATTGAGTATGCAAAAAAGTGACACCATGTAGTCGTTGAGGTGGCCCTATAATTCCTCCTAGGACAAGACCATGTGGTCCCCTATTATAGTCGGTTATGTGACTGACAGCCATGATAGACTGCTGGGATGTTTTAATTATTATTTATTTAGATTTATATAAATTTATTTTTCAGGTTTAATTATGTAAAAAAGAACTTTAAATTCTTGTAAAAATTAATAAAACAAAAAAAAAATTAACAATCATTTTATTAAAAAAAAAAAATATTATTTAATGTTCCTATACTTGATATTGTCCTCTTAATGTAAAATATTAATTGATTTCAAAACTGTTTTACACTTTTCAAAATATGTTTCATTAAATTAATTGTACAAATTTATATTTAATTAAATAAACACACTGTAAATCCTCTTATTCAAATAAATAAAAATAAACAACCAAAGAAATTCAAATAAACGAAAAAAAAACAACAAATGCCATAAAAATATATAAAAAACATTAACTAAGGTTTAAACGCAACTTGGTTACTTAAAAATAACATACACAAAAACTGTTTGTGTGCATAAATAAATGGATTTTTATAAAAAAAAAAATTAAAAATATAAAGTTCATGTGTGTGTTTATTATAAAACTCTTACAATAAGAATTCACTTAAATATATACAAAAACACATATCTATGTATGTACGTATGTATGAAAGTAAGTATTTAAAATAGTAAGAGCTTGAAATAAAACTCAGAAAAAAATGAAGGACAGTACTTTTTGCTGGTTTTGTTTGCATGTAATAATAAATATTTCGCATGTGATAAAAACCTCTACTAGTAACAACAATAACAAAAAATAACAACAATAAACTATGAAATTAACTAAAACATCAACAACAAACAAAACCTTAAAATGTAATAAGAAGAGTAAGAGTTTTAATATAACAAAAAAAAAAAAAAAAAACATTACTCTCAAACACACATTTTTATTTTTACATACATAAATACAAAGTACAAATGTTTGTATATATTAGTACATATATAAATATTTTGTTTATATTCTTTAATAAACCAGAGAATATTTAGTGAGAGGGTAGTTAGAGGAAAGAGACTTTAGCTAGAATTTACTACCAAAACAGAGTGCCCTAACAAAAAAATGGGAGTGTTTCATTTATTGTTGTATTTATGTAGTTTTGCTATTTTAACATAGAATTTATTTACTGGGCTTTAACTATACAAACAGCCTAAAGGATTTTATTTAAGGAGAAAATTAATAAGAAAATAGAAAAAAAAAATCATTAGAATTATAACAAAAAATGTAATATAGTTAATAACAATAATTAAATATGTTTAATAGAATAATTAAAATTTAATTGAATAAAATTAATGAGATTTTTTTTTTTTTTTTACAGTTGGGTGGAATGTAAAAAAAGAGGATATTAAATGGGTTTGTATTCTTAAAATAAAAAATTATATTATTTACTTTAAACAAGTTATGGAAATAAAAATATAGTAAATAATAGTAATAAATTTATTCAATCACAATTTCAATAAAATATAAGTTTATCAGAGAATGTCAAACATGATTATTTTGGGTGAAAATTTAAGTTTTTCAATACAATTTAAAAAAAGTACATAAGAGAATTTGTGGCAAGGATTGAATCTTTCAGGAAATATAACATTAAACAATACTGTTAAAATACAAAGAGAGCTATGAAAATTTTTGAAAATAAATCTGTAACTTCTAATCGGCTAGTTAGATTTGCATTAAATTCCACATAAGCCTAGCAAAAGAAGTCCTCAATTTTAAGTTTTTTCTTAAAGTTCCCGATAAGGCTTATGAAAAACATACTTATCAAAACCATGTGTTATTTATCTCTTATAGTTTTCCATTTGTTATTTCAATTTAGCAAGATATTGATCTATATTATTCATTATATAGACCAATATTTTCATCCGAATATGTAAATATTTTTTTTAATTAATTAAAGAACAAAATTGTCTTTTAAATAAAAAACTGAAATTGTTTTTTTTTTTTTCGATTTCAAAAATAAACGATTTTGAAATTGAAAATTTTTTGGTCGAAGAAGTGTTTTTATTCTTTATACTCGAAAATAAAATTTTCTTTAGAAACATATTGTAATTATACACTTTTCTGAAAGGTATCTTTACGGCGATGATTTTAAAATAAAAAACGATCCCAAGTATCCAATAGGGCTAAATATAGACACTCTCGAATTTGACATATTTTGTATCGAAATTTTCAGTTGAGTTGATATTTTAATACATAATTGGGATGCAATTTTGGAAACTCTGTTGAGCTCTTAATAATTTATTAACGGCTTTTTTAAGACCTGCAACAAATGTGGACTTTATGTACAAAATGCTAAAGAATCCCATTTTTGATATTTTCACTGTTTTTTTTGGAATTGTGGTATTCCCTACCCAATAATCATATTTTGTTCATTTCATCATTTTAAATGATTAGATCAACAATCTTACTTCACAATGATTTTATTACATATTTAATATTTATAGTTTTATTAATTTAAACATAGACAATTTTTTAACACTTCTAAAGTATTTATGCGATTAAAAATCAATAAATTATAGATAAGAATTATAGATAATGGCCTTAGATTTCAGAAAAAAACGTATAATAAACTTATTGAAAAAAACAAGATTAATTGCAGCGTTTTAAACATCACAACCTCGCTGTAATAAAAATCTACTTAAAATATATAAGTAAATTTTGAAAAATGTTCTTATGGAGATAAATAACTTTGATATTTTACAGATCATCTTGTTTAAAAAATTAATTTTAATTGTAATTTCCTTAAAGTTCAAGTCTTCCTTTAAAAGTTTTCTATATTGTATGTTACAATAAGAGCAGTCGTTTAGAAGTTACATATGTACATTAGGGTGGCCCCGAAATGAAAAGTATCGATGTTCCCAGCTCAAATGAAAATTTACTTTATTCTAAGATAACGTTTCTCAGAATTTTCGTCCTGACATTATCCTTTCGTGAGCTAGATCCCAATAAAAACAGGTCCTTTTTTCGGGTTTTTCGGATTTTATTCATATTTCTGCCAAAGAAACAATATGCAAATCTGGTATCGTAAGAAAGGTCTTTAGAGGTCCAAATAAGTCCAAAATTTTTAAATTTTTCACAATTTAGAAATTTGAATTTTTTACACATAAATATTAAAAACAATAAGACGAAAATAATACAATATATTCCTCTAGCAGTTATACGAAACGGAATTTTATCAGAATTTTTCAAAACATAATTTCAATCATATGCAAATGTTTTTATATGGGAAGTATTTGTGTGAATTTAGCATAAAAAAACGCGTATTTTTCTAAGCTTTTTAATGATATATAATACTTTATACTTCTATTAACCATTTCCACCGACCTTTAAGTCAGAAGAAATAAAAAAGTGGTTTATATGTAAAAATATTAACATGTCAACTTTTATAATTTTTGGTTAATCGGCAACACTTAAATTTCGAGCAACTGTTTAATTCGATAGCGATTTAAAAATACTCTCTGTAATGATTCAAAATTTCATGATACACCCTACATTTAGTACCAATATTTGTATAATAAGAAAACAATTGATACCCCAAATTCAGATGTTGGTCCATCTACCCTAATATATTAAGCAAATGTGATATAACGTATCGATTTATAAAAACTACAAATCCTGCTCTACAAAATAATAAAAACCGTTTCTAGCAGGCTAGGGCCATATTAAAACCAGGGCTATTTTAAAAAAAGTTCATGTAAAAATTTTTACTTTGATTGCTTATAACATCACAACAAGTCATAGTAGGTTAAAACATTATATGTCAAATTTTTCTGCATATTATTCTGAATAAAAAAGTTTATATAGTATTTTATCGGAAAATGTCAAATTAAAGAGTTATAGCGCAATAAAAATATTACTTACTTTTACGACTTGTTTTAGGACAAAGGTCAAAGTCGACTGGACGGTTTATTATTGCTGAGGTACTTTCCACTGTTTTTTGGAGGATCACAAGTTTCTAGCTTCTCTGTGAGCAGGGGGGAGGACCGCCGAAATGGGTAACCTCGGATATTATATAAGAAATAATTAAAAGAGTTGACCACTTTCGGAGGTTCCATTTTAAAATTTTGCTTTAAGCAAGTTTTTATTTAAAAAAAAAGTTCACTTAGAGTTGATGAAATTTGATTTTTTTTAATATCTAAAAAATTATTAACTTATAAAGCTCAGTCTAGTGTTATGAAAAGTTAATTTTCAAAATTCACTTAATCGCCACTTTTGACACATTTGAGCTCAATGTGAATCGGCAAAACTACTGACATCTTATAGAAAACAAGGAAGATCCTTATATTAAATAGGCCAACACTTATTCAGTATAAATCCAGGTCATACTGAGCTGAGAGCTCATCTAAATTTCATCGGAGTAACGGATGATACAATCTGTAGAGTATGTAAAGAGGAGGAGGACCAGGTATTGGTACTATCTATGTCAATGTACTGCGTTTGATCACATTAGGAGCTAAAATTTTCAAAGCGATATAGTACCTTATCTGAAAGATATCAGGGATATCAATTGGAAACTATATAGAGGAAACAAGGGCTTATGAATAGGGGAAGCTTTCCTTGAGAGCTCACCATACTACTAATTTCAGAGTGCTGATTTTAAAAATTTTCACGTCTAGACAAATTGACATAATCAAAAAATTTTTCAACATATTATTTCGAAATTTATTACAAATTACAGAATATTTTTTAAAAAATTTTCCCTCATATACCTCATGACTTATTCCTGAAAAAGTCGAGGCAAAAAAAAAAAAATTAAGCGTAAATATATTTTTAACCAAAGTATACAAAGTAGTCCGACTCTCTTTTGGTAAAATTTCTCTCTCTCATATACGGGTGTCGTGTGAATTGTGAGAGAACTAATACAAAGAAAACACATGGAAATTTTACCTTTAAATCTTGGAATTATGAAAAATTTTTGCACCTTTTTACATAATTACACACACTTTAATAATTTTTTGTAACACTTTTAGCACATTTTTATTTTGAAAATGGGTCCAATTTGCAATAAACACAATATATTTTTTTTATACATTTTTGACAATTTGTTTTACAAATTAAATTGTACAACAGAGTTACAATTTTTGGTATTGAAAATTCGAAGAAATTGAATTTTAAAACATTTTTATAGAACTCTGTGTGTATGGGGAAAATAAAAAAGCATTAATACATTCACATTTTTTTTACTAACACATACTTAGAGTTAGGTACTTTTTCACTAACACACTCTTAGAGTTAAGTACTACTGCCAAAGAGTCGGACTACTTGTATATACTTTGTTTTTAACTGTAAGAGATAAATCAGGTGAGTAAGCTTACTTTTTATCTTGGTAAGTAATATAAAAATCTTTGAAATCGGACTTGATTTGTAGGTTAAAATTTTTTTTTTTTAATTTTACCTTCTCGATATAGTCAACTATTACAGCCTGTAGCTTATCTCGTGTTAACACAGGGTGACTGCTAGATGATTTTTCTGAAAGCTTAGGTCCTCTTCTACAATTCTTCCATACATTTCAATTCGATCTGACCAGTAGTTAAGGAGATACAGATTTATAGTCTAATTTAGTACTTTCATTTCTGGTTCTAGGCTATAATCTGGTGCATAATGTGGCCTATAGTTCAGTTTCGTAAATTACTTTTAATTTAATCTGTTCTTTGATATATTTTATAGTCTTCTAATATTCTTTAATTTCTGTAAATGGTGTAGACATGTTAAAACTCATAAATTATTTTATTCAGTAAAAACTTTCTTACACAATCATATTGCGGCCTTACAAACCAATATTGGCTTCTCTAGATACATACATAGATAAAACTGATGGCCCATTTTAGTATGTATTTATTTCTACATACAAATATACTTTTATTTACTTGAATTGTTACTTTTTATTTAGTTTCTATATTTGTTGGTTTCTGGTTTGGTTTTATTCACTTTGTGGTTTTGGTGTTACGTTTGGCACTGTTCAACAAAAGGAAAAATAATAAAAATTCATTCTTATTTACATTGTTATCCTTTAGTTCTTAAACCAAAAAGAAGGGATTGAACTGAATTTAAGAAAGAAATGAATTTTTTGGCAATTCAAATTAAACTTGCTATGCCATCAAGTTGTATTTATCATGAGTTGAAATATATAACCAAACAATGAATGATTGTGGTGAAGATGTTACCCTGTAGTTTCCGGTATTAAAGCCACAATTTATAATTTTATTTGTCACAAATAAAAATTAGGACAAATAATTTGCCATTTTCAAGCCTTAGGAAAAAACAATTGAGTCGTTTATCAATTTTAAGGTAAATATTTTGAAGATTTTCTACAACTATAAACTGCTTATGCTGTAAATTACCATTAATAGAAATGTAGGGTTGTTACTCACATACTCTATCATTATCCTTGCAATAATAAAGAGAGTATGTATGAGAATATGTTAAAAAATAAGAAGATGAACTGTAAGAATGAAGTAGTAGACGACAGTCATAAATCAATGCCAATTATAAACATTTTTTATAGACTTAACACATTTTAACAATACAGTAATGGAGTTTATGCCAAAATTTCATAAGAATTATTATGGCCTTTATATGTATATCAATGAGTGTGTGTAGGACAACTTGAGATTTTTAATAAATTTTATAGCTATTGTCATCACAGACGTAGCACAGAAGAGGAGAGTATGGAAAACTAATAACAGTTTAATTGAACTATTTTGCAAATAAGATTTTTTTTTTTGAAAAGAAAATAAAACCTACATACAATATCTTAACACCCACGTCCTTGTTATCTATTCTCTATAATAAAATTTAAAATTGCTTTTAAAACAATGTAACATTGTGTTGAAATTTAGATAATGAATTTGAATTTTTGGCAAAAGACTTTTATTGCAAAAAAAAAAAAACCCACAAGAAAAAATTTTCCAAAAACTATGCAAAATATCTTGTGTATGTGTGAAGAGGAGTTCATTTACAATTTTAATTGTTGTTGGTGTTAGAACAACTTGTTCTACAAATATTGGCTTTTGCCAAAAAAAAAAAAAAAAAATTATAATAATAAACGAAGAGGGAAAAAAACAAAAACTTAAACTAATATTGCCTTTAAGTATTAGAAATTTGAGGAATTGTTTAATATTAGAATAATTTAAAAGGGGGATTTATTAAGAAATTTAACAAATTGGCAACACTGACTTAGAGAGGCAATTTAGAGAACAATTTACAAATATTTGTTTAAATACAATTACAGCCATAGGCGGCAAACTGCAGAATAACAGAAAATTAAGTTTTAATATTAAACTAGATTATACCTAAGTGTTGAAATAAAATAATTTAGTGCAGATAAAACTTATTTTTTGGTATATAATATTAACCATGTAATAAAAAATGTTAAAGGAAACCTTTTATGATTGTAACTAATCAAATACTAAACCAATTGAAATGTGTAAAGTACATAAATACCTTACGAGAATTTATTTTTTAAATAATTTTTACCAATTTGAAAATATTATAGATCCTAGAACATAAAAATAACGGAATAGTTTATTCAACTCTTTTTTTTCTCTCTATCTCTTTCCTAAAAATCTTTAAAACAGGCAGGTTGAAAGCTCTGAATAACTATAATAATACTCTTCCAATTTTTTTCATATTGGCTATTTTCTTTATTATGTAATTTTTTAGTTTGACAATTTTTTTATTTTGGGGACTTTTTTGAAAATTTTTTCATTTTAGTGATTTTTTTTTTTTTAGAATTTTTTAATTTTGTCGTTTCGTCGATCTATTTCAGCTTTAGATTTTTTTTAGTTTTGCCGATTTTTTCCCCCGTTTTAGCAATTTTTTAATTTTGGTGATTTATCGCTTTTTTATTTAGATGACTTTTTTCGCTTTACGTTTTTTTTTTTTTTTTTTTTGGTTAATCGAATTTTAAATTTTTGTCATTCCTTCGTTTTGACTATTCTTTTGTTTTCCTTTTTTTTTTATTTTTTATTTTTTTTTTGTTTTTTTTTTTTTTTTTTTTGTTTTTGATTTTTCTTCGCTTTGGATTTTTTTTCGTTTTGTCGATTTTTTTCGTTTCAGTAATTTTTCAATTTTAGTGATTTTTTTCTCAGTTATTCGATGTAGTTGTTTTACCATTTTTTTTTTTCATTGTGGCGATTTTTGTTATTTTGGTGATCTTAATGTTTTATTAATCGAATTTTTAATTTTTGCAATTTTTCGTTTTGACGATGGTTTCCTTTTAAATGTAATTTTTTTCGTTTTGTGCATCTTTTTCAGCTTTAGAATTTTTTAGTTTTAGCAATTTTTTTAATTTTGGAGATTTTTTCGCTTGATTAATTATTAAATTTTAAATTTTTGCCATTTTTTCGTTTTGACGATTTGTTTTTCCTTTTTAATGTGATTTTTTTTTTTTTTTTTTTGCTTTGTCGTTTTTTCGATCTTTATCGGATTTTTTCCTTTTTAGCAATTTCTTAATTCTGGTAATTTTTTCTAAGTTATTTGATATACTTGTTTTTGCGTTTTTTTCTATTGTGGCGATTTTATTTATGTTGTTTATTTTTTGCTTGATGTTTTTTTTTTTTTTGGTTAATCAAATTTTAAATTTTTGTTTTTTTCCGACGATTTTTATCCATTTTGGAATTTTTTTTTTGCGATTTTTCCCCATTAGGCGGTTTTTTCATTTTGTCGATTATTTTTCCGTTTTAGTAATTTTTTAATTTTGGTATTTTTTTCCAGTTATTCGATGTACTTGTTTTTGCGATTTTTTAATGTGGCAATTTTTTTGTGATTTTTTCTTTTGACGTTATTTTGATAAGAGAAATTTTTAATTTTTGCGATTTTTTTAGTTTTGACGGTTTTTTCCGTTTTAATGTGATTTTGCTCACTTTGGCGTTTTTTAGTCAATCTTTTTCCGTTTTAGCGATTTTTTTCATTTAAGCGATTTTTTTAATTTTGGTGATTTTTGCTTGTTATGGCGATTTTGTAGATTTTTCCGTTTTGTAAAATTTTTTTATTTAGGCGTTTTTTCATTTACGCAATTTTGCTCCTTTTTAATTTTGGTGATTCTTCTCACATTGACGTTTTTTTTTTTTTTTTTTTTCGATTTTTTTCTTTTTGCGATAAACTTTTTCATTTTTGTGAATATTAGTATCATCATAATGTAATGTATGTATGTTTTATAAAAATATGCATTGCATTTAATGCATGTATCGGTCCACAATTAGTCACTGGTTCCATAAAAGACCTTTCCCCAAATTTTGTTTTGCATACACAATGGTGTAGGGCTTGACTGACTATGCCTTTCTTTCTCGTTTTTTATTAAAATAGGATATAACTTAGTATAAAAGGGAAATCTAGGGTATAAAAAGGATTACAGATAAAATGTTTGGCTATTATATAGATAAACTAAATTAATAATTTTTTATTTAAATAGAAAAAAATAATTATAAAAAATTATTTTTTAAAAAATCACCCTTTATTTTTCCAAAATTCCAACAATTAAATAACCCATCATCATTTCTATAACATTGAAGACATAAAATTTATAAAAATCATTTAGCTAACACCCCAGGAAATTCCTGCAAAAGCCATAAAAAAAACGTAATATTTTATATTCTTCCAAAAAAATAAAAAGAGGCGTTTACAAAAGAGCAAAAAACCATTGAAATGTTTTTTTATTTAGTTTGACATTTAAGTTTAAGTTATAGTAAATTGAATAATAGAAAATAAAACACTTCAATTAATACTATAAAAAAATAAGAAAAATGAGCATATAAATTAAGCAAAAACTATAAATCTTATTTTGGCCATTTTACCAGCTTTTTTTTTAGTTTTTTATTTATTTTATAGCAATGTTTGAAGTTTTAGCCTTCATTTAAAAGTGTTAAGTTTGCCTTGTCTTTATGCATACATACATTTAGCCTTAAGTTATTTTTTTTAGATTAAAAAAAGAATTGAAGTTTTGAAGAGTTGTAGATTGGAGTACATAATTTATTTAATTATATTGTGGCCACAAATTTGTTTAAGGAAAACTTTAATTTAAGTTTGTTTTTGTATAAAATTTATTACTAGTTTTACGTAAATTGTATTACATTTGTACTTTTTTTTATTTTATTATAAGTAGTAAGTGTCCTTTACGTTTTTCATGTTTTGCAAAATAAATGTTAATTTTCTGTTTTAGTTTGACCATAAAATAAATTTGACCGGAAATGATTCACTATTTATAGCCATTAGTTTCGACAGGAAATGCGTATATCATTAATTCTTCTTTTTCGCCTAGTTTTTCGTTTTTTTTTTTTTTTTTCGTCTTGCCTTTTTTTTGGTTTATACTTTTTGACTGTAACATTTAGGACTGTTTTCACACTATTACTAAAGTAATTAATGATTAAGTAAAACCCCCTTTAAGGTGTACTATCAAAAATGTTAAATATAGGAAATTTGAAGTGAAATATAAAAATATACATACTGATAGGCAAACATTATTTGGTGTTACCGATGATGACAATGGAAGAATTACAGCAAATATTGAAGAAGAAGATGAAGAAGATTTTTAAGTTATTAACAAGCGCTAATGTTATATTTGGCTCGGCCGAATCTATATACCCACCATAAAGTTTTTCAATTTTTACATTATATGGGAGGTGGGTGGTAAAGTGGGCGGACCACGCATTTTTTTTGTTTCCGAGTTTACATTGGACCATGAACTGTTTGTACAAAATTTCGTTGACTTTTCACCTTATATGGGAGGTGGGCGGTAAAGTGGGCGAACCAAGCCCAAGTTTATATCGACCCTCGTACTATCTGTACAAAATTTCGTTATTGTACATGCTTTTGTTTAAGAGATATCAGCAGAAAAGTATGAAATTAAGCTACAACGGACACCCTGTGTTTCTAGTATTTTGCCTATAATTTTTTTCGTTTAATAAACTTTTTATTTATTATCCGATTTTGCTCATTTTCAATACCAAACAAACCTTATATAAGATAAATATTTGATCTAAATTTCGTCTCTCTAGGTTGTCCCGTTCGAGCCCTATCCTGCTTTCAACAGACGGACAGACGGACGGACATCTTTATGATGGTGGGTATAAAAAAAAACTAGTCGATTAAATTTTTATATTTTATATATATTAAATAAATAATAACTTGATAAAGGCTGTTTTTTATAATTTTTAAATTTTGTATATGATCTCCACTTATAACTAAACATTTTCGATCTAAATGCCGCATGATTTGGAAAAATATCATTATTTGATAAGACAATAATAAGGATAATATAAAGGTAGTATTTTTTAGGTACTAATTTCACAATTTTTTCTTCTTTACTATAGAATTGGTATTTTAATAAATCATCTAAAATGTCTATTCATTAATAGAATAATAATAATCATACAAATTTTCAATTGGTGCATTAAATATTAAATTTTGAGGTTCTATAGACTTTAAATAAATAAACAATTCTTGAAAACTTAAATTATTCATAATGGGTGTACTTTTAAAAAGTTAATTATTTTGTCTCCCTTTTCCTTTTTCTACTCCCGATTGATTGCAGAGAGCCAGCAAAAAACGATGAGTTCTTAATAATTAAAAAACTTTTTTGGAAGTTCTTAATAATTACTTCCAAAAAAGTGAAAATAAATGAATTTTTAGCGAGAAAAAATAGTAATAATTTCTAACAAAACTTAAATTTTAAAATTTTTAAAGCATTTCTATTATTATTTAATAGGGCAAAAACAGAATTTTTATAAAAAAAATTTATAAACATAGTTTTAAGAGAAGTACTTCAAAAGCAGTGAACAAGAAGTATAAAAGAATAACATCCTACCAATGACAACCATGGTTTAAAAAAATAACTTCTGCAACTCTTTTTCACCACTAAATACTTCCTTTCAGTGACAACACAATGTTAAAATCATGACTATTTCAGTTCTTTTTTTTTGCTGGGGGTAGGAATTTCATTACTAATTGATGGTTCAGATCCAATAGTGACTGGATTGTAAATGTTGAACGATAATTCGCTTCCTTCCACCATTCCGTCTTCGTGTTCTTTGATATAGCCACAATTGGTAGTCACGTTCTGCTGGCGATGTTATAATATATGTACTGCCGGGAATCTTTCTGCAAATAGATTGAGAGATTGATCCAGTGCTGAAACGTGAATTTCCAACTTGGAATGACTCTTCTAGCAAATCTTCGATTGATTTGTTTTTACAAAGGCACATCTACATGAGTTGTTGGAGTAAGTGTAGTCATGGATAACATGGATGTAGTTGCCATGGTATGATATGATGAGGATGGCCTCTGAAAGTGTTCTGCATAATTGTTAGTAATCTAAGTTGATGTCTCCAAATAATTGGTTTCAAAAACAACGTAGACCACTCGCTGTTTAAGAGGATTGTCACCATATTTTTCAAGGAATACTTGTTTTATCCTTTCTTTTGGACAATTAAACTTTTCTGGACATGAAGAAGGGAGCCCATCAAAGTATGTAGATATCGTTTGGCTTCGTATTGCTTCTCCTTCAAGGAGAGAGAGATAAAAATCTCTAATGTTGTATGTCAGTCGTCCAGTTAGCCAACGGACGGACGCTCTTCTTTAAATCAACTCAGATAGTGAATCTTAGTCGAACGGTAGTTTTATAACAAATTACAAAGAGAAATTTAAGCAAAGCTGTAGTCAATTATGGACTATTTGCGCAAATTTTATTAAAACAATTTAGGCCATTTGCGAAAGTTGAAATAATAGGTTTTGCGAACAAGTATTACTTAAATAGCCGGGCTCCCTAAAGGAGGGACGGACATCTTAAATCGATTCACAAAGTGATCCTAAGTTAAATGGTATAGGTCCTTCTTAAAAATATGTATATGGGTGGAGAAAAACATTAAAACAAGAAATTACTTTGGCACAAATAGCGACCAAAATTACAGAAATTTAATTGAAGTAGAACCACTACTAAGCGACCGACTTGCTTTTTCTTGAAGAATTTCATAAATATTAATAAAAACGCACGTTTTTTTATAAAATCTAATAAATTTTTTATTTTTTAATATTTTTTTATTTTTGCTACAATTATTTACTGTCAGTTCAGTGGAACAAAACAAAAACAAAATCGAATATAATTTCATTCTATTTACGGAACACATTAAAAACGATAGATCGATTTCATTTCCACTTTCGATTTAAAATCTCTGCGAAATACAGAACATGGCTCTATAATTTGTAACTAAATTGTCGAAATGCAATTTTTATGTTTTGCCTTAAAATATATCATTTTTATAATTTAAATGAAAAGATTAAGAGTAACTTTTCCAAAAATCTGATCTCAAGTAATAGATTACATATCGGGTAAAAGGAAGTAGTTACTAATCTAATTTCATTTAAAGCAGACAGTATGTTGTTATCATTGAAAAGTAACTACATGCTATTACCAAGTTTTTGCTGGGCTGTTCATGTTTGATGTGGAATTTAATAAATTTATATAAACATTTTTTAGCCAAAAATTCACAAATGATAGTTTAATATGTTATATTTAAGATAAAATAAAATTAATTAGCCCTTTTTGTATTTTTGTACAAAAATTTTAGTTTTAAGAATTTTTATTTGTTAACGTTACCTTAAAGCATTTTCAAAGAAATAGTTCATGTTTGATGTGGAATTAAAAAAAATATGTATCGAGATTCTAACAAAATTTTTACAAATGATAGTTTAATATGTAATCCTTTGAATAAAAGAAAAATATTTTGATCTTTTTTGTAAAATTTCTAAAATTTAAGAATTTTTATTCATTAATGTTAGAGCATAAGGCAGAATTGTCATTTTTCAAAAAAAATCTTTATTTGAAGTGGAATAGAAAAAATAAGTAATAAAATATTTATTCCATTTTACTAAATATAGTTAAAATATAGACTCTTAGTTAACAAGAAAAAAATTTGGTATTTTTTAACAACAAAACAAATTTGGAAGAATTCTTTAAAAATAAAAGAGAAAATATTTTCATAAAAGTAATAATACTTTGGTCCCCTATGGAGCTATCTGGGCTTAAATCTTAAAACATATAATTAACATTTTAAAAGCTTAACAACTAAAGCTATGTTCACATTTGTCAAATATTTGACCAAATTTGCGTAATCACTAGTTTTACCAAAAAAAATAGTTTGCCGTTGTTTGATCTTGTAAATGTTTTGTAAAAGAAAACAGCTTCAAACAAGATTCGATAAAATGTTAGTTATGATTAATGATAAGTAAAAAATATTTTCCCATTAAAATTTTATATAGTGGTTACGTCATTTTGGTTAAATATTTGACTAGTCTGAACATACCTTAAGCTATAGAAGAGCCAAATTTATTTCAAATGAACTACAAGTTTAAAAGTTCTTAAACCATAAACATTTGTTTCGCCAAGTATAGACAGTTTTGCATATTTTTACAATTTGGCATATTTTTAGCTTATTACTTTTATTATCTGTAATTTTTATAATCAATTTATTATAATTTTAAAAAAATATTTAAATTCTAACCTATGCTCTGTGCTACTGTTACCTTAATTTATCAAAAAATTTTGCTGTGTTAGTATTTTATGTAGTTTTCCTTTTTCCCCTTTCCATGGTACTTATTGTCCTAAACTTCTAAATTACCTTTTAACCACATTGTCATTATTTTTTTCTTGCTTTTCTTGCAGTTCTATATATGTTTTTCCACCTTATTCATGGTTTCCTTTTTTATATTTTTTCTCCTATATTTTAGTGTCAATATCTTGATTTTGTAGAAAATTAATGTTTTTTTTTCTTTATGTTGCCGGTGCTTTAAATAAAAGTTACCAAAGGTGTCAGTATGTATGTGTAAGTGTTATGTGGAACGCGCTGGCGGTCTTGTTAGAGGTCATAAAACTAAATGTACGTCCTAAGTCACACATTTTACTCTTCTTACTGTTTTACTGACAAACAGGCACGAACAAAATACTAGTTACAAGTTTAAAAGTTGCTGACATTTTAGTGTCCATGTTGGAAATGTTAATTAAATGGCTGAAATATATTCTTTGATGGCTGGAGGTCACAAAGCATTTTTTTCTTATTTTACAAAAAGATGTTTTTAAACAGCCACTAGTTTCAAAAAATAAAAAATAAAAAAAATAGAGCAATGAATAATTAAAGGAAGAGTGTGTTGGTTTATAATTTATTGCAAAAGAGTATAAGAGACAATGCAACAAACTCAAAGCAGGCATGCAAATTAAGTCATTATTTTTTTAAAGAGACCTAAGGGAATTAGTAGTAGAAACTTTAAAAGCGAAATGTAACAAAATAAAAATTAAATAAAATTTTCCATAAAAATAATATAATTAAAGTAAAAATAATACCTAATGAAATATTTCTAAAAGGCATATATTGAATAAAATATTTTTAAATTTTTATTAAAGTTTGTGACAACATTTAAAAAATATGGTATAAATATTTTTTAACAAAATTTTCTTTAACAATAGCCCAATGTGAGAGCTATAAGTTAAAAGAAAATTATTTTGTAATTTTTTAAGAAAAATTTAAGTTTAAATATTTTTTATGCTTTAACATGAAAACTGCGTATCATAAATACTTTAAAATAAAATTGTTTAATCAGGACAAGCAATGGTTTCCTCATATTGTATTCCAGAAATGTGTGGAATGTCTACGACTATGGTCCAGTGGAAAAGGAGATGCAATAATGTCCGTAACATCCATGATTTGGGGAGAACCTCGAAACTATCATGACGACTGCTACTTCTACATTGTGAAAATAAAGTGAAATTGAAGTAAATGCTCTTATACTAACTTATCTTCTGCTCAACGACCTCAATTAAAGTCACGTGTGGTACAATTCAGCACAACTAAATCTTCTAATGATTCAAATGCCTGTGAACCCGAACGAAATACATCAAGTAAAGACTCTGATCCAGACCACAAATTTAGCCTTCCAAAACCTCAAGATTTAATCAGAAAAAACTAAATGAGAGCAAAAGATCTGAACTTACCGAAATAAGCTTATGAAATCAAATCCAAATCATAGAATTAATTTGTTTTGGTTATAAGTAATTTCCTAGGCAAAAAGAAATCTGACGATCATGTCAAGCTTGTTGAGTGCATACTATCGAACTTGCAAGGGCTAGGGTGCAACATGAACATAAAAATACACTTCCTGCACTCGCATTTAGACCGATTTCCACAAAATGTTTAGTGAGGCGCAGGGTGAATGATTTCATCAAGATCTTCGGACAATGGAATAGCGTTATCATGGTAGATGAGACTCACATATAATGGCGGACTACTGCTGGAGTTTGCAACGAGATCTATCTAAAGTTGTTCTTTTCTTGTTCAAAAAAATCTTATAAAAGATGATTTGTTCGATAGAAATTTTGTTAACATATGTTAGTTGAACATAAACAAATTTTTACAAACTAGAAGTTTAGGTATAAATCTGGTAAAAATTACACATAACATGAAAGAACTGAAGAAGTCTTGATTTTAACATTGTGTTGCCATTGGAAGGAAGTACTTAGTGGTGAAAAAGAGCTGCAGAAGTTCTTTTTTTAACCCATGTTTGTCATTGGTAGGATGTTATTCTTTTATACTTTTTGTTCACTGCTTTTGAAGCACTTCTCTTAAAACTATGTTTATACAATTTTTTAATAAAAATTCTGTTTTTGCCCTCATAAATAATAATAAAAATGCTTTAAAATTTGTAAAATTTAAATTTTTTTTAGAAATTATTACCATTTTTTTTCCCACTAAAAATTCATTTATTTTCACTTTTTTGGAAGTAATTATTAAGAACTTTCAAAAAAGTTTAAAATATGCACTTTGTTCCACTTTTGAAGTCGTGAAAATGTTATTTTTTTGAAAGAACTTCATCGTTTTTTGCTGGGAAGTATAAAGACGCAAACAAAAAGTATAGAAGAATGGGAAAAACTTAAGTAATTTTTAGTCGTTTTTCTATGTTCTTGAACTTTGAACAACAATCATGACTGTAAGAAGAAACTTATGGTGCTTAAATTTTGAACTCTATTACTTTCAAGTCTTGTGAATTCATTTCTGTAAGCAGTTTTTTTTTTTTAAATATCATTACCACAAAACTTATTAAGGATTTAAGTCAGTTTCTGCCAAGTTAAAAATTTTTGATGACAGCCTATTTACAGATAACAAAACAATTTGTAAATTACAGATAAATGTGTTAGCTATTTGCTAAGTCAAAAATATTTTACCATTTTTTTATGCTAAAACTAATTTTTAACATTTTATACATTAAAATGAGATCACGATAAAATTTAAGTTCTCTAAAAAAAGTGTTTATTAAAATATCGACTCCGAAAATGATACATTTAGGTGGGGGGTTCGAAAGAACATCAGCACAAACGTATAATGCCCCAACCACATATGGTGGTGTAGGATATAAAAAGTAAATAAGTTTTATTATATTTTTGTTAAAGATTCTCATTTCAAAGTATTGACTTTAATAAATTCTCACTACTAGACTAGAATAAATAATCCAAAAAAAATTTTAGCACATCATTCTATATTATATTTTTTAAACTATAAGATATTTTTCGATATTCTATATTAAGGAAGTTATTTTCGAAAAACCAAAAAAGTCACGACCAAAAAAATAAAAATTGAAACATAAATATCTTCTTAACTGTAAATGATTACAAGCGTTTTTAGTCCTTTTTGAAAATTAAAAAAAATCATCGATATCCGCCTTAATTAATACAATTTATGATCTCTCAAAGCATTTCGTGTTTGAAATTATAAACTTTGACACTCTGTAGCTCATACCATATTATAAAAGAGTGACTATAAGATAATTTTTCTAAAAGCTTAGATTCTATTCTATCACTTTTCTATGTATTTTTATTCAATCCGAGTAATTTTGGTTAACACTTCGTCATACAGATGTTTCAATTGTCACATTCGTAACAAATATGGTCTGGCCAGACCAGTGCTATAATTTTATATATTTTAATAGAAATTTTGGTGATATTCTAGCATCACTACTACATAGCTTTGCAAGATATTACATTTATTCCATCAATAAATTTCACGTTCTCCTCCTTGTTTTGAGTCTACAAACGCATACAATTTTTCTTTTCAAACATATGAGGTTTTATCGGTATTACACTCATAACAAAATATGAATGAATAGGTGGAAAATCATAAAATAACATGGGTAAACTGATGAGAGTTCAGTTTAAAAGTTTTTAATAACATAAAATACAATAAAAAAGAATGAATAACATCGTCAAACCACATAATTTTCCACACAAAATATAACTGGTCCAGCCAGACCATATCTGGTACGAATGTGACATGTACACTAATTTATCCTCATAACTATCCTTTTGTTAGGTTGATCCTTCTGTTTTTTTCACAGATCGTTAGAAAACAAAATTGTAGGAGGGTACCTGAAATTTCAAGTCTCTAGCTTAATTATAAATATATGAAATCAACATTTAAATCTGCAATTGGTCTGGCCAGACCAGTTTGTAAGACGAAGGGTTAAGGAGATACAGATCAATTACCAATTTTTTTGTGATTGGCTATACTCTTGCATAGATTTCACGTTTGGTGTCTGTCATATTGAATAATTATATATTAAAATAATACAAATTTAATAATTTTAAAGCTTTATATGAAAAATTAAGCAAATATGTGAAACTAAGTTGATCTTTTACACTTTTTTTTTACTACAACAACATCTTTAATATCTTCACTATTTTAATTTCATTATTAAATTATTCCCAGGAAAAATTTTAGAACATGTTCCAAAATTATTAATTCTAGAACTGGTGTAATCAGAACCATTTCAGATTCTTTAATAACATCCTCAGAACTAGTGTCATCACAACCAATTCTTACACTAATGGAGTAGAACCTTATTATGATTCTAAATTCGCTTTAAGGAATGTTTTAGAGAACTAGTGCTTAATAACTAATTCTGTATGACTTGTACATCACTTCTGAGAACAAATTACTGGTTCTCGAATGACTTCCTAGAACTGTTTAAAATACTTGTATGAAAAATTTCAAAAATTAAAAAAAAGAGTATTTACAAAATTAAATTGATTTCAAAAGTGGCCTTTAAGATATAGCCCATTAGAATAAAAAAATAAAAAAACAGATTCTGAAACCGTTCCCTAACGCTTCTATGGAACTAGTTCCGAATGTGACAATTTCGAACAAAAATCACTGATTACAGAACTAGTTCTAGAACCGTTCCATAGAATGGGTAATGGCTAGTCAACTCTTCCACTGAACTAGTTCTGGAGGTGACAATTTCAAACAAAAATCATTGGTCGTAACGCCAAAGTAGAACATGTACAGGATATTTTCATGTGTTCTGGAACTAGTTGTAGAACTAATACAATTTTTCCTGGGTTTTTTTATTTTTTTATTTTTTTTTTGTCTTTTTAATTTTATAATTTATGCTCCAAAAACTTTATAGTTCAGTTCAAGTGTCAAAAATGTTTTTTTTATAATTTTATATTTTAATTAAGTTGTTTTAATTCCATAAACTTTTAGCGTCACAAAACATTTTTTTTAACCAAAATTGCAAATGCATATAAATAATAAAAAAAATAAAAAAGAAAACTTTGATATATTTTTTTAAGCAAAATTTATTTGTCACTTTGTAAATATTCTGATCTTAAAAGAAAGAAAATAAAAAACTTTTTTTTGGAATAACTTTCAAATAACTTATGAAACAGTTTGAAAAACTTATTTATAACAAGCAGAATAGGAAAAAAAAACGCTGATATGGTTTTAAGAAAAAATAAGTTAAAGGGGTTAAAATATGACCCCAAAGCAGACATTTACACATGAAAGGATATAAGAAGTTTTTTTTAAGAAAAATATTTCTAGCTTTCAAAAAAACACATAAAACTGACAGATAAAAGAATAAAGAAAAAAAAACTAAAAGAGAAAAAAAAACTCTTTCAACACATATTAAAGCTTAAATGAAGAAGGCAGACTTAAAAGTGGTTTTAAACTAAATATATAGTAGAAAGACAAAGAGTTTTTTTAGTATTTCAAAATTATTTTAAAACTGTTGTCGTTTGAAAATAGAAATAATATTCATTGATGTCTGTATTGGTATGAATGTGTGTGCGTTTCTTTTTATGATATAATTTTTTTTTTTTTTTTTTTTAAGTACATTATTTTAGATTTAAAAAAATAAAATAAAATCCTACTCTCTAACAAAAATCACACACATAAACTCCTTTAAAATAATATAAAACTATCAGTCTGTTTGACGCCATAAAACTATTGCTAATGATGTCTTTTTTATATGTATGTATGTATGTATGTATGTATGTATGTATGTATTTTTTATTTATATTTTATTCAAAGGAATAAAGAAAAAAATATATATTATCCTTTTAAATTTGTCTACTTTTTGAGAAATAAATTCCCTAAATAGCAAAACAAAAACAAAACTTTTTTATATTTATACAGTTAAATTACATATTTTTTTCTCTTAACTCCCTCTCTTTTACTCCCCCACATATGTACACTACTACCTCTCTTGCCAAATATTCAGAGACTATTTCAATTTAATTTTTTTTTTTTTTTTCTTTCAGTTGACAGATAAATAATAGTTACAACACAAATAAACATGATTATAAAAACAAAAAAATAATAACAACAACTAGTTAACATAAACAAAACATATGAATACCGTTATTTCTTGTACACCACACATATGAGAAATATTGTGACATACAAACACCATTATTATTTATAAAGATGAGAAAGAAATATAAAAATGTGTGTATCATAGTGGGACGAATTGAAAGAAATTAAATTAAATATATCAGTGTCTGGAAATATTAGTTACATCGTATCGAAATGTATAGGAAAGTTGTAGAGGAGGACCTAAGCTTTTAGAAAAATAATATTATAGCCACCCTGTTATAATACACATGAAACTACAGAGTGCCAAAGTTAACCACCTCAAACAGAATCTACAAATTAAAGCCGATGTGAGTGATTTTTTTAGCAATTGTTTTTGAGGCCACGATATTTTCTTTCTTTAACAAGCTATATTAACACTATGTATATCATTAGATAGTTAATTAAGTCTATTTTAATATTTTGTTTATATTTCTTACATTTGAGATATTAAAATAAATTTTTAAATACAAAAAGTCAAATATCTTATTATTATCCCAGCAAAAACTAGGTAATGACATGTAGTTACGGATGTAGTTACTTTGTAATGACTACATACTGTCTGCATAGAAGTCTATCTAGATCTAAAATAGTTTATTTTTATTACATTTATTTTAGTTACATTTTTGGTTGTTATTAAGTTTTTTAAATAAAAATTTAAAAAATCATTTTACAACAACAACAAAAAATATTTTATATCCTGACATTTCATTACTTATTTATAACCTAAAATGTAACTAGTTCCTATTGTTATTACTAATCATGACTTCAGTAATGCTTTAAAATCAATGCGGTGTTTAACGGCTTGGAAGCAATTAGTTATTGTAATGACATCTAAGTAATGTATAGGGTAAGTAGTTGCCTCTAATGTCATCACCGTGTTAAAATAATGAGTTATTCAGCTAATGTGTAAGTAGTGGAGAGCCATTATATTAGCTTCTTAACTCATTACATGGCAACCAAAGTTTTTGCTGGGTATATTAAATTAAAAATAAAATTTAAAAAATTAATTTTAATATCTTTTTTGAGCACTTAAAAAATGTGTATGAAAACTTGACTAATTTCATGAAATAAGACCTACTGTCTACATTTTTGAGCGGACGGGAAAAAGTTTAGTACTAAATTAATATTTGTATATGTGGTTATTAAAATTATTTATTAGATTTGAAAAATTTTCAAGCTACTTTATTTTTTAGCTCCATGAGCTGGAAATTTCGTTTAAAAATTCAACATTTTCAAAAAATGTTATTGCTTCAAATTGATTTTATTTCTTAAACATTGTCTTTTAAAATGTGTAAAAAATTATTTTTTTAATAATAAAATTTTACAAAAATGATAAATAATTTTTTGGTAAAATAAATAGTACTTTTTCATATTAATTTCAAAGTATTGACTTTGATAATTTCTCAGAACTAAACTAATTAAGATAACCCCAAAAAGAATTACAAAATATTATTTAGGAATATGTTGAGAATCACAGGATATTAAAAAAATGTCACTCCTTTAATACAGAAAATTCAAGACAAAATATTCAAAATTCAAGCATAAATATCATTTTAACTATAAAAGATTTGAAAATAGATAAAAAAAGTACTCGTTAAAGCTATAAAACTAATTTTTGGAATACAAACAGACTGTTACATTGTTTATATATTACATAAAAAATATTATTAAAAAATTAAAATTTTAGTAACTTTTTTGTAAACTTAATTAATTTCACTCTGAAAATTTGACTATTTTCATGAAATATGCTTTTCTGTCTACAATTTTTTGCAAACCGGAACCAGTATATTACAAAATAGTTGTATAGATGTCATATTATCAAAACAATTTGTTTAAATTAAAAAAATCTCAAGTGACTTTATTTTTCTTAACAGATAAACCTACCGATCTGTAAAAAATTCACCATTTTTCAAAAAATGGTGGACGTAGAATACAATTCTTAATCTAAACGAAATTTTTTCCTAACAGTTTTTGAAACCTTGTTTTTCGGAATATGTAGAAACAAATATTTTTTTATTAATAAAATTTTGAGAAAAAATTTTAATGAATTAAGATACATTTTTGTAAAAAATTTAAATTTTAAAATTTCGCGATAGTTGTCATCAAGCAAAATAAGTTTAGAGATGAAAACCGCTGCAGCCGATATTTCTTATTTTTTTTTTTTTTTCATAATACATATCAATTTTAATCATTAAAATGTTTCTTTACAGATATTTTTCGATGATCTAAAATCATATTTTACACTGAAAAAATTCATAACAAAATTTTAAAATTTGGTGAAAATTTTCGAAATTGCATAAAATTTTTGTATTTCAAAATTTTTCAAATTAATCAAAAAATCCTCTAAAGTTTCTACTCAGTTTTTTAACGATTTTTAGTTTTAAATGCCTATATTTCTGTGAGATTTTACGCGAATGATTTAAAATTTAGGATTTCTTAGTTATTTTGTAAGATCTACAAAGACCCATCAACATTTTTCCTAATTTTTTAAGCAAACTTTAACAATACAAGACACTTAAAGTAGGTTTCAAACATTTTCGAAATAACACTGTTAATCACTATAATACTCAGTTGCCATCTAAATTGCTTGCTAATACAAAAAAAACAACAACCACAATACAAAGCTGCCATTAAATAAATTAAAAACAAAGATTTGCCAATAACTCGATTTGTTCGATTAAAAAAAAATTTAGACAAGAGCTTCAAGAAGTTTAAAAACGCGTTTTGGCCTATATCTCGGACAATAATGAACCGATTTTTTTCATTTATTCAGCGAAACATTTTTGAAAAATGATTCTGAATATTTTGTGCAGAAACGAAGTCGCTAGGAGCTTAGAAAAACCGATAACAAAAACAATTTTTGGAGGTATCTTCGTTTTTTTTTTGGCCTTATCTCGGTTATTTATAAACCGATTTTACTCATTTTTATTATCATTTTTCTAAGGAATATTCCCTACAATTTGATGTATTAAACATATATATCCGATAACTGGGGTTTTCTAAAAATTGATTTCAACAGACAAACGGGCATCTTTATATTGATTTCCCTATCAATAAGAATCCAGAATATATATACTTTTTGGGGTCTTAGATGAATATTATAGAAATTACAAACGGAATGACAAACTTATATATACCCTCCCTTTACACCTGTAATGAAGAGTATAAAAATAAGTGATAATTTGAATAATTTAATTTAATATAATTTTTTTTTTTTCATATTTTGAATGTCAATTATTAAAGTAATTAAATATGTATCATTCTTAACTGAAGTAGGATTTTAGATTTTTCCATGAAAAAGTATACTTTGATTTTGAGAAATTTATATAATTATAAAAATATTTTAAATCATTTCAAAATTATGATTAATAACTTAATTAAATTTGTTTCTGTGTTAATTCGGACATCATTTGAGAAAAATAGGAAAAGTCTAGCCCCAAAATCTAACATTTAAGATATCTAATTGTAAGATGTAATAAAGGTATTAAGCTTATTTTTTTTCTTATCTCTTCGAATTCTGAAAATTTTTAAATCTTTGAAATCGGCCTTAATTTTGTAAAAGTTATGAAGTCTTAAAGTTTTTTATACTCGAGGTGATAAACTTTGACACCCTGTAGTTCTTCACGTATTATAACAGGGTGACTATAATATCATTTTGACTAGGATCTCCACTAAAATGTTCATATACATTTAATTTTAATCCGATTAAGATTCTTTTATTTTATTTATTTATTTACTATTATTTTTTGAAAGCTTAGGTTCTCTTAAAATATGGTAGATTTATTACCAATATTTTAAGATTGATCCCACTGTGCGCCACTGTGTTGATGAGTATTTGTGTTTGTGAGAGGATATAATTGTACATGTTTATAATTTATGACAATAATATATTTATATTAAAGAGTCCTACTTGTACACTACTACTATTATAACAACACTTAGTTAGGAACAAAAAACTTTTTTACACACAAACATTTGCTTATTCATATTAAGAGATCTTAACAATGTGTTGAGGTAAAAAAAATGTTAATGAACATTTTGAATAGGTTTTCTTTTTTTTGCAAATGTTATATGTGTATGTGTTTATTGGTTAAGGGGGAATTGTTAAATATTTTTATTATTCATATAAAATAGAATTTTTAGAGAATTTAATTAAACAAATTCCATGTTTAAGGATTTAGAGTAAAAACAATGTTATACAAGTTTTAACAATTAAAAAATGTTTTGGAGATTAATTTTGAAAAATCTTAGAAAAAAATTAGTCATGGCGAAATGAAACAGGTGGCTGCAGTTGTACTAAAAACAGCAATATGGCGAATTTATTATTTTTTTATATATATTGAGTATGACACAAGCAAAAATTGAGTTATAGACAGTTCTAAGTACTAAAAAAAAATAATCAGCTGATTAATTTAGGTCACCTACTTCAATTCGCATTGCTTTTACCCATTTTACAAATAAATAATAAATTAATAACAAACATATGTTTTGTTTACTTAAACGGATGAGTGTTTGTAAGTGTGTAAGTATGTATATACATATGTGTACATTAATATTTGCCATTATGCCTGTAGCATGTGACGACACACTGTTAAATACTTCATTTTAGTTACGATGATAGCGATAATATTAAAAATATTTATAGAGCAAAAAAAAAAATGTAAAACAAAAAAAAAAACAAAAAAAAAAAAAATTAAAAATAATAACAATAATGACAATATTTGCATGTTGTTAGAAATTTAGTCCTGCAGTAAGGAAAACTGACAAACGGACATGCATATATGAAAATATTACACATACGCCTACATGTTAATGAAGGACATAACTCAAACACACATGAATGTTGATGTTAGTACGAAAAAAAAACGCATGTAATATTAAGCATATGAAAGAAGAGGTTATAGGGCGAATTTTATTTACCCTAACATGCTTCATATACCCTTTTATTTACTCCTTTTTTTGCCTTGAAAGTCGTAAATCTGGAATACATTTTTATTTTATTCAGTGCCTAATAGTATGCATCTGTCTTTAGCGCCTAAAGACTTTCGATCAAATGTCCGAAATAATGTCATACCCTAACTTCATAATCTCCAGACACCTAACTATTGTAGTAACCATGGCGAAATGAAACAGGTGACAGAAGTTTTATAAAAACAAACATACGGCGAATTCATTAATATTTTTTATACATGGAGTTTGACACTTAGGCGGGTAAGCAAAAATTGTACTCATATGGAGTTTAACAGTTATAAGTACTAAAAAAGTAATCAGCTGATTAAGTGAGGTCACCTGTATAAATTCGCTGTGGCAGTAGCGTCGGTTTGTATTAAGTTACTGAGGCATCAAATTATTGGGTGTAGTTTGGGACCAATCGCAAAACAATTGGTAATAAATCTGTATCTCCTAAACTACTGGTCGAATCGGATTGAAATACATATTTATAAAAGTTGTAGACGAGAGTCTCTTATAATACGGGAGGAGTTAGATATTGTGAAAAATTACTACCTTGTACATGAAGAAATTTTTAAATCTCGTACGAACAGTAAGGTCGATCGCCAGAAAAAAAAAAATTAATCTCTTGATCTACGAATTGATATATAAAATGAAAATAAAGTCAAGTAAAACAAAATTCGACCCCTAAACTTTTTACAATAATTTAAAAATCATCGTAATCGGCCTTCATTTTTAGAAGCTTTTAAAGCTTTTTTGAGCTCAATGTGGTCAACTTTGACACCCTGTAACTTCATCCGTATTAAAACAAAGTAACCACAAGATAATTTTTTCTAAAAGATTAGGTTCTCCTCTACAACATTCCTACACATTTTAATCCAATTCGACTAGTAATTTAAATGATACAGATTTATTATAATTAGTTTATTGGTGATCAGACACAAAGTGTTGTTGTGTAGTCGGAAACCGATCTTGGTATTAGGTTGTTCTTGAAGGAGGTTAAAATGGAGTCTGTCGCCAAAATAGTCCCCTCAGTTCCAATAATTGTACAAAAAAAAACATTTGAATTTTTTTTTAATTTATAATTTTTGACATAAAATGCTATAATTTTTACTAAAAGTTTAAATTTATAATATTTTAAAGAAAAAATTATAATTTATCATTTTTTTTTTTTTTTTTTTTTTTTAAAAAAGAAAATAAATATCATTTAGAATACAAACGGAATGCTAAACTTTTATACCTCAAATCCAAAACATTCACGCTAAAAGTTATTAATAGCTAAAAAAAAAAAACATTTATATTTATTGTTATAAAAGGATTTCATTTGTCAATTTATTTACATTTCTATATGTGTGAATTTGTAATAAAGTGTCAATGTAAATGAGAACGTTTTATCATTAATATAAGTATTTTTAAAAATCATTTACTTAATACCCAAACATAGTTGCAAATTGCAATTTTAATTATTTTAAGTAAATACGTGTCTATGCATTAAAATAGTTATTTTAAACAATAGATATAAAAGAGACAATTTTTACAGTGACAAATAAAATTAAATTATCATTTGATCTTTAGATTTTCATTAAACGAATGGATTTATAAAAACCTTTTAGCAATAAATATTAAAGGTATGACAAACATACATATTTTACCATTTATATAACATTATTTAATTTTCTAATGCCTTTACAGTTTAATATATTTTTTCCTACACTTTATCTAAATCTCTGTTTCATTTTAAAATATCAATTATTTTGGTTCCTCCCTCTGTTAGCACTCTTCATTAAATCCTTAAGTGTTACACCATAAATACCTTTTAGTATTTAGTTGTATTTAACTATAAATTATCAAATATGTAAATTTTAAAATAAAAACCTTACGCAATATTTATTTAAATAAATTAATAGTTAAAATGCAAAATGTCCCAGGACTTGCGTTTAGGTCAATATGTATGTGTATGCAGGACGAGTGCAAATAAATTAAAAACTAAGGTTAACATGCAATTGTATTTATTATTTATTGTATAATACAAAAAATATATAATTTAATCATAAACAATTGTGGCTGATTATTTATTTAAATTAATAGGGAAAATATTTAGCAAAATAAAAATAAAATAAATATTTAATATTTATTTTTATTTGTTATGTTTTTAAAAATTAAAAAAGTGGATATATTTTGATTTTGTGGAAATTTTTCAAGAACTGTCTTCACCAATTTTATTTTTAAATAAAATATTTGAACAGTAGATTTACATGTATAGCTACCTAAGCAGACGGAAGCACAGACATTATTAAATTGCCTTAGAAAGTTGTAGATAATAATATTCCTTCCATTTATTATTATAAATCTAAACGTACGGTCAGATTAGGCAAATGTTTGTTTCAAATTTGTTTGAAAAACTCTATGACAAATTAATTAAAAATATAAACTATCAAACGTTTGTTTAAAATTATAAAATACACCGCAAGCTTGATTTTCGCGACTAATTAAAAACCAGATCTGACGCGAAAACTAAATTTTCGCGATAACAGAACCCAAAATTTAATTGAAAAATTTTGAGTAATTTTTTAAATTAGAATTGTTTTTATTCATATATTTACATTTTTAAAGATATTGGAGATTTTTAGTTGCTTTTTGGGCAAATTAATTTTATAAAATAACAGCTGAATCACGTAGTTCATAAAGTGCTGTTGTCGGTTTATCATTTTCCAGAGCCCATTGTATGCATATGTTTATCTATGTTATACAATCGTCCACTCTAATTTTTTTTATTCATGACCACTATCGTATAAATCCTCCGATTCCGTATATGATAATTCCACTTGCTCCTCATTACTTTTCACATGAAATTATTTTTGAATCCAGTTGTTTATGTCAGCATTCGTGAAAAGATGTTCCGTACCAATTTGAGCTAAGTACAAGTGTACCAATAGTTGAAAGATCTTCATTTTCTTCCTGAATTATATTTTGTAAAATATTTAAGGGCATGTTATCCTCTTCACTCCATTCACTGCCGAATTCAAGCAAGGCATTCCAGGATTTTCGGATATTGGACACTGATATTTTATCCCAGGACGTAGCTAGAATCTGAACTACATTTTTGATATTGAAGTTTTTCAGTTTGAGCTCCAAATTTATTCCCTTCTCTCCAAGCAAGTGGGTGAGTAGTTGTTTTTATACCCACATTCAAAAACATGGGGGGTATATTGATTTTGTCATTCCGTGTGTAACATGTCGAAAAAATCATTTAAAACCCCATAAAGAATATATTTTCTGGGTCCTGGTTAGATTGAAAATGGGCAAAATCGGTTAATAAACAAAAAAGTTATGGCTTAAATACTAGAAACACAGGGTGTCCGTTGTAGCTTTATTTCATATATTTCTGCTTATATCTCTTAAACAAAAGCATGTACGACAACGAAATTTTATACGGATAGTTCGAGGGTCGATATAAACTTGGAAACCAAAAAATGGGCGTGGTCCGCCCACTTTACCGCCCACCTCCAATATAAGGTGAAATGTCAAAGAAATTGTGTACAAGTAGTTCAAGATTCAATGTAAACTCGGAAACAAAAAATGGTCGTGGTCACCCACCTTACCGCCCACCTCCCATATAACATAAAATTTGGAAAAGTTGATGGTGGGTATGTAGATTCGGCCAAGCCGAATATAACATTCTCTCTTGTTTATAATTTAATTTGACCAAGTTGATAACGTTTTGATCTAACGGTTGAATAAGCGCAGTGCAATTGGGTGATAGATTCATTGCTACAATTAAAACGTCATCACTTTTTAGTTCCTCAACTTTGTGACACTTCGCGTTATTAAAAAGCAAAACTGCTTTTTGCGGCAGACCTTTTGAAGCCAAAAATTCTCGGACCTAAAAAATGTTTACTTATGAACAACTTACTTTTACTAATTGATGAAAATTAAGTTACGTAAGGGAATAAATTCATGATGGAACCAGTCCTTGTATATAAATGATGTCACCCAGGCGTTATTACTGGAGTTGTATATTACAGGATTATTGAAAAAGCATTTAAAGGCGCGTGGGTTTTTCGAATTTCCAACAACCAACAATTTCAGTTTATCTATGCCATTCGCATTTGAACAGGGCAAAAAAGTTATTCGCTCATTACATATTTTTGTTCCGGTAGCCGTTTTCTCATTACATGTGACAAAAGCGTGATTTGGAAGAATCCTATAATATAAACCGGATTCGTCTGCATTATAGATTTGGTGAAGAGTCAACCCATGCTCACCAACGTAATTCTGAAACTCTTTTACTCATTTGTTTTTCAACCTTACCTGTTTTTCAATACAAATGACTGACTTTTGATCGTAAAATCGCTACTGATATTGGAACATTTTTTTCCCTTTGTTTTACAAACTTATAAAGTATTTTTTCCATTCTTGGGTACTCAGAATTCTTTAAGGTGCAACGTTTGCCATGGCCATTTTCTGTTGTACGTACGAACTTTTTTAATGAATTTTCTTGCTTTATAATGCGGTAAACCGAAGACTTATTCAACTTGTAATTCACGCAAATTGAATTTATGGAATCTTCACTTTAAATTTTTTTTTTTAATCTTTAATTTTTGAGAAATCATTGGCTTTAAAATATGTTGAACTTTTCAAATTATTTTTTCGGCACGGAATGACAAAATCAATATACCGCTCATCTTTTTGATGGTGGGTATAATAAATAACACTAGTCAACAAAAAGTATTTTTTTCGTGCTCATTCAAAAAAAAATATGTGGACTAGATGGAATTCCGCATGCTAAACTTGAATCTGCTTTCAATTTTCTCCCATCAGGTCGAGATTTTTTTATGGGCGTGTCTAATATTGTCATTATTTCACCTAGCCCCAATACAAATGTCATAAAGATCGGTCCATAATTGATCATAGTTCTCATAAACCTCTCTTTCGAGAAACTTTAATCGATTACAATATAATTTATTCTGTAATATCTTACACGTGTAAGATTCACATAAATCAATATTCAAAAGGGTTTGAAAGCATAATTTCAGAAATATTTATGAAAATTTAAAAAAAGACAGGTAATATGGTGCACCGTGGTCTGCAAAAATGGTATACTCACGTGTAGTATTTTTTAATAAAGAAAAAACAAAAAAACAAAATTCATATGAGAAAAAAAGTAAAATTACTTTAATAAAGTATGTTAGACTTGTTTTTCCAAAAAATTAAATTTGTATTTGATTAGAAAAAAAGTCGATCATGGGTTTTTGACAACTAACTCACTGCATCAATTGCAAAAACCAAATAGACTTTTGCTTTCTTAATTATCTGAGAATACTAACCAATTTAGCTTGGTACTGTTATTTTAATGTTTATACTTTCCGAAAAAATCAATATTATCCGTCTATACCATATTACCCGAACTTACTCTAGTATTCGACAAAAATAAGTCTTATATAAGTATAAATGATAGGTGACAAATTTAATGAAGATTAGTCCATAATTGACCATAGATCGCGTATAAGGCCCACTTTCGGGAATCTTTCATATTAATTAATATAAATATTAGTAACAACACATTATTCTACTCGTATATTCGCACAGAAAAAAGTAAAAATGGACTGCAATTACGAAATTTGTAATATTAATTAATTTTTAATTCATTTTACCCCAATCATCAAAATGGTAATATTAATAACTAGAATAATTTATATTATTATTACTTCTTTTCCTTAAATAGATGCAATGAGCTGAAAATTTTTGAAAATTTACTTAAATTTATTTTATTTTTGTACTTTTATAGACAAATATTTAATTTTTCTTTATTTTTTATCAACAGCTGTCAATTTATTAAAAAACAAAACGAAAACCAATTAGAAAATTAATTATATTAATAAATCATATAATTAAATTCCAATATAAAGTTAATTAATAATTTTATTAAAAAATTATTTAAAATATTTTTTTCTGTGCGTATATTTCATTTTACATTTAATAAATGAATCGGTCCACAATTGGCCACAGCTCTGATATAAGACCCCTTCCCGAATTTTTATGTTCATACACAATGGTGTAGCATATCATATGTTCGGCCTTGACGGACTATATCTTCCTTTATAATTTTTTTTTTTTTTTTTTTTTAATATCTAAAAATTTTAAAAAATTTTTATAAGATGTCCCAATTAAAAACCTACATTAGTTATCATAAGGTAATTTTTAAAAGGATTATAAAAAGTTCAATTTTATTAAATCATATCTTAAAATTTAATATATAATTTATTTATTATTATTTTTTTATATCTCACACATATGTTTATTTATTAAGTATGTAGCCAAAGGAAATACTTTTTAAATTGTTTCTAATGTCTTTTAAAATGTTCTACCCTAAGGGTAATCAATCAAATATCAATAAAATAAAAATAACAAAAATAAAATTCAAATTTCCTTTTTTTTTCCTGTAGATAGAATAAGAAAAACTTTCCAGCTTTCATTAACAAACAGGTGATGATTTAATTAAAAAAGAAATCGTTGCCATTTAAAAACTAACATATTTTTTTAACTATATGCTTAAAAAAAAATGAAAAATATGAAAGATTGCTACAAAAAAATGCTTAATTTAAAAATAATTACCTTAATAAAAAACAGAACAGAACAGCAAAAAAAGAAAATAAATGAATCTCTTACAACAACTCACGGGCAAACACACGGTAATACACACACACTCACTCTTTTAATTTATACAGCATATGTGTATGTAATGTTCTCTGCACAAAAAAAAAGATGCTGCTTTTTTATCTCACTTACACATTTAGTTATTTAGCTATTGGATTTGTTAGAGAGTATTGTAGGAGTGCTATGAGTTTTATATTGAGTAAGTGTGTATGTGAGTATGTGTGTGTGTGTGTCGGTTCTCACTTCCTTTTTGGGCTATATTTCCGTTTTATGTTTATATACGCCTAGTATGCTGCTACGATTTTTTTGTTTCTTGTTTTTTTTTTTTAAAGCTTATGTTACTTATGCTTGTTGTCTAACGGTTATTTCTTTTTCTTTTTTTGTTTTTGTTTCTTGCTTTTATTTTTTTTTTTTTTTGTTATAATTTTTGTTGTTGTTTTTTTAATATTAAATGGTAAGTTTTTTTATTTCTTTTTTGTTGCTTTTGTAATTTTTTGGGAATTTTTCTGTTGTTGTTGTTTTATTTTATTTTTGCTTTTCTCCTTGATAATTTATTTTAGTTGGGTATGTGTGTATATTTTTTTATTATTATTAAAAAAAAACTGTAACTATTTCCATCTGTGACTGTGGTTAATTGTTGTATTTGTTGCTTTTTTTAGGGCCTTATAAAACAAAAAAAACTAAGTAGATTTTTAGTAAATTAATTGAAGTTTGCGTGTTAAATTTGTTTGTTGTTAGGTTTTTATGATGATTATGATTATTATTTGCAGCTTAAAACAAGCAATGAGGGGTTTTAATTAATTTATTTGTTTTTTTAGTAACTTGGTGTTAACATTTAATTAATTTTGTTTTTCTTATATATTATTATTTTTTTTTATTAAATTTAAGTTGGCCAAAAATTATAACTTATATATTTAAAACGTTGGGTTAGACCTTCATTTTATTTCATGCTTAATTTATTTTTTGCTCTTGTTATATTTTTCTCTTATCCCGTTTTTTCTTTAATTTCAAATAAAAAAAATTATTCCCAAAAAAATTATATATTGATGATTTTTTTTTTTTTTTCAAATATAATTTATTTGATTTTTTTTTTTTAGTTTTATTTTCTTAAAATAGCTGCCATTTTTTTAATTTTTATTTAAAATTCTTTTTTAAGGTTTATTTCTAATTTTTTTTATAAAAATCTTCATTTTTTTAAATAAATTATTTGTCTCTTTTTGGGGTTTTTCAATTACACAGATTTTTCTTCTTCTTTTTAATTTTTGGGGATTTTTTTATTTTTTTTTTTTTTTTTGCAAACACTCCAAAATCTGCGCACGTTATGTGTATCTTTTCCTTTATTTTATTTTAAAATATTATCCTGGATGTCTACGGCTTTATCATCTGCTTTACAGTAACAAATACTCATACATATTTACAGACAAACACTTTCTCTTACCACTACATTTACAACAGAAAGCTGCTGTTTTGTTTTTTTCTTTTTTGCTGCTTTATTTTAACTTGGTTAAAACAAAATCAATGATGCCAACTAAGAGATTTTGAAAAATTTTAAAAAAAGATTTTTTTAAATTCCCACAAAATGAAATATTTTTTTTTATTTAAATATAAAAAATCCTTAAACATTTTTTAAAATTAATTTTTTTTTTTCTAAAATATTTCTTTAAATTTCTTTTAAAACTTGAAAAAATTTAAAACTATAAAAAAATCTTTCCTTAAAATTCCAAAAAAAAAATCTAAACTTCTACAAAATAAAATTTAAAAAATAAACTTTTCTTAGATGAAATATTTTTTTAAATAAAATTCAAAAAAAATCCTTTAAAGTACTATTTTTTAATAAAATAAAAGTGATTCCATGTCAAAACAGATAGCAATCGGACTTGAGATATCCGATGTCTATGAAACTCACTACGGATATTGGCAATTGAAAGTGTTTCTCAAATCATAAAATTTTAGACTCATGTCCATTTCCAGTCAAAAAATATGACGGTTTTAAAAATGAAAAAAAGCTAAAAACTTTTCAAAGGTGCACTTGTTAAATTGCTAATATTTTTTAAACTATACATGGTAGATATCTAATTTGGTTTTCATATTAAAAGCAAAAATATTACCTTTATAACGATATTTATAAAGTTTTTTTACAGCAAAAATTCAAAGGTCAAAGTTAGACATATACAAATCAAATCATTATATCTCAAAAAAGAGTATTTTTAAAATTCTGAAAAATATATATAATATTGACAATACTCTTCTTCCTACGCAAATAAAATTTCAAGTTGTAGACTTAATTAGTTTAAAAGTTATGGACCAAAATAAAATCTTATTACTTATAACTTCTGAACTGTACACAATAAAATTTTAGTTTTAGTATCATTTTAAAGATAAAGATATTGCCTTCTAAATGATATGTAGTAAGTTGATTTAATTCGAAAGTTTAAAGATCAAAATTAGACTTCTAAGAATTAAACCTTTATGAAGAAAAGCAAAAAAAAAAAATAAAAATTGAAAATTTTAAGTAAAAATATTTTCAAAATTTGTTTTCTTCTGACACTAACATTGATTTGTGGTTTTAAAAACGACTATTTATGCATCATATAAAATCTGTTTGCGTTAATAATTTTTATCAATGTGCGCAAAAGTTGTGGAGGTTTGAATTCGAAATTTTCAAAATAATCTTAAAAATAGAGCTTTGACTTAATCAAAATCAAAACAATACGATTTCATAGAACTTCTAAGGTACTATAAGCACATGTAAAAATTATTATAGAATCTTCAATATTTATCGAAATACACCGAAAAGAATTTTTAATTTTATTTTTTGTACAATTTCATAAATAGCAAAAAAAAACAATATTGGTTTAACATTTTGCAAAATTATGAGTAATAAAAGATATATTTTGGGATCATTCGCTGAAAAAATTAAGTGAATATCGGTTTTTGTTTGGAAAATATAGTCGTTTAAACATTAATACTCAAAATAATATTCCTTACAAAAAGCGCGATTTTAATTTTTTTTAAGTGAATTTTAGCAAAATTTTCTTATTTTATAATAAATTTTACATCGAAAATTGATTTTATTATTTAAAAATTTGAACTTTTGAGGTTAAGAACATGTTTTTTGGTCCATTATTAAGCTAATAAATGCTTTCATATGACTCGGACGTGTTTTTTGTTAATCAATCTAGTTTACGCGATATTTCGGACAATTTCTATAAAAGCGGTATTTGTCAGTAGCGAAAAACACAATTTTACAAATATTTACGCTAATTATATGAATGTTTGTGAAGATGCTATCCCACGTCTGACTTCCTGACATCAACTAAACATACATCAAACTGTAGGTAATCACTTTGTCTTTCAAATTCTGCTCTTTAAGCTTAAATTCACTGAATGGCGCAATTTTGCTATCAAAAAACTGCAAAATTTCAAAAATCGTAAATTTTTGGTTTCATTTTTTATCACCATATACATTTTCAACGGACTGTAAACAAAACATTTATTATACTGCAAATGAATTTCCAAAGACTGTTAATGATTTAAGTCAATAAGTTGTAAATTGTCAGTGCAAAACTAAAATAAATCCAAAAATATTTGAAACTTTCAATTCAGTTTTTTACACTTTTTAGTTTTAAATACCTGTATTTCCGGGAGATTTTACGCGAATGATTTAAAATTTACCTTATTTTTATTGAAATTTTAAAATATATATATATATATATATATATATATATATATATATATATATATATATATATATATATATATATATATATATATATATATATATAAAGTACAATTTTTAAATAAATATTTTTTTCTTAATTAAATATCATAAAAAAACCTTTTAACCCAGAATAAATTTTTTAACATGTTCTAAAATCATTAGTTCTAAAACTAGTGTAAGTAGAACCACTTCAGATTCTTTAAAAACATACTTAGAATTAGTTTTGTCTCAACCAATTCTGGCACTTATGAAATAGAACCTTCTTATGATTCTTAACAGGTTTAAAGGAATGTTTTTGAATACTAGTTCTTAAGAACTTATTCTGTATGACTTCTACATTACTTCTCTAAACAAATTACTGGTTCCTAAATGACTTCCTAGAACTGTTAAAAAAAACTTGAATAAAATTAAAAAAATTATAATAAAAAAAAATAAACAAATAAATAAAAAGCAGATGTGTTTAACAAAATTTAATTGATTTAAAATTGGCCTTTAGGAAATATATAATTATAATAAGAAATAAAAAACATGGTTCTGAAACCGTTCCATAACGCTTCTAATGAAAGAAATTTAAATGTGACCATTTGGAACAAAAATCAATTATGAAAGAACTAGTTCTAGAACCGTTCCGTTCGAATGGGTACTGGCTAAATAACACTTCAACAGAACTAGTTCTAAAAGTGACAATTTCAAACAAAAATCATTGGTCGTAACGCCAAAGTACAATAAGTACAGGCTACTTCCATGCATTGTGGAACTAACTGAAGAACTAATACAATTTTTATAAATTTCCACAAAATAAAATTGAAAAAATAATTAATAAAAAAAAACCTTTTTTAATGTTTTTTTTTTTTTTTTTTTTAATAAAATATATATTTTTTATAAATTTACATATACATAAACATCTTTTTTGATAATTTTTTCCCCCTATTTAAAATAAATGTTTAAAAAATCTTTTAAAACAAAAATATATATACTATTATTTAATAAATTTAAAAAAAAATATTCAAAGTACATTTTTTTAATAAAATGATTCTTTTTTAATTAAATATCCTAAAAAAAGCCTTTCAATATTTATTTAAAATTAAAAAATCTAAATTTCCACAAAATAAAATTAAAAAATAAATTTTAAATGATTATTTTTAATAAAAATTATACATATATTTTAATAAAAAAAATATATGTGTTTTATTATATTTAAAAAATGCTTCAACATTTTTAATTTTTTGTCTTTAAAATATTTTTTAAATTTGTATTTAAAATTTTGACAATAAATCTAAACTCTAAATTTTTTTGTTAAACTTTAGTTTTCTTAATTCTTAATCTACAAATTGGCATCACTGTTAGTTTCCTTTAATTACTCTCTCTCTTTCCTTTACACTCTTTATTTTCAGGCTTGCTTTTTTATTCTCTTTTCTTTATCTATTCCTTTAATACATATAATTTTTTTATTTACAGCAACAACTAAAAAAAATACCACAACAATTATTAAAACACTCTCAATTCTCTAATTAAATAGAATTTATTGTTTAAATTTTTATAAATTTTTTCTTTTATTTTATTTCTTTTATTTTTAATAACTTTTCACGCACTTTTGTTATATTTTGTATTATTATTTTTTTATTGTTGTTTCTTTACTCCGCACAATTTGTTTTTTAATTTAATATTTTTTTTAATAACGGTACTTACACGTACATACACCAGTTAACACTCACGTCATGTACACAACTGATTTGAAATTTTACAGACTTCATTTCCATAAGCTCTGTCTGTTCCCAGAAGCTTCCTACTGCTAGTTATAAAAAAATAAATACAAAAAAAATAAACGAATGATTTTACTAGGGTTTTTTACTGATTTTTTGGGAAATTAATGATTTTGCACAGTGACCAAGAAGATTATAAACTGAACAATATTTTTAATAAATTGAATTCGAATTTTCCTGATCATCTATATTATAATTAAAGATTATACCATTTACTACTAATATATAAAGTTTTATTTACTTTGCAAAAATAATTTAAAAGTTATTAATAAATTAATGTTTAGATTATACTGGGCGTATGATTAATATTTATTATTGTCATTTTTCATTCAAATTGCTATAGATTTTGTTAAATTAAAAATAAATTGATTATTTAAAATGCTAATAAAAGTCAACAAGTCAAAGTATAAAAACTAGTATAAACAATAATTTTAAATTGAAATTTAACTATAAAAAAATATTCAAAAATATTTTTTGAAAAATATTCATAAATTCATTAACAAAACCTGTTGTTTTAGCTTCAAGTATTTTGAAATTTATTCATTCAATCAATCGAAATTCTTTAATAATTTATTCAAATCTATTCACCGTGCTCGTTTTCTTTTTTTAACATTTCACCTAACAAACCATCTTGTTAAACTTTCATTCTTTTGTTGCTTTTCTTAAGTTTGACAAATTTGAAACCACCCTCAAAAGGAAATACTACAACAACAATAATAACAACAACAGAAACGATAATAGTCTACACAAAAATCCCATGCAAAGGAATTCATCCATATGTATGTACATACATACATAAATACATACTTACATACATCCATATGTAATAATTCTCTGTATAATCATTTGTTAGATATTTTTACCACTTGTTTGCCATTTTTACTGTTATTTTCTTGTTGAGAGTGTTAAATGCTCTCAAGAGCTTTTTGAACAACAACTACTACAACAACAACAAGAACCACAATAACAAAAACTTGAAATGTAAAAGAAGAAACAAAAAGGACTTTTAAATATACTTTGTTATCATGCCATCAACAACATTTGGGTAACCGTTATTTTATTTCATTTAAGTACCGTTGTCTTTTTCGAAAGGAAGAAGTGTGAATTAACAGAGTGTTGCCAATTAAGTGGAATATGAATGTTGAAAAAAAGCTGTTAAATGTTGTTATACTCACCATCAAAGATGGGGGTTATATTGATTTTGTCATTCCGTGTGTAACATGTCGAAGGATTCATTTAAGACCCCATAAAGTATATATTTTCTGGGTCCTGGTTCTATTCTGAGTCCCTCTAGCCATGTCTGTCTGTCTGTCAGTCTGTCTGTTGAAAGCAGGATAGGGCTCGAACAGGACGAAATTTGGCTCAAATATTTGTTTGGTATTGAAAATGAACAAAATCCGTTATGGCTAAAAACTAGAAACACAGGGTGTCCGTTCTAGCTTTATTTCATATATTTCTGCTTATATCTCTTAAACAAAAGCATGTACGACAACGAAATTTTGTACGGATAGTTCGGGGTCGATATAAACTTGTAAACCAAAAATGGGCGTAGTCCGCCCACTTTACCACCCACCTCCAATATAAGGTGAAACATCAACGAAATTTTGTACAAACAGTTCAAGGACCAATATAAACTCGGAAACAAAAAATGGGCGTGGTCCGCCCACTTTACCGCCCATCTACCTTATAACGAAAAATTTGAAAAAGTTGATGGTAGGTATATAGAAGAAGCTAAAACAAGTTTTTTTGCTATACATTTGAAACGGTACTTGATATTTCAAAGATGATGTAAAATTCTGCATTATAGATTTTCATTTAAAAAAACTAATTTCAAAATTATTGTCCGGTAAAACATTTTAGGCAGTTAGGTCTTAATTTTATTTTTAGGTTTTTCTGTAATTGTTCGATTTTTTGTAGCAAATTACATAAAAAAATTAGAATACTGATATTTTTACTTTTTTCCGTAAAAAAAATCGGTTCATATAAATTTATAACTAAACTAATGGATAAAAAATTTTTTGTTGTAATAATTTGGAACTAAAATAATTAATTTAAAAAATTCAAAACTAAAAAATTTTGTATCACTACTTAATGACTCTTCACTACTTACAAATTAGCTGAATAACTATTTATTTTAACACTGTGATGTCATTAGATATAACTACTTACCCTATACAATACTTAAAAAATAAGAACTGAAAAAATTGGTACTAAAAAATGTAATACTTAAAAATTTAGTACAAAAAAATGTAGTAATAAAAAATTAGTACAACAAAATTTGGTACTAAATAATTTAGTACTTAAAAATTAATTTGGTATTAAAAAATTGTGTATGTACAAAAAAAAATTACCAATAAAATATTTTAAAGTAAAAATTTAGTACAAAAATATTTACATATCTATGTATTTAAACAAATTTATAACTAAAAAATATAGTACTAAAAATAATTTAGTAGAAATAAATTTGTACAAAAAAATTTAGTTCTAAAAAATTTTGTATATATGTACCTACTAGAAATATTTATAAGTAAACAACTTACATAGTACTAAAAAGTTGGTTCTAAAAACTTCGTAATAAAAAGTTAGTATTAAACATAAAAAATGTAGTACTAACACACATATATATTTATTCTAAAAAAGTTTAATTGAAAAAAAAAAAATAGTACTAAAAATTACCACCAAAAAAAGAGTAATAAATTTTTAAAAATTTAGTAAAAAAATTAAAAAAAATAGTACTAAAAAGGCACTAAAAAAGGTATTGAAAACATGGCACTAAAATAAAGTAAATAAAAAAGAACTTAACATTGCTTTTTTTAAATTCTAAGTATGTACTTAGAAATTTGTAACTATAAAAATGTATTAAAATTTAGTACATCAGAATATCAGTTCTATAAAATCTAACTTTATTACCAAACAATTACTTTGCTATTAAACAATTTTTAATATTAAGATTTGGAAAAATGTTAGTGTCCAAATGTTAATATTACACCAAAATATTTATAATTATGAAAATAAAATTAAGAAAACCCAAAAAAAAATTAGAACACATTCGAAAATCCTTAGTTCTAAAACTGGAGATTTCAGTATTACTTACTTCAGATTCTTTATAACATCCTTAGAACTAGTGGAGTCGTAACCAATTCTGGAACTCATGGGGTAGAACCCTCTTATAATTCTCAATTGGTTATAAGGAATGTTTTTGATGAGAACTAGTGCCTCAGAACTAATTCTATATGACTTCTACATCACTTCTCTGAACAAATTTCTGATTCCTAAATGACTTCGTAGAACTGTTAAAAAAAAAAAAAACGAATAATAAATTGCAACAAATTAAAAAAATTAAACCTTTAAGAAATGGATCATTAGAATATAAAATAAAACAAGTAAAAGCGCTATATTCGGCTGTGCCGAATCTTATATACCCTTCACCATCATTGAGATGGAATTAGATTTGGTTTATTTATATATATAAAAGAGTTATGACTGACTGATTTACTTGGTGATTCATCATCGCACAGCCCAAATGGTTTAGGCTAGAAATATGGACTGTGGATTGTTCTCCTACCGAATAGATCCACTAAGACGGGATTTTAGGAAATTCGAATGTTAGGGGGTAAAAAAGGGTAAAATCGGGTAATAAATTAAATAGTTTGAATGTTTAATAATAATAATTCTAAGACAAAAGACAATATTAAATTAAAAAAAGGGTATCGTAAAAAATGACCTGCAAAAATCGTAATAACGTGTTATGGCCTATAACTCGGTAAACACTCGACCGACTTAGTCTATAGCTCAAATAGTACCTGCAAAAATCGTAATAACGCGTTTTGGCCTATAACTCGGTAAACACTCGACCGACTTAGTTCACTTCACCAATCTATATAAAAAGTAAGTCCGTAGCTTATATAAGATCGAAAATCGGTAAAAAAAATATATTTTGGCCAATATCTCGGTTAATAATGGACCGATTGAGTTCATTTCTTCTACACTAAAATTCAGAAAAAAATTTCTGATCCTTTGTCAGAAAATCGAAAAACGGTTTTTAAAAACCGGTTTTTTAAAATATCTCATCCATCTTTGAACCGATTTTATTCAAATTCAATGTAAAAGTTTTAGAAGAAATTTCTGATCTTTTGATATATATGTATATATCATGTATCTATGTTATAGGAAGGCTTTATAAACGCCATTTACAGCATTTTTAAGCCAAAAAAAACGGTTTTTTAGACATATCTCCTCCATTTATGAACCGATCTTGCTGAATTTCAATAGCAAAATTTTCGAAAGAATTTCCGATCGTTTGATATATATATTATATATGGCTATTGTCGGTGGGCTTCATAAACACCATTTCAACCGATGGACACACGTACGGACGGACATCGTCCTATCGACATCATTTCTTATAAAGATCAAGAAAATATAAAAATTTTTTCTCTCCGACGAAAATTGTGGAAATTACAAACGGAATGACAAACTTATATATAACCTTAACACCTGTGGTGAAGGGTATAAAAATAAGTTCTGAAGCCATTCTATGGTATGAGTTCTGAATGTAACAATTTCGAACAAAAATGCTTGATTCAAAAATTAGTTCTAGAACCGTTCCATGAATTGATCAACACTTCTACAGAACTAGTTATGGAGGTTTCAAAGCAAAAATCATCGGTCTTAAGGCCAAAGTTGAACAAGTACAGGTACTCTATATAATGCACATCGCAAAAAAAAAAAAACAGTAAAAGATTTCCAAAAAATTTTGTTATATAATATTACTTTAACATTTTTTTTTTTTTTTTTTTATTTTTTATTTTTTTTTTTTTTTTTTTTTTAATCAAATATTTTATGTTACTTTTAATAAATTGATAACACTACCTTTATTACTCGGAGTTTCCATTATCCTTCTTAAAAGTTTCAAAGTTTGTTTGTTAGCAATTGCCTTAGGTTGTGTTTAGACGCCTATAAATTTAATTGCTCTTGTAAGAGAATATAAATCACAAGTTTACATACAAAGTTATATATTCTAGCTTAAGGACCACTAAACATACATACTTAATATACATATGTATATGTGGACGTTGTTTTGTTTGTTCAAATATTCTACTCTCTCTCTCTCCATTTATATTTAAGCAAATCTCTTTTAACATATTACTTTATTTACATGTAAAAACTAACACAGATATTACTTTAACATTATAATGCATGTTAAAATAACTCTTCTTAATGTTTTATACATATAGCTATATGTATGTGTATATGTAAGTATAAGAATTTGCTTATTGAGTATTTAAAAGCTTTTTCCTTTTTTCGTTCTCATAACGGAAGTGTGGTCGTTAATAAAAGTTGGTAATTTTTGAAATGAAATTGAAAAAATAATTACATTTTTCTTTTTTGACTACAATGTTGCGTTATAATGACTATTTTTTTTTTATTTTATTTCTGTTTGTGTAAGTGATGCCAGATAAAATTTAAGAAAAATTCCTCTGTTTAGTTAAAAAATTCCCTTTTTTCCCTTTTTTTAGAAACAATTTCCCTTCTCCTTAAAATCGCTATTTTTTAACAAAAACTACAAACTTTTTGTGAAAAATGCATTGAAATTTACATAAATGTAGTTTTTGTTTGTAATTCAGTAAAAAATTTACAAAAAAAAAATAAAAAATAAACAAAGAACGAGAACACAGAAAATATCCATTCGGCAAATTAAGATTTCAATTTTTAAATGAGTGTGTATTGCATTTTTTCCTTATTTATTTAAAATTTTGTCGTTTTTTGAGATAAATTTATAATTATTAAAAATTCCCTTTATCTTGACAAAAATTAAAATTGCCTCCCTTTTTCCCTTCGGATAAATTTGCCTTAAAAATTTCCTAAAAAAGGGAAAATTCCGTCCATCTGACATTACTGGTTTGTGTGTTTATGTTTTTCTAGATAATTTAACGTATGCGTGTTATTTTTTTATTATATTAATTGTTTATCATACGTGCAGGTGGTTTAGTTAAAAAATATTTCCATTTAAATTATACTAGAAAGAAAATAATGCAACAATTATATATTGAATGCATACTAGACACAAATTTTTTATACAAAACAACTGTTGCTGTTAAAAAAATGTTAGCTACAAATAAAATGCTTTGAAAATTTGTTTTATTTTCTATATATTTAGTAGACATTTTTTAAATAATTTATTATTTATTATATAAAAAATTAAAAAAATCAAATAAATGAAATAAAAAATATAAAAATACTAAAATAATACAAATAAACAAAAAAAAAAAAATACCTTCTTAAGAAAAGTCAAATCATTTAGAACTCTTAACAAAATACAAAAAATAATAAACAATTGAAAATATGTTATTTAATTTTTTTATTATTATTATAATGATGATAATTTAAAACTCTTAATATAAACAAGAGTATAATAATAAACATTGTAATGATGTATTGAAAAAAAATCGACTGGGTTTTCTTTTTAAATATGTATCTCAATTTTTTTTTTTTTTTTAATTTGTTAATGATGAACTGTTAACTATATTATTAATATCCATAATAAATATAAAAAATGGAGCAAAACTCCTTCTAAGGATTTTGTTCTAAAAAAAAACATATTACCCAAATGTAACTAACATCTTTCTTAAAACAAAATCTTAAAGAAGAAAATAATTTGTGTATTATTTAAAAAGTTTCTAAGTAAGTAGTCTTATTAATGTGTTGCTACTTCAATAATTGGCTCTGTAGTTTTAGTTTCATCTAATGCAACGGCTAAAGATTCTTCAATCACTGGTTTTGAAATTTCCGTTTCTGTAACTTCCTTTTCTGTTTCCTGTGGCTCTTGCTGCTGCTGTTGTTCTTCTTCCTCTTTAACACTTATGGCATCTTCGGAGATAGCTGGTGATGATTCCTTATTATTATTGTTACCATTTTGTTTTTTCGATTTTGATTTTTTATTTTTCTTCTTCTTTATGGTTTCTTCTTGAGCCTGCAATTGTTTACATTGCTCTTCGGCTTCGGCACCTTTAAGATTTAAAATTTTCATTTGATTTTGTAAATTAGCTAAAGTTTGCTTCAATTCAGCACAATTCTTTGACATCATATCCATTTTATCCTTATCGGCTACATTTGATATGGGTCCAGTTTGCATGGGTTCTGGTTCTGTGGGTAAAGCTGGCAAGGGTGGCACTTCAACATTATTTTCCTTAATAACCTTATACAAATGACTGCGTTCATTTTGTAAAGCTCTTAAGAGTTTTTGCAATTGATCAACTTGTTTATTACAGCGTATGGCATGATCGTCACGTTCTTTTTTCTCTGTGGCCAATTCAATAAGTGTGGCATTACTCTTTTCCCATTTACGTTTCCATTCCATGGCTTCTTTTTCAAGTTTGCGCGTATTTTTAGACATTTTTTCCAACTCCACTTTATAGGTGGCAAAAATATCATTGGATTTTTGTAATGAATTTTGGAAGTCATCGTATTTGGCAGTGTAAATGTTAAGCTGTTCCTTGAGCTCCTTTTCGCGTTCAGTGATTTCTTTGAGCATTTTTTGAGTGTTCATAAGCTTTTCCAAGGCAATTTGTTTTTCCCTAAAGGTAAGAAAAAATCAAAATGTATATGAAATATAAATACTATTATTATCAGGGCAAGTTTTTTAAGCTTTTCGCTTGGAAAGTAAGCATTTGCATATTTCAAAAGAATTTCACAAAAAATGCTTATATTTTAAATCTTTGCATAAATTTGCATATAATGGATACAAAAGTTAGTTTTCTTAACAAAAACACAATTTTTTGGTGATTTTTTGGAGTTCAATCAAATGACTTCTAAACATTTTTTTGTGAGTATTTTGAGTAAATTGTAAATATTGTAAAGAAAAAGATTCGGAAGTGTCAAATATGATACTTAAAATTAAAATAGTTATATTTTTATAAACATCAAAATTTATTTGAGATTGAATGTTAAAAAATGCATATTGTGCATATTTTCTACACATTAGTATATAAGAATGCATAAATTCGTTGGTTTTTATATACATATTCATGCTATTTTTGCATATTTCTGTGCATATTATACCATTTTTTCGTGCTTTTTCAAGCGCATATTTCAATTATTTTTGTGCATATAAAAACTTGCCCTGATTATTATTATTATGTTATTTTAAACATACTTGATAAGTATTTCCTTTTCCATGGCTGATTCCACTTGCACTTTGCTTAATTTGGCTTGATGCAATTGCGATTCAAGTTGAACTTGTTCATTAAGCTTTTCCAATTGTTGTTCACGTGCCTGATACTGTTCAGCCAAGAATCTTAGTCTGAAAAGAAAGAAAATTAAAAATTTAACTTATTAAAATTTGTACAGTGGCCAAAAAAACTATTCGAATTAAGCGATACAAATTTAATTTTTTAAGAAAATAATACAATTTTCTCAGAATTTTTATGTAAACAAATTATTTAAAATTTATTACAACATAAAGATTTCAAATCTGCATAACTTTTAAAGTTAATACAAATAAAAGTTAATTTAAAAAGCCATTTATATAATGAAATTCAAGGCAAATAAAGTTTTCGACATCATACTTTATGCTTCGAAAAATTACAAAAATTCAATTTTTTATTAACACGTAGCATTTATTTTCACTTTATAACCTCTTTTAAGCGTTTTGATATAAGTTTGACAAGGATTTTGTTATATTCAGGATCAATTTTGTTTCATTGCACTTACAATATCAAATTAATACCATTTTTATTCGTGAAATTCAAACATTTCTTTTTTAATAAAAACTTCACAAATGTTCAATTAGATTGATATCTGATGATAATAATGTTTTTTTTTTATTGTTTTCGTGCAGTTATAGAGAAAGCTATGCTTTAAAATTGTTGCAGAATGCTTTGGGTCCTTCTATAAATACTAAAATACCAACTCCAGACCCTGTCACATACCCTCTAACCATAACACTTGAACCACCGTTCTTTACGGTAGCTACCTTATTCTCTCTTCTAGCTAGGTATATGACTTTCGACAGACCAGGATATTCATATTGCATACAAAATGATTTAGTTTGATTCCAATTGCAAAAATTTCATCCTTCCAGAACTTTTTTACTTTTTGTCATATCCTCTTACAAATTCTAATCTCAATTTTATATCCTTTTTGAAATGTGAGGGCTTTTTTATACCAGAACTGGCTCTAAAATTATGTATTTCCCTAATATCTCTAAATTTCTAGAATGCAACGCGTATTCCTAAGTATTTTTCACTATCATTAGCCATGTTCGATGCATTTTGTTTCACTTAACGAAAAATTTTACGTTCATCCAAGTTTTGTAAACCTAAATGGCCTGCTGATTCAGATTTATTTTCTAGTGAATTTCCTTTTTTTATTTTTTATAGTATACACGGCTGTCATAGAATCCAATTGTTGTCGGAATTAGATTTGAAAACGACAAAAAAATTACTTTGGTGTCATGAATTCCAATATTATCGGTTTTATGTTCGAATCAAAATTAGTGTCGGTTTTAGGTGTCACAAAATCCAATTTTATCGATTTTTCTATTGGAAACAAACCAAGCAGCTAACAGCTGTCGGATTTCATTTATGAGCTTTTGTTTTTTGAATATTTTTGTAAAATCTAAGTAAATTCATAGGTAAATTCATAGGTATTTTATATATAGAAAATTATATTTTTTATTTACTATAAGAAAACAAAAAAATAAAACTAAAAACTCCATAATTATAAGGTTTATTTCAAAATATGTATATCTGGAATTCAATTGGCTGAATCACTGGACGCAGAGTCGTTTCCAACTGATTTCTTATTCGATCATTCAGATGAAATCTCCTGCAAATTTCAAATACAGCTAGTTACAACATTGGCGGAGAATCAAACGGAAATCGTTTTTATTTAACCGATAATGGGCTGCGAATCTTTAAAGAAGCTTTATATAGAACTCACAGTATAAACAATGTAAATACAATCTCTTGAAATTCTTCTCGCCACCTTCTTTGAGCATTCTTCTAACAAAAAATGCTATAACTGCAGATGTAATTTTATTTATTTAACCATAAATTAATTTTTAATAATATTTTAATATAAACTCAATCATTTTTAATACAAATTCAACAAAAACACTATTGCTTACAAATTTTTCTAAAAAAATTGAATTAAAAATTGTAAACAAACGAACAAATGTATGAAACAGCTGATTCGAACATCGGTTTTGTTTACATTCGAAAATACCAAAACCAATACGGTTTCATGACACGAAATGAAATCAATATTGGTTTGTAATTCCGATAAAAAATCCGACTTAGATTCTATGACATCCCTGAATATTTTGATAAAAAAAATTTTTGGCTAAATTATTTTTATTTTTTTAGTGAATGAATAAAATAAATTTTACAAAAAACTAAGTTGTTGTTTATCTGAAAGTCAAAATTAACAATTTCACAAAGTCAAAGACAAGATCCAAAATATAATAATTTCAACAAAAAAAATTAATTCAAAAAAATTAAAAAAATTATTTAAAATTTCACACAAAAATTTAAATTTCAAAAAATACAAAAAAAAAGTAAAATGTCATTTAATAAAAACAAAAAAAAAAATACATTTTTCGTAGATTTAAGTTTTTAGAAAAATAGAAATTCAGAAGAAAATAATTTGATTAAAAAGTTGAAACTGACAATTTTACAGCGGCAGCTCAAGATTTATATAAAAAAAAGTGCTATTTAATATTAAAAATTTCAATTTCATACAAATACAAATTTCGCCAACATTTTTCAGTTGAAACAAAAAGCATCTTGAATACTTTATATAAGTATATATATATATATATATATATATATATATAGCCTAAATTAAAAAATAAAAAGGTAAATTTTCGCAAAATAAATAAAATCATAAAAAAATGTAAATTTCAGCAACAAATTTGATTTTATAAAAAAAAAAAAAATACAATATTTTAAAATATCCTCCTGCAACTTTCCTAAATAAAACCTTATTTTACAAAATTTTAATATATTAAATTCCTATTGAAAATTATGAACATATTTATATATATTTATATTAAAAAACTACACATGTATTCAATTTAAATAAATAAAAATAAAAACTTTTATTAATAATGGTAAAAGTATACAAAAGTATTTTTTGTTTAAAAATAAACTTTTCCGTCTACACCCCCACCCAAAACACACACAAAAAGCAGACGAAATAAGGTACTAAACTGCAGCCATCTATACACACATGTCTGGCATCAACAGAAAACAAAATTCACATAATTTCGAAACAAAAAAAAAAACTAACAATAAATTTTCATCTAAACAAAATTTATAACAAAAACAATAAAAAACTTAGAATTCTTCCTCCCCACACAACGACAGACAGGCAAACAGTAATTAACCTCACTTTAAATGAATTTTTAAACAAAAAATAAATGTGTTGCATGGCATGGTTACTTACCTTTTGGTCATTTCAATATTATGATCACGTAATTTATTATTTTCCTCATTATTTTTACTCAAAGATTGATTGATTTCATTTAAGGAACTTTGAAATCTGGATTGACTTTCTTTGCGTCTTTCCTCTTCTTCGCGTATTTTTTGCATACTTTCATTTTTAACCGATTTAATAAGTTTCTGTTGTTCCCGGCACACTTCCTCTAATTTGTCTCTGTATAAATTTTTATAAAACAAAAATTAAAAATTTTAATATTTTTCAAATTCTCTTTAAATCTTACCTCATTAGTACATTTTTATTGTATTCTCTTTGGAGATTTTCTTTTTCACGCATAATCGTCTCCAGTTGTTTTTCATGGACCTTAAGATCCTGCTTAAAACGTCTATTTGTGCGTTCACTTTCTATGTATTTGCTAAGCAAAAGTTGAAATTTATCCTCTGGGGTTTTAGCCTCTTCCAGTGATTTTAATATCTTTAAAGAAAAATTTTATTTATTTATTATTGCATTTAATATTTTTATGGTTACTACACAACCATACTAATTGACCCAAATTATGTGCGAGTTATTTTTGGCATCCTGTAGTAATTTTTCACTTGGTATTTGTGTGGTTTTGTTTTTGTTCCTTAGAACAAATACTTACCTGTTCTTCTAGTTTTTGATCTTTTAGTTTTTCATCTTTGGCTTCTTTTTTGTTTTTCTTAGTTTGTTCCATTTTATTAATTGTTTCTATTTATTTCTATAAATTTTATTAAAAAATTTAATTTACTTTTGCAGCTGCACTATAAAAAATATATAGACGATGTGTATATTTACCAGAGACCTGCGCCGAACGATTTTAACGGCGGCGGCGGCTTTGCTAAAAATTGTCAGCGGCGGCTCAAAATCGGCTGTTAGCCGGCTGAGAAGTGAACATAACAACTTTTTTTTTTCCTAGTTTTCGCATCGTCTTATAGAGTTCATTGATTCACAAATGTGGTTCCAAGTCCCCTTAGATGTAAGGGGATCCGAAGACCGTTTGTTCGAACATTATTTATATTTTTAAAATTATTAAAAAAAAGTATATATGATCTTGACACAGCTCTTTTCCCTACACATATAAAATTGGATATTCTGATATTCTGAAACATTTTGTATTTTACTACAGATTTTAACATTCGGACATTTTAAATACGCCGATTTTGTTGAAATGAATCAAAAAATTTATCATTATTTTTATTTTTCTTGAAAAATGGAACGGAAATAATTTTAAAATATGGTCTTAAAGTAGGGTCGAACCATTATTAAAATTTTTAAGTACAAGGCTTTACCAAAGGTATAGTAAGCAAATCAATGTTTTTGAATACAACTTTAAGTAATTTTGATTATAAATGGTTGGTAAAGCTGTGTTAAGTTTTTTTGAATACGGCAGTAAAATTATAGATTATATTCAAACTAAATTCTTTAAAAATACTGCCATTTTCACAGCTTCCGATTTCTTTATATTCTGAGTTTAATGCTAATTATCAACCTCCAAAAATTAAACTTTAGAAAATTATATTTTACTATGTCTACTGATATGTATATTTTAATTCATTGCGTTTTTACTATTTCTAAAGATTTTTCCTAAAGTTAGCGGGTTAAGCTTCTCCTATTAGATAGATCTAAATTATACAAACATTTTGTTTAATATCTTGTTTAAAAATTGTTCTACAGAATAATATTATTTTCATAATAGAGGATGCAAATTCTAATGTAATTTTGATAACAAATTACATACTAAATTTTTGTATGTAAATTTCCATAAGAGGAAGTTAGGAACTCTTTATGAAACCTACATTAATTTTTTGGAATACGGCTATATATTTATTGAAAACTGTAATATTGAAAAATGCAGAATGCAGATGTTTATTCCAAAAAAGCAAATTGACTTGTTTTTTCATATATTTCAAAGCCAGAAAACATCTCGATTTGAGTTGTTTAATTATTTAACACAATAAAAACAGCTAATGCCCCAATTCTCTATGTCGATTTTTGTCGTTTTCCGACTAAAATTCGATTGAGTGTTTTTTTTCATATTCCCTATGTCACTATACGACTGTTTGGGTTCTTGTGTTTGCTAATGACAATTCATTACGTTATTTTCCTTAAAATTTTGTATTTTGTATGTCGATAGTAGTCGATTAAAATGTCAAAACAGTCACTAGTTATTTTCTTACCGTTTTGATATAAAATTTTAACAAAAACATATATTTTTTATATTTATGTATGTGCTGCTAACTTTTGTTAAAAAATTCTAAACTTTTGAGGAGATGTTTTTGAAGAAGCTAAATTTACATTTTTTTGTTGAACAAATATATTGTTTTCATACATAAAAAGAAGTTTTAAGTAGTTGGCCAAGTTTGACCATTATTTGAGTGAACATAGGTCAATTTTAGGAAGTGTTTTCTTAACTATATAAAGTAGATTTATGGGAAGTTATAAAACTGTGCAATGCGTTTCCCATTTGTATAAAAATTGTATGTCCAATATTTGGGTACACCAATGTAAATATTTGGGTACATGTTAGTTATTGTCATTGAAAATACCACACATTTGCTATGCTCGTCAATGAAATATTGAGGGAAAATCTTGAAAAGCTAATTGGCATTTCGTAATGTTTACAATACACATAATAAATTCCCACATTTAAAGGCCGAAGAGCTAACCAGTCATCACATGACTTCTGTAAAGAAGAGGAATTGGCCCCACCAATGAGCTTGTAATCTGGTCATTTCCCAATAGAACTAGCACCAAAATTCATAACAGTATTCGAAAAATTTGGCCAAAAATATTGATGAATGAAGATTTTTTAAATATAATTATTTTTTATATTTTTTAATTTATTTTTGAATTGTCATTTTAGTTGTAACCAGAATTAACATATTCAAAAAAATTAAAATTAAAAAAAAAATCGATTGAAAATTTTAACAATTTATATTGTTTTTTATGTTGGCAAGATCCTATATGAGAGCAACGTATATCAAAGATCAAAACCACGTAACACAAACGAAAAACTTATGCCCCAATTCTATATGTCGAATTTTGTCGTTTTGTGTTTAAAAATTGATTGAGTATTCATTTTTCTATTATCTAAGTCACTTGTATTTTTGGGGTTTTTGTCTACGATACTTACGTTAAATCATTAAAAATGTTGTATTATGTATGTCGGTGACAGTCATTTTAAAGTTCAAAATAGTCACTTAAAATTTATTAACCGACTGAAATATTTAAAATATGTTTTCGTTTATTGGCTTTATCACACAAAGATGCAACGACTTACGCGTGCAAAGAAGGCAACTAAGAGATGCGGCAAATCCATTGGAATTGCCGAATTCTGAGTAAGTGAATTTCAAATTTTGCTAAAATAACTGGTAATATGTAAATATTTATAGGTTCCGTCAAAATTTCCGTGTACCTAAAAAAGTATTTCAGGACATACTAAATGAAGTTTTACCTCATTTTTCGCAGAGCTACAGGCAGACAGCAGTACATCCAACTTTAAAAGTAGCTATTTTTTATGCCTGCATAAAATGTGATGACGTGTTGCCTATTGAAGAACCCCAAATATTAGGTGTGGAAAACCATGTAGAATCTAACATAGCAGATAGTAATGAGGGTAGCGTGATACGAAGAAGAATTATTAATAGTTTTTAAATACATATTATATTTTTTAATTTAACTTATAAAAATAAAAAATATATTAATCTGAACTTAAATAATTAAAGAATTTTTCCGCAAACTCTGCTATTTTTTCAGTGGCATCTGCCTGTTTCTGAAGTGCTTCAGTATTTTTTTCAGCAATTTTGCACATCTCAGAAACTTTCTCTATTAACAGCTTTTGCTGCTTTACTTGTTCTTTCAGCAGTTCTGTTGTTGTATCGGAAGATCGTTTTTGAGCAGCTATTTTGGTATATGGTTTATTTGTTAATGGTGTCTCAGTTGCAGTGACAACCTCTTCCTCGATTCCATAAACTGCACCAGGTGGTACTGCTGCACCCTTTACATTTACAGCCTCATCCACCATTTCCTCTAAGGGGGATAGGGGCTCCGACAGAAAGGGACCTCCACCAGTACCTGTAAGTAACTGGTGGTTAAGGGAAATTTTCTTTTTTGTTCTTCCTTTTAAATCTGCCCAAACCTGAAAATTTATATGAATACACATTTTAAGATGAAATTTATTTTAATTTTTACCTTCCTCCACTCTACGGCATCCCTTGCAGGAGGCCCAATTGCATTTAATTTTGCCGTTATATCTGCCCATGCCAAATCACAGCGGTTTTTACTTCCTCCAAAAAATTGTTTATTTGTAGCGAGTTCAGGATGTTCCTTCATTAAACTACAGAGCAATTCAAATTGCTGGCTGGTAGTTTTCTTCATGCTATACAGAAAGAAGAACAGGGATAAGTTAGCAACAAAAAATTAAAACAAAATACTTACGCTTTTTTTGCAAAATTTTCCATTTTATTGTTATTGTTTTTTAGTCTAAAGTTTTTATTTTTTTATTTTATGTCACTTAATATGTACATGATATTTCTATATTAAAAAACTATAGAAGTTAAAAAATTTTTTGGAAGAAAATTTAAAAATTTTTAATTATTTTTTATCATTGGTAATACTGTGTTTGAAAGCAACGTAAATCCAAGACAAGAACCACGTAACTCAAACGAAAAAATTATATCGGCATAGAGAATTTAATTTGTGACTGCTTTTCGTCTCCAGACGAAACGTAAAATCGACATAGAGAATTGGGGCATTATATCGAGTTAGAGAATATCATTTGTGACTATTTTCCGTCTATAGACGGAACCTAAAATCGAGATAGAGAATACGGGCATAAGTTTCCATAGGAAAGAAATTTTTAGTATTTTAGTACATAGAACATTTTTTAAAAATGCCCACGGAAATTTTTAGAACATGTTCTAAAATCATTAGTTCTAGAACTGGTATAATCAGAACCACTTCAGATTCTTTAATAACATCCTCAGAATTAGTGGTATCACAACCAATTCTGACACCAAATGGAGTAGAACCTTATTCTGATTCTAAATTCGTTTTGAAAAATGTTTTAGAGAACTAGTGCTTAAGAACTAATTCTGTATGACTTCTACATCACTTCTGAGAACAAATTACAGGTTCTTGAAAGACTTCCTAGAACTGTTTAAAAAACTTGTATAAAAAATTTTAAAACATTAAAAAAAATATATACAAATGTATATATTTACAAAATTCAATTGATTTCAAAAGTGGACTTTAGAAAATAGCCCATTAGAATACAAAATAAAAACAGATTCTGAAACCTTTCCCTAACTCTTCTATGGCACTACTGGCTAGATAACACTTCCACAGAACTAGTTCTGGTGACAATTTCAAACAAAAATAATTGGTCTTTGCCAAAGTAGAACAAGTACAGTCTATTTTTATGTGTTTTAGAACTAGTTGTAGAACTAATACAATATTTCCTGGGTGAATTTGTAAAAAATTAAAAATTATAAATTAAATTTATATTTGTTTAAAAATTTTATTTTTGGAATTAGAAAGTATATGTGTGTAAAATTTTTATTTAAATCCACAATTTGTGAAAATATTTTGGCTCACATAATAAAATTATATGTGAGCAGTGAAGCTTAAACTTATTGTCTTTTTTAAAGAACTACACCACTTTTAATGGTATTTTTTAAAAATCAATTGAAAATAAATTTAAATTTTAAAAAAGATCATTGGAAAATTAGATTTTTCATTTAAATTTTTGAAAATAAAAATTGAAAATTAGATTTTTCATTTAAATTTTAGAAAAGAACTGTTGAAATTTCTACATTTCATTAATATTTCAGAAAACAATTATTTAAAATTACAATTTCTATTTCAGAAAAGTACAATTTAAAATAAGTTTTTATATTTTAATTAAATTTTACGTTTTAAATTCAGAAATACAAATGAAATTCAGTTTTTTATTTTGAAATTCAAAAACAACAATTGAAATTTAGATTAATTCATTAAAATTTAGAACATTGAATAAGAGTGATTTAAATGATGAAATAATGTTAGGTCAACTTAATTTTTGTGACCTTTAAGCAAATAAAATTAAGAAATTGTTTCAAATCCATCTGGAAAAATGATTCCTAATGCAAATTTCATTCTATATATTATTTCAGTTAAAGTTCTGAATTTAATTTAGATTTTTTTCAAAATTTCAAAATTTTTCTGAATTTTAAATTATTTTCAAAATTATAAATTGAAAACCTAATTTTCAAGTAATCTTTTTTCAATTCTAAGTAAAAAGTATCACTTTTAATTAGAATTAACGAAAATGATGTACGTGCTATAAATTATTAAAAATTTAAAAAAAAAAAACAAATTGGTTCTACAAATAATTGGTCAATGAATTAAATGTCCTCTGTCATACTGTTTTAAGCCCAAATTACAATAGCGCGTAGTCAGCAACAGTATCAGCAAAATTCATCGTATTGTGTATTTTAGCCTCTCATTTATTTGCTCACTCTCTTTGTCTCGCTCTCAATCTGAAAGCAGTGCAGTGAATTTAGAAACAGGGATAAATGAAACAGCACTGCAAACTGCTGCTGACCAAATGTAATCAACACCATAACAAACAGTGCTTTCTAAATTATCAGCTGATTATGTCAGCACACACTGCTGCTGACTACGCGCAATTGTAATTTGGGCTTAAATGAAACAGTACTGCAGACTGCTGCTGACTAAATGTAATCACCACCATAATTTGCGGTCCACACGTGCCTTTTTCTTGTTCGCACATTGAACAAAATGTTGTGCGCACATGCATTTGGATAGTGTGGACCCAAGTTGTTCATGTTTTGTTCTTTTTCGCACACCGTTGTTCGCACAATTGTTTGAGCAACCATGTCTGCCATCAAACGTCATTTTGTATGCGGAATAAGAGGCGCTGCATGCAAAAGTATCGAAGCGACACTGACGGCAAACGAAAAATTATGATTTGTTCGACAAATGTTCTGCCCACTGAAAACAAAATGAAAAAAAATGTGTGTGTTGCTCTGCCGACGTTTTGTTCTTGTGCGAACAAGAAAAAGGCTAGTCTGGACGTAGCGTAACAAACAGTGCATTCTAAATAATCAGCTGATTATGGCAGCACACACTGCTGCTGACTATGCGCTATTGTAATTTGGGCTTTAGAATGCACTGTTTGTTATGGTGTTGATTACTTTGAGTCTATATTAGACAAATTTTTATCAAGACAAACGTCAAAATGAACTTGAATTTATGGAAGGTGGCAACAACTGTGCAAAAACAACAATATGGCGAATTCATTAATGTTTTTTATGTATGCAGTTTGACAGCTGTAACAACCAAAAATAATAATCAGCTGTTTAACTGAGGCTACCTTGTTTAGATTCGCACCGATTTTGACGTTTGTCTTGATAAAAATTTGTCTAATGTAGACTCAAAGTTACGTTGAGTCTATATTAGAGAAATTTCTATCAAGACAAACGTCAAATTTTTGTTTGATTTGCAGATAATTTTTTATCTCTGTCAATTATAGGGGAAAACGTATGTCATAATAAGCCATGCAAAAAGCACCAACAACAATCAAGATGGCGTCTTTTACTAAGCATTATCAAGACAAAGTTGTCAGAGCTCGAGCGCTGACAATTTTCTTTTAACGCTGCAATAACACTGACACTTTCCGTTATGGAAAATTATCATGCTTTTTATGTGTTAAATAATTAAAAATTTTAAAATGAGATGTTTTTAGTCATTTATATTTTATTTTTCCTTTGTAAAAGATAAACGTTTTTTTAACAATACTCTAACTTATGAATTGGCAAAGAGAGAAAGGCCAATAAAATTTATCATAGCCAGAGCTGAAATGTTCGAAATGACTTATTTGCGGTCCACACGAGCCTTTTTCATGCTCGCACATTGAACAAAATGTTGTGCGCACATGCATTTGGATAGTGTGACCCAAGTTGTTCATGTTTTGTTCTTGTTCGCACACCGTTGTTCGCACAATTGTTCGAGCAACCATGTCTGCCATCAAACGTCATTTTGTATGCGGAAGAAGAGGCGCTGCATGTAAAAGTATCGAAGTGACACTGACGGCAAACAAAATATTATGATTTGTTCGACAAATGATCTGCCCACTGAAAACAAATGGAAAAAAATGGTGTATGTTGCTCTGCCGACGTTTTGTTCTTGTGCGAACAAGAAAAAGGCTAGTATAGACGGTACGTTATAAATCTGTACAAAAATACGTTTACTTACGTCGAGTCTATATTAGAGAAATTTCTATCAAGACAAACGTCAAATTTTTGTTTGAGTTGCAGATAATTTTTTAACTCTGTCAATTATAGGGGAAAACGTATGTCATAATAAGCCATGCAAAAAGTACCAACAACAATCAAGATGGCGTCTTTTACTAAGCATTATCAAGACAAAGTTGTCAAAGCTCGAGCGCTGACAATTTTCTTTTAACGCTGCAATAACACTGACAAATTCAGTCTACATTAGACAAATCTTTATCTTGATAAAGTTTTGACGTTTGTCTTGATAAAAATTTGTCTAATGTAGACTCAAAGTTATAGTTTATGAGATTTTTTGTTAAAACTAATTTTTCATTTTTGGGATCACCTTTTAATTTTTAGCTTGGCGGTCTTAATGTGGGTCCGAAAATTTTCCACTGTATTTCTTACAAAATTACAAATAAAAAGTTCCATTAATCTAAATTAAAAAATTGATTTTGTGTATATTTTTTTTATACTTATAAAATCTAAATTGTTTTCTGGCCTAGAACATTTTTTGTGTTTTTCATAAGAAAACTTTTCCTAAGTAACAAATGTAAATGCAAAATAATAAATTTATAACATGAGCATTTTTAAATTTCGTTTTATAATTAAGAAAATCAAAAAACAGCTTTTTGCTTTTAATATGGCGTTTATATAAAAATAAAAACGAATTGGTTTTTGAAAAACTAAATTTACAAAACCAAATAGTTTACATACCTAGTTTTCTCCGTATGTAGTTTTTAATGACATATTTATTTTATTTTTATAAATTTGTATTTAAATAAAATTTAATTTAAAAAATTTTAAAGAATAATTTTAAAAATAACTTTTACACAAAATGTACAAAACAAACAAAATAATTATGAAATTTGACATTTTTATGTTTTACTCATATTTAAAAGCTGAATTTTATGAAATCAACTGAACAGGCTGTATCATAACTTTGAGTCTACATTAGACAAATTTTTATCAAGACAAACGTCAAAATGAAGTCGAATTTATGGAAGGTGGCAACAGTTGTGCAAAAACAACAATATGGCGAATTCAGTAATGTTTTTTATATATGCAGTTTGACAGCTGTAACAACAAAAAATAATAATCAACTGTTTAACTGAGTCTACCTTGTATAGATTCGCACTAATTTTGACGTTTGTCTTGATAAGAATTTGTCTAATGTAGACTCAAAGTAAATAATTATTATGATAATTTTTGTGCTGTTTCCAATAAAAACTAGATGAAAATAGTTTTTGATTTGTATGAAAAAACTAAAGAAATTTATGTAGTTTTTCAATCAAAAACCGAATGATGCCTAAAACTACTAGTTTTTGTTTGGTGTAAACGTAGTAACGTTTTTTTAATTTATTCTTATTATTTCAGATCGTCGGAAATTATTTTAATGTGTTTTTAAGGTTTTAAAATAACTTTTAAAATATTTATGGTACGTAATAAAATGTTTCGATTTGATTACCAAATCAGTTTTTTATTATATTGGAGTAATCATAGCTGAATCAGAGCATTCAATTTAAGCCAAAAAATATTTCCTGATTTGATAGAAAAATATCTGATGTTTACGTTATTTTTCCAAATTACAATATTTAAATTAAAATAAATCAAAGAAGGGAAGTATTAAAATTGCATATAAATTAAATCTATCTAATAAAATAATTTTCGTTTTAAAATCCAAACAAATTAATATTTAATGAATTTCATTAAATGAAATCTAAAAAAATTTTCATGAATTCTTTGTATCATTCGACCTATCTGGCAACTTTATTAATTACTGCTTACTAAACACATCCCAAATTCCAGTTAGAATCCAATTGGAGTTAACGAGACTCGTAATCCACACGTCCTAATCAATATTTTTATGTGTCATATGACATTTTTCACAGTCCACTAAAATAGAGGAAAGTCGTCACTTGTATTTGTCTACTTGTCTTGTGAACAGTGCAATTGCAATTTTTTTACAAGTGTAAAATTTATTAAAAACTAATAGAAAAATGACTAGCCAAACCCAGGGTATCCAACAATTGTTGGCCGCTGAAAAGAAGGCTGCCGAAAAAGTTGCAGAAGCAAGAAAACGTAAGAGAAAATTAAGTTTAAATGTTACCAAAAAAAAACCTAATTGGGTTTAAAACGTAGAAAGAGATAGAGAAGGAGAAAAACGAATAAAAGCAAAAAAAAAAATTAAATGAAGTAATAAAGAAGAGGGGGTCACATGATAAGCTTGTGATGTGAAAAAAACAAGATAAAAAAGAAGTTAACAACAAATATAAATATGTAAATAAATAATTATTTTTGTGGAATTTTAGGCAAGGCAAGAAGATTGAAGCAAGCCAAGGATGAAGCTACCGAAGAAATTGAGAAATACCGTCAAGAAAGGGAACGTCAATTCAAGGAATTTGAAGCCAAGGTGAGTGGTACAAAAAAGTGTTATAAACTGTTATAAAGGCAATATTGAAATAGTAAAAGGGGGAGGGGGTGTTAAGGAGTAATTATCTTATGTCAAATAATAAATAAAAGTGTAGAGAATTAAAAAGTGTTACCATTGAAAGATAACATTTCTTAAATTTTATTTTTTATACTTTTTCTTTTAATATTAAATTTAACCATTTTTATTATTTGTTTTTCAGCATATGGGTTCCCGCGAAGGTGTAGCAGCCAAAATTGAAGCTGATACTCGCATTAAATTGGATGATATGAACCGTGCCATTGCCTCCCGCAAGGAGCCAGTTATTCAAGAAATCTTGCAATACGTCTACAATATCACTCCCGAAATGCACAAAAATTATCACCACAAAAAGTAAATTCAATTACACAAACATTTCAAATTACATCAGCTCTTTAAATTAAAATTTTTGTTGTAAAAAAAGCCTCAAAATTCATAATTTTTTCGTTTTTATTTCACTTTAAAATGTATAAAACTCACTTGTAAATGCTTAAACAAGCTTTTTTTTAAGGCTTTAAATTCCAAATTAAGATAGCAAACAAAAATATTTAAAAAAGAGAGAAGAAAAAAATATATAAACCCCTCCTCACTAACCCCCCAAAAAAACAAAACCATGTTTTGGAAAAAGAATTCCATGTTAAAAATTTTTTCGATTTAAGTTAAGAGAAAGACCCCAAATTTCTTTTAAAAATAAAATGTATTTTTTAGTTCAATTAATATTTAATTAAACGTATTATTGTTGTTGTTGTCATAAAATTTAAATAATAAAAAAAATAACATCCAGCTTTTAGGAGAAATAATGAAACAATAAAAGTGAAATTCACTTGTTACTTATAAAGATTTAAACATACTACAAATAATATATAAAAATTTAAATGTAAAACCATTTATAAGTTTTAATCAGTTGTATTATATTAGATGTCTTATTCATAAAACTAAACACACTATACATAATAAAATTTCTCTTAAAAGAATATTTAAAAAATTGTTTTCAAAATTGCATAATCTTGAACTGAAAGATTTTAACGTCTTAAGAATATTAAGATGCTAATTAAATCTTAATGATGGGCGGTTAAGAAATAAAAATATTAAACGCAATTGTTTAATAAGATAAAATTTGTAAGAAAATGATTTTTGTGTTTTCATACTAATTTTATTTTTAAACATTTTATTTTTTGTACAGAATAAAGCTCTAAGAAGGGGGCTTCAAGGCTATAACACCAAAAGAAAGTTTGGGAATAAGTGTTGTGTTTGAAAATAAATTGTCTTTGGTGGTAACTAAAAGTAGAATATATATTGAAGCTAAAACCGAGTATGAAAAGACATGCCAGAGAAGCTAAAACAGGATTATACAATTAGACTAGGAAAAGATGTTTGTATGAAACTAAAATTGTATAATAAAAATACATGCGAAATATACTAAAATGTTTCAATAAGAAGTTCTAAGATAGAAGCTAAAATTGGACAGTAGATAGATATAAAATTGATATCTGCCTAATAACGTTTTTGCTGGAATTCATGTTGGTAGAAAATTAAATTTTGGTGATAATTTTTTTTTTTAGGATGTTAGGCTTTTTATTGAAAAAGCAATTTGATTGGTATATAAAAAAATTTTTTTGGTGAAAAATCAAACATTGTGAAATATTAGATTTTAGTGGAAATTTTTAGTGAAATATTGGATTTTTATTAAAAAAAAGCGAATTTTTAATGAACAATATTATTTTTAATAAAACATTTTATTAAATGAAAAATAAAATATTTTGTAAGGAATCAACAAATTTTTAAACAAAATAACAGAATACTTGAACCTATGTAATATTAATTTAAATTTCCATATCAATTTTCCAAAAAAATATGTTCACTATTTCACCTGAATTGGGTAAAAATTTCGACCTAAGATGATTTCTCAAAGTCCACAAATATTGATATGGCCATTTTTACATCGTAAATGAAATTGAAAAAAGATTCGGCTGTGCCGAATCTTTGATACCCTTCACCATATTACCATCTTACTATCTTATCGACATCATATTACCATATTACCGACAAATAATAAAATTTTCGCCTTAACGTATGCTTTCATATTTTCACATATATAAATCTAAATTTTTTTCAAACTACGAAAATTTGAATGTGAAAAAAAACAATCATAGCAGGCTTTGCTTTTAAAAATTAAACAACAATTCCATATTTATTTTTTTATGTGTGCATATACAAACTGACTGCATATACAAAGAACAACAACAACACTGTTATTCATTATATTACTTCTGTTGCTAACTAAACTACTTGTCTTATAGGCAAAAACGTCACTAATAGTCATTACAATGCTTAATATACATGTTTGTGTATGTATTTATGTATGTATATTCTTAACAGATATGTTTTAGTTTTAAAAAATAAACAACAACAATTCCATATCTATTTTTTTTTTTTTTGTACAGACTGCATATACAACGAACAACAACAACACTGCTATTCATTATATGACTGCTGTTTCTAACTAAACTACTTGTCTATACAAAAAACAAAAAACGTCACTAATAGTCATTACAATGCTTAATATACATGTTTGTGTGTGTATTTATATTCTTAACAGATTTGTTTTTGGGCCATAACTCTGTTGATTATGAACGAATTTGGTTTATTAAAAAAAAAACGAAATTTTATAAAAACATTTATGACTGATCTATATAAAAATAAAATCTGTAGCTTGAACAAGGGCTTCAAAAATAAAAAAATCATTTTCCCCGATATCTCAGTTATTACTGAACCGATTTATTTCATTTTTTCAGAACAAAAATTCAGAAAATAATTTCCGAGCCCCCTTAAAAATTCGAAGTCCCTGGTATATGCAGAGGCTTCAGAAACTGAAAAACCGGTTCCAAAAACCGGTTTTTAAAGCATATCTCCGCCATTTATAAACCGATCCTGCTGATTCAAAAAACCGAAATTTTATAAAATTTGTGACCGATCTGTATAAAAATAAAAAATTTATAGCTTAAACCAGGGCTTCAAAAAATAAAAAATGCGTTTTGTCCGATATCTCAGTTATTATTAAACCGATTTATTTCATTTTTTCAGAATAAAAATTTAGAAAAAAATGCCCGAGACTTCTTTGTAAAAACGAAGTCCCTAGTATATACAGAGGCTTCAGAAACTGGAAAACCAATTCTAAAAACCGGTTTTTTTAACATATCTCCGCATTGTATGAACCGATCTTGCTGAATTCCAATAGCAAAATTCTCGAAAGCATTTCCGATCGTTTGATATATATATTATATATGTCAGTTATCGGTGGGCTTCATAAACGCCATTTCAACCGACACACGGACGGACATGGTCCTATCGTCATCATTACTTACAAGGATCCCGAAAATGTAAACTTTTTTGCTCTCCGACGAAAATTGTGGGAATTACAAACGGAATGACAAACTTATATATACCCTTTACACCTTTGGTGAAGGGTATAAAAATAGTAATCAAATCCAATATATTTTACATTACCAAAAGTCATAAGGATTCCATAATAGTTATTTTTTAAAAAAGTTCAAAAAATTAAAAATGTTAAAATTTGCCTCCGATTAATTTTTTTAATATTAAAAATTATAAATCAGACAGGAAATTAATATTACAAAAAACCAACTTTTTGTTTTAAAAAAGTTTTAGGGTGCTTGTTATATTATATACGAAAATACTTCTGCCACAACCTAATTATCTTATCTGACATTCACCACAAACTGATAGCCTTCAAAAAGTAAACAAAGCTATACTGTGCTTACAAAATTGGTGTTCAACGAAAAATAATTAAAATTATAATCAAAACAACTTACACAATGGCATATTCTTGGGCCGATGGGTTAGTTAAAACACTAAAAGATCCTTCTACACATATTATTTCTACAAATTTAGCAGTAGTAATTAATGATAAATATCCCAAAGCAAAACATCATTATCTAGTGTTGCCACATGAAGATATACCTTCAATTTTTAATGTAAGTAAAATCACTTGAAATTTTAAAATCGTTAAAAATTTTATAATCAAACAAAAAAAATTTTCAGTTAAAAAAAACACATATACCTCTATTGGAAGAATTATATTTGTTGGCTTTAAACGTTATAGAAGTTAAACAAGAGAAATTAGAAAATTTTAAAATTGGGTTTCACAATCAACCCAGTATGCAACGTTTGCATTTACATGTTATATCCAAAGATTTTGTATCTGACTGTCTGAAGACGAAAAAACATTGGAATAGTTTTAATACAGCTTTATTTTTGAACTATGAAGGTATGTTTATATCGAATAAATGGGATTTATATAATTATTTATTTTTTATTTATTAATTTTTTTTATAAAGATCTCTATGCTCAGCTAGAGGAATTTGGACAAGTTAAACGTTTGGATAGTGCTACTTTAAAAAGTCTAAGTAGTATGGAATTGAAATGCAACCAATGTGAGTTTATAGCCAAAAATATGCCAACATTAAAGCAGCATTTACTGGAACATTTAAATTAAATATTACAAAAAGACTATACAAAATTAAAGACTCGTCACATTATAACATTTAAATAATAACAAATATCGATTATAATAAAGTTTTACCTTTTCATTAAAATTGTGCTAAACAAATTTCGAATTTCTTAAATAAAAAGTACATGTTTACTCTGTGACTGAATGAAAATAATGAAATCTTATAAGATTTATTAGAACACGTTTACCCCTTGTTTAAGATTTAAGGCCCAACCAGTCAACTTTGCAACGCAACGCAGAATGAAGAAAGGTAGCGTGAAACATTTTGTACAACCAGTCAATAAAAGTAAACGTGTCATATGTTTTTGAACATTCATTGTGTAAACAACTCTGTTTTTCGGTTATTTTGTGAACAAAATAAACTATAGGGTTGTTAAAAACTTACGCAGCTACGTAAAAATCTATTTTCTGTAGATTTCTGCGATACGCTACCTAGAATTTTTGTGTCAATAGCTACATACACACATTTGCATAAAGCAGGTTGAAACAGCTGATTGCGATACGATGATTTTTAGTTGAGTGGTTGGGGCTTTAACATAATATCAAGAAAATTGTTACTCTCTTCTGCCGACGTTATCTCACATATTATATAAACGTGGAGACGGTACGGTTAGCCCAAATTACAATTACGCGTAGTCAGCAACAGTATCAGCTGATCACTGTCAGTACAACATGATGCTGCCGTTATAATTACAATTCATCGTAGGCAACCACAATTTACAACCATCTAGCTTTATTCTACTTGTGTATTTTAGCCTCTCATTTATTTGCTCACTCTCTTTGTCTCGCTCTCAATCTGAATGCAGCGCAGTGAATTTAGAAACAGGGCTAAATGAAACAGCACTGCAAACTGCTGCTGACCAAATGTAATCAACAGCATAACAAACAGTGCATTCTAAATGATCAGCTGATTATGGCAGCACACACTGCTGCTGACTACGCGCTATTGTAATTTGGGTTTTATATATTTAAAATATATAAAAAATAAACTTCAATACATTGTTATTATAATTTTTATTTTGTATTTTTTATGCATTGTTTGCTTAGGCATTTTTTTAAATTATTACTAAGTAATATGTATTTTTGGCCTTGAAGGCTTTATATTACTGAAATAAATGAATAAAATAAAATAAATATAATTTCTCCATTTTTTCATCCATTCGAAGCCACTGTATAAAACAGCTGTATTATAATTGTTGACAGCTGGCTATCAATCCGAAGTGAATGTTTAGTTGATTGTATACATTCTGCTGACAAAAAGCAAAAAAATATTCGTCATCTGTTTTAAAACAAAAACATTATCTATTTTGCTGCATAATTTAAAGAAATTTCATGTAAACAATTAGAAAATCATCATAATGAAATCTGGTTCATTTCGAAATACACAATGGGATCCTATACTATTGATCTCACAAATAATCTCAGTACAATTTTGTGTTTACTTTACTTTGGGCATTTTAGTGGGTATGGCAAATCTAGTGGCCGGTGACAATTATCGTTTGGACAATATATTCGAATACCACGTAAGTCTTCGTCAGATAAATAATAACTATAATTAATATTACTTCTTCAATCAATACAACAGGAAATACATGTTTCCGATTTGGGCGGTAGACTGATAATTTGTGCTTTTGTTACAAACTCTTTTTTGGCATCTTTGGCTTTATGGTGTATAGTGAGAAGGGCAAAACTGTGTCTAGATTTTAGGTAATTTCTTAATTTTTCTGGTTTTCAATAATTTTTCCTCAAATTTGTTAATTTTTCTTTGCAGTTGCACTTTTCACATTTTTCATTTGTTAATATGTTGGTGGTACAACAATGCTTTTCCCTCGAATATATCCTGGTGGCTGCTAAATTGTATTACCGCCACCATTATGTGTATTGGTGGCGAATTTTTATGTTTAAAATCTGAACTTAAAGAAATTCCCGTAGGTTATTCAGCTTTAAATCAAAAATCCGATGTATGATATCAAAACGAACGAACGACTGATGAGGAGGAACAGTCAAAACTACTAGACGCTTAACATTTCAATTTAGCTTAAATGAATATAAAGAATAGCGGGCGTATCGAAGAAATTAAAATTTTATTTCAATGATTTCAACAATTGGAATCAATTATTATTATAGAATCCGCGTATTTTTAATTTGTTCATGAGATTTTAAATGTTAAGAGTTTTTTCTATATTTAGGTTTATCTAATTTATGTTAATGTCTTCAAAACTTAATAATAAGAACGTATTTAAATGTGTAAATGAAATTAAATAAAAATAAAAGTAAATTAAGACCCTAAAAAAAGATTTTCTGTAGAAATATCAGAAATTGCAATCTATTTCTAACGAACTTTAAAGAGTTTAAGTGAATAACCTTGGTCAATAAGGGCCTTCTATTCCTAATAGTCTTTTGTATACATTTGATAAAAATTTAGAGAATTTTTAATGTGAAATAACGTAAAATTGTTATCACTCATGATATTATCTCTAAGTGAATGAAACACCACTTACCGTTATATTCCTTCGACATGCCATCCAAATATTTTTTATAAGTATAAGTAGGCCACTTTGTCAATTTTATTAGTTTATTACAAAATCTTTCAGAAAACAAAATAGCATTAACATTTTCGGCTTTACTTTTAAAAAATATTAGTTTTTATTTGGCTTAATAATTATCTAAATTCAATAAATCAATTTATCTCAATTAAAATCAAACGACCCAACAATAAAAGTACCGATAACTAATTATTTATACATATTCAACACAGCTTTGTTGCTAACGATTTGCTATTAGTAATCGTTACTTTTATACAAAGAAAAAAAAAATAACGAAACGGAAATTGGCAGCACCAGTATAGGTAATCAAGTGTTTTTTCTTATTATAGACCGATTTTGAAACAAGGATTTTAACGTTTTAATTTCAAGCCATATAATTATTTTAAAAAGTTTTCATATTTAATGAATTCCTTGGCCTTGAAGGCTTTGTATTACTATGCTCAATAAATAAATAAATAAATTCATTAAATTTCTGTTTTCATAAATAATTAATTTTCCAAAAATTTTTAAATTCAATAAATAAAAAACGATTTATTGATTTTTTATACAAATTTTTTAAAGTATACAAATAAAATTATCGAAAAATTTTTATAAATAAAAAATTTTAGCAAAAATTCGTTTATAGAAAATTTATTGGAAGTGTAAAAATAGAAAATTCTCTTTAAATTAAAATATATCAATGTAAATAAAATATGTATAAAAAAAAATCTTAACTATTTTATTGAAATTTATGAAAATGTTAGTAAAAAAAAAATAAAAAAATCTAAATTAAATTTGTATCGAAAACTAACTAAATCCAACAATAACAATTGCAATAAAATATATATATTTTAGTTTTTATAGAAAATAAAATATATAAAAAATTTTTTTATAAATAAAATTTATTAAAAATTATTCTTAAAAAATGTTCAACAAGTTTTCTTTAAACAAAATCTATTGAAAAATGTATGAAAATAAAATATTTACGAAACATTTCTATAAAAAAGTCACGTTATTATAAATAAAAATTATTAAAAATTGTCCAAAACTTTTTAAAAATAGGACAATTACCAAAAATTGTATAGTAATAGAATTTTTATTTTTGTATTTGTATAGAAAAAAATATATACTAAATATTTTTTAAAAATAATTATTATTATACGAAAACCATCGAGAAATTTATAAAAATTATTAAACATTTCTATAAAAAAAAAGAAATAAGTGCTTAAAATAAAAAAAAAACCTACATTTTCAATAAATAAAACTATCAAACAATTTTCTTTAAATATAAAATTTATCAAAAATTTCTAATAATAAAAATATCACTAAAAAATTTTCTATAAATATACAAAGTGTAGAAAATTCGTTTGTATTGAAAATTAAAAATAAATTTTCTATAAAAAAAAATTATCGAAAATTTTCTTTTAATAAAATAAATTAAAAAAAAAATTTCTTAAATTAAAAATTATAGAAAATTACTTCAATTTTATTTATATTTATGTACATAGAAAACTAAAATGTGTATCGAAAATTGAAACAAAATTTTCTTTATAAAAAACTACTAAATTAAATTTAAATGAAAAAACTAACTAATTTTTTTAATAAAACGATAAAAAAAGATATAGTCGGCCAAGCCCGACCATATGATACCCTACACCAAAAATAAAGCATACGAATACACAATATTACGTCGATACTTACATTTATATGAATTTATTCACTTTTGGGTGATTCCTGAAGGAGGGCCTTATATGGAAGCTATGGTAAATTATGGACCGATCTTCGTAAAATTTGGCACTATTATTTAGATTTATATAAAACTTATTTGTGTCTAATATTAACTTGATACTAACATTTTAATGGGATTAATGCCATTTAAAGTGATTTGCTGAGAAGGGGTTTATATGGGAGCTATGGTCAATTGCAAACCGATCTTCTCGAAATTTGGCACACAGATTTAGACTTATATGGAACTTATATGTGTCAAGTTTCAATAGGGTTCGTCCTTGGCCTAATAGAATATCGTGTGCTAAATTTCATTGACTTATCTTTAAAATTGCGACCTGATTGATTACAAGGTTTACATGGACAGACAGAGGGTCAGAAGGACGGACGGACATCGTTAAATCGACTCAGGAAGTAATTCTGAGTCGAATGGTATACTTTAAGGTGGTGGTCTGATGGTTTTTGCTATGCGTTACAAACATCAGCACAAACGCATAACACCCCAACCATCTATGTTGGTGTAGGGTATAAATATAATCTATAATAATAATTAGTGGCCACACTAATAAAGTATAAAACACACTTCAGCGTTTAATCGCTTTAAATAAACTATCAAATTTTCTAGCGATTTTTACTACATATTTATCCCAACTGATTAAATATATGTTACCATCACTGGTCAACAGTCTTTTTTGTCTTCGTCAAATACTTTTGTCGACCATTTTTTTTCACGCGTTGTGTGTAGTGAAGAAATTATCACATAAATGTAAAGATTTTTTACACATTTTTAGTGTGTGTTAAATACAATTAAAAAAAAGAAATTAATATTTCTCAACGAAAAAAACATTGACAATTAAATAACATTATAAAAAATATATATATATATTCAATAAAAATACGTAATATATATTTTAATTACAAAAGAAAAAAATCATTGAAATAAAATCTAAAAAAAGTTTTTTCATCAATTTGTCTATGTGTGAGTGAATATACGGAATTTTTTCATTTCGTTTGTTCGTGTGCTGCTGAATTGATAGATATACACATAACTTTTTTTCTTACAAAACAATTATCTCTTTTTTTAAACGATTTTATTTGAAATAAAAAGACTTGTCCTATAAAATTGTTTAAATATTGAAAATTTTCCTAAGGGGAAAGCACCAAAAAAACTAGCAACTGATTGGAAAGTAATATGAGTAATGCTATTAACCAAAATGGCACAGGTCTAGAGCAGCAAGTAAGTATAAATAAATTCTTACTACATATTTTTTCATAATGATTTTGTTGTAATTTTGGGTTTTGTGTTCTCTTCTTAGTTATTAACAAAAGAAAAAAATATATATTGATTTCATAACATTTTTTTTATGTGGTGCTGGGTACCCAAACGCGGTGGCGGCACTATCATCCACAGCAACACTCTCAAACAAAAAAAATACATAGCTTGTCTCCCCTTTGTATTTTTTACAGTTTGTGTGTGTGTGTCATGTAGTGAATATATTTTTCGTTGATTCTTGTGCTTTTTGCATGTTTTTTTTTTCTTTAGGTTATGATTGTCAAAAGATTATTGCCAACCACGTTATTGTTGTAATTTACAATTTTTTTCTCTTTTTCATTTTACACGCTCTTTCGCAGCTAACTATAATTGAGTGCATCTCTTTCTGATAGATCCTTCATTTCTTGCTTTGTTTTCGCGTTTTTTTTTTAAAGGTTATGCTTATTAAACATGGTACAAGCTGTAAATGATATTTTTTAAGGGTTGCCAACTAGTATGTAGCTAAAATAGAAGAATAACCGGGATAATTATGTACTGCATTTGGTACAATTTGTAAAATAACTTGTCAGTGTAATATAACATTTATTGTTTTCGTTTTTTTTTATCTATAATATGTATATTTTAAATGCTTATTTGGGCCATATATTAAGTGGTTTTGCTAATTTAATTTAAAAATTCTTTTATTTAAAATTACTTTAAATTGGCCTCATATCATAAATCCGTTAGATTTAATATTAGACTACCTATGTATAAAATAACCTTGCAACAATGAGGCTTCATTAAAACATTTTTGTTTTCTATTTTCTGTCACGCAATTGTAAACACTGCAATAGTAGATTAATGCTCTTTTGAATTGTAAATATTCTAATGAAAATTTATTGCACACAAGAATGTCTTATCTTTTATTATTTTCTAAAAATCTACTGGTCAATGTTTAGCAATTATTTAAATGGATTTTTTAATTCTAAAGAAAAAATTTATTATTTTTTTTTTATTAAAAAAAAATAAAAAATTTAAAATGTTAATCTCGATTTTTATAAAAAAAAAATTCTTCCACGTCTTATTATTTATTCTCTATTTATTCGTATTTTTCTCTTCATAATAATAATGTTTATATAGACAAAACAAAAACAAATGTTTGAGTCATTACTTTAAAATTATTCTTTGTTTGTTTTTGTAGTTGTTGTTCTTAATTAAAATTTGCTATTTTATTTTTGTAAAGTACTCTCTACATTTACAATCGTTGTTGTTTTTCCGGTTTTTTCTCTGTTTATTCTCTTTCTAACTTTCTATTCTATGTGTGTTTTGTGCGATGTTTGCATTTTTGCCCTTGACTACAATAATTTTATTTAAGGTTATGCTTTTTTGTATTTGTATTCTTTCTGCTACATTTCTTTGTTTATTGAAAATATTGCTGCTTATCATTTGTTTTCTTATATATTAAATTATTTTTATTTTACAGGTTGCTGGTCTGGACTTGAATGGCGGCAAAGCTAATAATAGCAGCCCCATAACAACTAAAAATTCAACAACTTCTAGCTCTGGTGGCGTTTATGTGCCTCCACATTTAAGAGGTGACAGTAGTAGTTCATTAAAAGCTTCATCTTCAACTGACGTTTCACAACCTCGTGACGATACAAGAGGTGGTGGTAATAGTGGTAAATTCGATAGAGATCAACAACGTGGTGGTGATTATCGCAGAGGAGGCGGTGGTCGTAATTTCAATTCACGTGGTGGTGATCGTCAAAGTGGTGATTTTAGTAATTTCGGCGGTAGCGGTGGTGGACGTCGTGGTGGTGGCGGCAGTGGTCGTTACGAAGATTTTAACGGTAATTTGATATTTTATACGAAGTTTAAAATTTTTAATTCATTAGAAATTTAAAAAAATCATTTTTATTCATTTAGTTAAATTTAGTTTAAAGCACATGTCTAATCATGTGATTAATAAAAATTAATGGTTTTAATAAATTATATTTGCATTAAATGGCATTATAGAGTAACGTCAAATCACCTATGTGTGTAAAAATAATAACTCTGTTAATATTCTGTTATATTAACAGTGTTATGTTGTTTATATACCAAAGCACTGTTGTTGTAACAAATACTCCAATAACTCATTTAGCGTTGCCATAAATAAATCTACCAATAAAATTGAATTAAAACTGGATATACATTATCCGGGAAAGAAAATTTGTAATTGTTTTCTTATTTTCCATCCATTTAATTTTTTTTTTTGCATCGACTAACCATGATTACCTATATTATCCGGGATTCTAATCATAATTTTTTCTATTGCTTTTGAACAATCAAACAATGTGAATAAAGCGCAAAAGGGGAATTCCCTCGTTTGAATGAGATGAGCTAGAGCTAGATAAAATCCAAGTTATCGCATTCATGAAAAGCTTGTTAATGAAAATATGAATTTGAAAAAGAAGAAACATAAAACATTACATGATTTTTTTAAGAAATTTCGTAAAATGAAATCCTTATGTATTGTTCACTGTTTTTTTTTTTACAAAATTAATACTTTTTTCTTATATTATTTAAATATATTAAATCCTTAAATAATTGAATTATATAAATAAAAAATGTTTAAAAATACTATTCAAAATTTTTACTCAATTAACTGGGAAAATTGATTATCCAGAATGCTTTCGGTCCCGACCATTACGGATAATCGAGGTCTCACTGTATTTATTATATCAAAATATTGTAAAATTAATTTTGTATTAACTAAAAATTACACTTTTTGTTTTAGGTGATAACGATTCTAGACGTGGTGGTGATAACTGGAACCGCGGAGGAGGACGTTCTCAAAACAATCGCAACTACGACCGTCGCGACGACGATCGTAGTGGCAACAATTATCGTGGTGGTGATCGTTCAAATAGTCGCAACGACACAAATGATGATCAACAACAGCCTCGCAACAATCGTTGGCAAGAACCAGAACGCCGTCCAGATGAGCAGCGCAATGGCGGTGGCAGCGGCGGCGGAAGCGGAAGCGGCGGCAGTGGTGGAGAACGCAAATATGGTGGTCGCTGGAATGAAGAACGTCGTGGCGACATCGATTATACAAAGTTGGGACCGCGTGACGAGAGACTTGAACAAGAGCTTTTCGGCACCGGTAATACCGGCATCAATTTTGACAAATACGAGGATATACCCGTGGAAGCGACGGGTCAAAATGTTCCCCCCCACATCACATCCTTCGATGATGTGCAGTTGACCGAAATTATACGCCATAATGTGCAAATGGCTAGATATGACAAACCAACACCGGTACAAAAGTACGCGATTCCAATAATTATAAGTGGACGCGACTTGATGGCATGTGCCCAGACCGGTTCAGGCAAAACGGCTGCCTTCTTGTTGCCGATATTGAATCAAATGTATGAGCTTGGTATACCACCACCACCCCAAAATACCCGTGGTTATAATCGTCGTAAGCAATATCCATTGGGTTTGGTGCTGGCACCAACTCGTGAATTGGCTACGCAAATCTTCGAAGAAGCTAAGAAATTTGCCTATCGCTCGCGTATGCGTCCCGCTGTCTTGTACGGCGGTAACAATACGTCTGAACAAATGCGTGAATTAGATCGCGGCTGTCACTTAATTGTGGCCACACCCGGTCGCTTAGAAGATATGATTACCCGTGGCAAGGTGTGCTTGGACAACATTCGCTTCTTGGTATTGGATGAAGCTGATCGTATGTTGGACATGGGTTTCGAACCTCAGATCAGACGTATTGTGGAACAATCAAATATGCCCGCAACTGGACAACGCCAAACTCTTATGTTCTCAGCGACATTCCCCAAACAGATACAGGAGCTGGCTTCAGATTTCTTAAGCAACTATATTTTCTTGGCGGTTGGTCGTGTGGGTTCGACTTCGGAGAACATTACACAAACCCTGTTGTGGGTGTATGAACAGGATAAACGTTCATATCTCTTGGATTTGTTACAAACCATACGCGATGGTTTGGAGTATTCCAAAGATAATTTATGCTTGATTTTCGTCGAAACAAAGAAAGGAGCCGATGCATTGGAGGAATTCCTATACCAATGCAATCATCCAGTCACCAGTATTCACGGTGATCGCACACAGAAAGAACGCGAGGAAGCCTTGCGTTGTTTCCGTTCAGGAGAATGTCCAATTTTAGTTGCCACTGCCGTGGCTGCTCGTGGCTTAGACATTCCTCATGTTAAGCATGTTATCAACTTTGATTTGCCCTCTGATGTAGAGGAATATGTACATCGTATTGGCCGTACCGGTCGTATGGGTAACTTGGGTGTTGCCACATCATTCTTCAATGAGAAAAACCGTAATATTTGCGCTGATCTAATGGAACTGCTTATCGAAACGAAACAGGAGGTACCTAGCTTCTTGGAAGATATGATGGCCTCAGAACGTTCTCATGGCGGCAACAAACGTCGCGGTGGCAATGGTGGTGGTGGAGGTGGCCGTTATGGCGGTGGCTTTGGTTCACGTGATTATCGTCAAAGTTCAGGTGGCGGCAACCGCAACAGTAGTCGTGGCGGCAGTTCTGGCGGTGGCGGCGGTGGTGGTTCTTACCGCAGTAACGGAAATTCTTATGGTAGTGGAGGTGGTGGTGGTGGCGGTGGCGGCAATAGCTCTGGCGGTGGCTACTACAGCAGTAATTACGGTAACGATGGCGGTAATTATGGTGGCAACTCTTCATCTGGCCCCGACTGGTGGGGAAATTAAATAAGTTAATCGCAAGAAGTGATTTACATATATAAAGAGGAATACATACGAAAGCGAGAAAGAGAGAGAGAAATGGAGATAAAAAAATGAACTTTTAAGCAAGAGCAAATTATATAAAAGAAAAAAACAAAAAAAAAAAAAAATAGTTGATCAAAACCCATAAACAAAATATCACAGTAAATTAATTAAATAAACAAAAATGCAACAAAATAAAAGGAAAAATCTTTTGAAATATATTACAAAAAAATATATATTATATAAATATTAAAACATATTTTATTTAAAAACAAAAAACTTATTTTTTTCATTTCTTATTTTTTTTATATACAATATAAATATTTACACACCAATTGTCTTATCTTGAATTTTTGAAATATTTAACATCTATAGTTTACACTTTCAAAATACACGAAAATAATTAGAAGAAGAATTCGAATCATACACAACTCAATAAACTTTGATCGTTTTTATTATTACTACTAATATTTTTTCTTTTTCACACACGACAACCTTATAAAAATACAACAACAACAAAAAAGTAATTTAAAATATAACAATGTAATCTTAAAATTAATAAAATATAAATGTTTTAAAATTGAAATATTACAAAAAAAAAGATTAAAAAAAAAAAACATAAAAATCGCTAACTTTAAAAAAAAAAAAATCAATAAAAACTAGAAAAAAAACCGTAAAAACCCCAAAAAATATTGATTGTGTGTATTTCTTTAAAGGAAAGAAATTGAAATGGTAAATATTGGGATTTTTGGGTCAGATTTTTACATTTTTTTATTTGCTATTTTTTCATTACATCATTCAATTTTAATGTTTTTATGTAAAAAAAAAAATCTAGCTAAAAATTCTCTATTTTAGTCACAACATTTATTGTCCGATGTCCCACTAGACAAATTATTAAGTTCAAATCTTGCACCGTGGGACTAGGAATTGAAAAGTTTTTCAAGGAATTACAACTCCAAGTAGTGCTTTTTTTTTTATTAATTCTTCATTTAATAAAAAGTAAAATAAGTAAAAGTTTGTTATGGACTATCGATGTATATCGGATGGCAGTTATATGTTTTTTGTCAAACTCTTCACAACAATAATCATCTAAGAATATTAACATTATTAAGAACAAACAAGAGATACAATGTTCGATATTTTGTTAATTAAGAAAATTAAAAATGTTTTTTTATGAGTGAAATAATATGATTCACACTGAATGTACTATGCGTTTTTATGTTGTGCCCAAAACGCAAAATTATGACAGGTCCTTTTTTATAAAAAAAAGTTTGTTCTCATAAAATCTTAAAAATTCTGTTTAAAATTAATAAAATTACATAATTTCAAAATATCTTGAAGAAAATCAACGAAAACATAGATAATTTTGTGGCGCAATTTTTATTAAGATACTTTTTTTTATTTATTTATTCATTAACAGTAATATAATAAGCCTTCTAAGCCAAAATAACTATATTACAAAGAAATAATCCTGAATAATTATATACAGAAAAAAATAATAATAATTACGTTTTTGTAAGTTCTTAAGTATATTTAAATATAAGTTTAAACTATGGAAGGAGGTATTTTTAGTAATAAATTGGTCAAGTTTCAACTTCCTAAGATGATTGGAACATGCTACGTTTAGTAATTTGTTAATGAATTTAAAAAATTAAAAATAAAATAAAACAAAAATTCTTTATAAAATAATATTATGTTATACAAAGTATTAAATAGATTATTTTGTAATTTAATATATATAAATAAACCTTGCTTTTTTTTTAAAAACTACCGCTTTGGGACATGTTTTTGTTTACTTTTACTTTTTATTCGGCTGGGGGGCCAAATTGTAATGATTTTTTTATAATATAGCATATTTAATATTAAATCCTTAATTTATATTTATATACATTTGTATAGTTTTTGATATTCTTAAGATGTTTTAATGTTCAGGATTTTGCTTTTGTAATATATATTTATTGGCCTTGAAAGGCTTCTTTATATTACTTGATTTAACAAATAAATAAATAAATCCTAAACCAGTTAAGATATCGGCAAATGCTTTGGTGGTTATGTGTATGACTAGTAGGGGTTCTAAATGCAGCAATAAAAAATTAAATTAAATATTAACATAAATAAATTATTTTACCTATGCACCCATATCATTTCTAATTTTTTCCACGATGGATAAGCTGCTAGTAAGGTTTTAAAATAAAAATTTTGCATTTGCTACTGCACTAACAGTTCCAGTAATTATTAGCTGCTTTTTCGGAGGCATTAATGAGACTTTTTAAAAATTAACAGTAGGTTCTCTCGTCACCCATCATTGTTAACTCTTAAGATTTTATGCGGCGTTTAAAAATAATCGGCGGCTCGGCACAGTCACCTATAAAGCTGGCTGGCGCAGGTTTCTGACGAAAAGCGATTTAAAAATTCTTTAACATTAATAACTTCCAATGTTATCTCTTTAACATTTTATGTTAAATAAACCTTAACATAGTTAACTAAACATAGCTCTCGTAAATAACATTTGTCCTACTGTCAGCTGTTAGTATGTGCAAAAAAAGGAGAAATGTAAAGAAAAGAAAGAAGAAAACGACACGTAAATAAAATAAAATCAATTTTTTCGACCAAAAATTTATTAATTCCTTAAAATAAATAAAAATACAACAAAAATGTCTACAAAAACCGAAGATAATAATCAAAATGGTTGGGATTTAGATGATGACAATGACTGGGATGATTGGGGTGACGCCGAAGATAATCTGGCTGAAGAGACGACACAAACTAACACGGACAGCAACAAAGTTTTATCCGAAAACAATAAAACAAACCCAGAAAATAATAATACGTTGTTGAAAACAAAGGAGACAGCAGCAGCCCGTACAGAAAATAATAATTTCACCAGTAAACAAAAAACACATCAACAACAAGAATCAATCCCGAATAGGCAACAGTCTTCTGGATGGGGCAGCTTATTTGGTGGCGTAGTTTCTTCGGTATTAAGTACGGCCACCGAATTGACTACAACAGTAACACATGGTTTAGATAAAGTTATTGGTGTTCCAGATCCAGAAGAATTGGCAAGAATGAATGCTTTGGAAGAAGCTAAAGTAAAGTCACAACAGCAAGAGCAGACTGATGATAAAGAAGATGAACGGTCTTTAACACCCACCAGTACTGTACCAGTTTTTGGTTTAGGTCTTGTTAATAATGTCACCTCCTTGGGTACCAAAGTTTTAAATACTGGTCTGGATACTTTAGAAGGTATAGGCAAGAAAACAATGAATATTTTACAGGAAAATGATCCTTTGTTAAAGAACAAAATAAAGAAATTGGGTTTAGAGCAAGATAAACCGAATTTAAGTGAGGTAAGTTTAGAAACTAAAATTTAAAATATATAATTGATGAAATGAATTTTTTGTTAATTTTTAAAAGGTTCTTAAAGAAGCAAAAAAAGAAAACGAACTATTGGAACAATCTTTAAAGGAGCTTAGTATAGAAAAATCTAAAGCACAATTAAGATTTGAAGTATTATTTGAAAATAATTGCGGTCTAGTTCATTTGGAAGCTTTGGAAATTTTATCCAAAGAATCGCAGCTTAAAATACAAGCACTAAAAGACTCGGTATCAGGCAAAGCCTTAGAAGAGCTGTTGGAAACCATAAATGAAGTAAAAGAACTAATGGAATTAGAGGATTTGGAGGGAGAACCCGAAAAAGAAGACTACGATAAAGATGAATTAAATGAAAATCTTAAGCAGGCCATAGAAGACACCGATCTGCAAATACAATTTGAGGAGATAACCAAGTATGTAAATTGTTGTTTACTTTTTATATTTTGTGAAATCTTAAAGAAGTATATGTTTTTAATTTGTTAATTTATAGCTTATGGTCTTCTTGTTGTACATGGCTTAGCGCCGAAGATTCCAAAGACTTGGATGCTCAATCCTCGTTTGCCAAAGGCATTACCTCTTTGGCCGAAACATGTGCTTTGGAAATGTTAAAATTGCACAAAATTGCTGAACTTTTGCTGGTCAAAGAACATCATAGTACCGCCAATGAAGTTGATGGAATTGTTCAGTTGTGCAAACAATTCAGTATACATTTGCAGGCAGTGGCAAATCGTTTTGCTGCACATCTCTCTCAGCATCCAGAACAAAATGAAGCTAAATCTTTTATTAACACCTTGTTTGCTGAAATGTTACAGGCCCGCCAGCAAATCGAAAAAGCTTTTCATCTTTTTTTACCCATTATACAAATCGGAGCGGTTTAAATGGAGGAAGTTTATGTATTTCGTTTATAAGTTTTTGGCATAAAACATGCCTAAATTGTATTCCAAAAATAAAAAAAAAAATAAATTATATTCATCACTTTTTATGTTAATATTCAAAATTTTTTATAGTTGTTATTTTTATTTGCAAATAAATTAAGTTATAAATTAATGTGCAAAAGTATGTGGTGTTTTTGTCTTCTCCAGATTTATAAATATACTTACATATATATAATTAATAGGCAAACATTTTTCCTGTAATCTCTTTAACGCTCACAGTACATAAACGATTTTAATAAAAAAAAAATACAAAAGATCGACGAAAATTTTTATACCTATTAAATTTTACTTCTCGTGCATATCATACAACTCTCTCAATTCAAAGCAGTGTCATTGCTGTTATTTCCTTTCAAAAGCAAACTAGACAAGTTGCAATGATATAAAAAATTCGATATATTTTTTAACTTTTAATTGACGGGGTTGTAAGAGCAGAGTTATAAACAAAACAGAAAAGAGTTTAAAACTTTTAACACAAAAAATCTTAAAAAAAAAAACGCTAAAATGAAAGAAATCGCCAAAATAAAAGTATCCAGAATAAAAAAAGAAAACGAAAAAACCCGTTAAACTAAAAAATCGCGAAAACGAAAAAAGTGCTGAATTAAGAAGCGCGAAAAAGAAAAAATGACAAAATAAAAAAGTCACAAAAATAAAAAAAAAACGCTTTAACAAAAAATTTTAAAAATCAACAGAATAAGGCGCCTAGAAAAAAAATCGCGAAAATAAATAATGTACCAATACAAAAAAATAAAACGCTAAAATAAAAAGTCGCCATAATAAAAAATAAATAAAATAAAAGTGAAAGCGAAATAAGTCAAACAAAAATTTCGTGAAACCAAAGAAAAAAATATAATTCAAACGTAAAAAAATCGGAAAAAACTAAATACAAAAAAAATAAAATTTTCTAATAAAAAAATTACTTAAAACGCCAAAATAAAAAAATATAAAAACGGGAGAAATCGCCAAAATGAAAAAATAAAAAAATTTCACCAAAATTAATAAAACGTTAAAACGAATTAAACATCAAAATAAACGAGGAAAAAAGACATAGTCGGTCAAGCCCGACCATAACAAAAATAACAACTATTAAAAATCTTCAAAACGGAAAAAAATTTAAACAAAAACAGAGAGAAAACGCCAAAATTGAACAAGCGAGAATGTTATATTCGGCTTGGCCGAATCTATATACCCAACAACAACTTTTTTAAATTTTACGTTATTTGGGAGGTGGGCGGTAAAGTGGGCGGACCACGCCCATTTTTAGTTTCCGAGTTTATATTGATTGGTCCTTGAACTATTTGTACAAAATTTCGTTGACGTTTCACCTTATATGGGAGATGGGAGGTGGGCGGAAAAGTGAGTGGACCACACCCATTTTTGTTTTTCAAGTTTATATCGACCATCAAACTATCTGTACAAAATTTCGTTGCCGTATATGATTTTGTTTAAAAGATATCAGCAGATGAAACTACAACGGACACCCTGTGTTTTTAGTATTTAGCCCATAACTTTTTTGTTATAAGATGAACATTTGAGCCAAATTTAGGCCCCCTTAGGTTGTCCCGTTCGATCCCTATTCTGCTTTCAACAGACGGAATGACAAAATCAATATACCTCCATCTTTTTGATGGTGGGTATAAACAAGATATGAAAAAAATCACAAAAAATGAAGAGTTAGGAAAAATACAGTATTTTTGAAAATAAATTTTTCACGATAAACAACAGAGATATTGAAACAGAGTCAAAAGTCCTTTTCGAAAAGTAATTTTTGTTGTCGTTTCCACACAAATTGTGGACATTGAGGAATAACCAATATGATATGAATTATGGGAAATGACAAAAATGTAATTATACAAAAAGTTTTATGTAAAATAAGTAGCGATTCACACACAGCAATTTTCTTGCAGTACCTCTTCGCAGGCGAGAGAGGAACATAAAGAGAATGTTAATGTTTTTATTCGTTCTCCTACCTCTCCTAGGAACTCAGAATTGCAGCAAGAAATATTTCTGAGTATGTACCCCGACTATTTTTTCGTGATTAACGAAGAAATCAGAATAATTTTTTAAAACAAATGAGAATTCGAAAATTTCTTCGAATTTTCGAAATCAATCTATAACAATAAAAAATTTCTTAAAATTTACGTTTTCTTTAAGTATTTTATTATTTTTTTATTTTTCTGCCGACTTGTTTTATTTATACAAAAAAAGTTTGTGTGTTTTTTAATTCCATAAAACAAATTATGTTTTAGTTATTATTGATTAAGAAAAAATCTTGATATTCTTTTGCAAACAAAACTAAACTAAAAGGATTTTTTTATCAAACAACTAATCTAAAGAATTACAGAACAAATATGACTATGTATTTATAAATATATATATATAAAAAAAATGGTCTTTCATGTGAAGTTCATCAAAAAATGAAGGATTAATCGAAAAAGACAACAACAAGAAAGATAGGCCACGTTCAATATCTTAAATCTGGTTTATATTTTGCCATGTATCTGAAAAAGACAAAGAAGATATCAAATATATACAACATATTTATATCCACAAAAAACAAAAAACTTACTTGTCTAGAGTTTCCCAAAATGTCATTAATACTGCACGATCTAAATGCCGTTTGTTTTGTGAAAGATTTAACAAAGTTACTGACCATTTGGCCACATTAGCGTCAAGTTTTAATTCCGAAAAGCGCAAGTGAAAAGCCGAAACTAAAATGAATAAAAAAAGTATAAGATTATTTAAATTTATGAGTTTTAGTTTAATACTTTTTGCAAAAATTTCTACAGGATTGCCATCCCAAGGCCATCCCTTAAATTGCCAAGCAGGTCCCATAACAAATACCGCCACTACACGTTGCCAATCCTGAGCATTTAGTTTCTGTGGATTATCAATAACACGATAAGGAACCGTCATGTTTTGCTTCTTGCGCTGAAAAATACAGTGCGAAATTATTTATGAATTTGTAACAAATTTTAATATTTGCTAAAATAATTAAAGAATTTTCAAAAATATTTAAAATTAAAATTTAAACCCACCTGCAAGAGTACTTCATTATCTCGGGCACAACCAGCACGTTTTTTATCCTCCGTACTGACATATTTCAAATCTTGCAATAAATCCTTAACATTGTACATGGTTATAAGGCTAGTATTGGCTGAGGGTATGATAATAATGGGTGTTCGAGAGGTACGTTTTTGAGGTGTTGGAGCCACCTGACGAGCCTGGGCGGCAGGTAATAATTCCTTAGGACGTCCTACAATCAACAAATAAACCATATTAAGTAAATGAAAAAGGAATATCTACACAGAAATTAATACCTGGCAGTTGTGGCGCCATTTGAGCTTTTCGTTGAGCTTGAGATCCTTCTGTCACTGATTTCAAGGACATGCCATGATAAGTACCCATAGTATCGATTTTAAAACCCTCAGTTTCTATAAAAACAAGATTTATATTAATTCTTATTTTTCCCTATTAAAATATTTTAGTTAATTTACCCTCTTTTTGCCTATTAAATCTTTCCTGATCGTAACGATTATATTGTGTAAGTTGTGGTTGAGGTTTGTTAATTCTTGCCGGCTCTGGCATTTTAATGGGATTCTGTTGTATGGGTCGGTTGCGACCCTCTTCTCTGGCCTTTATGCCTTGTAAAATGGCAAATATATTTTTGGCAAAGATTTTACCAGTACTTTGTAATATAGTAGTTCTAGTACGCCATTGACGTTCCCTACTTATTATATCCTTGGTGGAGTCAACATCAAAATCCAATATGGCTCTTAAATCAGTGGCCATGGCATCTTCGTTATCGGTACGTTTAATGGTGGTTCTCTTGTTGGCCAAACGTTTAGCTTTAATTGCAGCAATTTTTTCAACAGACATAGTCTCGGACAAAGATTTAATATTGTCCATATTAACAGTGGCTTCTTTTTTGTTGACATCCCAACGAGCCGCCAATTGTTCTCGTACCTTTTGTACTTGTGTCTCTTCGAAACGGGCTTTTTTAGCAGCCGACTCTCCCCCGGCAGTATCACCATCAGCTAGCCTTTTCACTTGGGTAGGTATTTCCAGAGGAGCACTTTTATCGATGCTGGGACAAGTAGTAGTTTCACCATTAAGATAAGCCAAAAGTTCTTTACGATCGGGACGGTTGACTGCGGGTATATCTTCGGCAGCGCACTGCCTGACATACACCGAATGCTGTAGCATAACATTTTTCAGCAAATACAACAAACATTCTAGTGTATAATATTCCCGGGGAGCACCCTTTTTGCCGGAGCTTTAAGATTTTAAATTTATTATTTCAATATTATAAAACGAAAGACAATTTTTATTTACTCACCCATATTTTAAGTAATTTGTTTTAACATTTTTAGGCCAGGAAAATTCACCGAATATAATTTGTCCATCTCGTTCTATAATATCTCGTTTGTTTATATTATACTGCCGCAACAAACTCAAAGGATCCGCCATTTTTTACCAAATTTATTTCTTATGAAATCCTCTGAAATTTTTTAAAATGTTAACACTTTTTCACTTTAATTACTTTTATACTCCATAAATTATGTTTACCGCACAAATTTATCGAGATTTTTCACGATTTAATTATAAATTATTACGTTTTTTCATAAACTTTTTCTTACTTTGGAAATGCAGTTGCTAATTTTTTTTATTTTTTTCGTTTGACAACAGCCGTCAACGTGTGGTTGTTGAACATCCCTGTTTTTTTTGAAAACTATGCAGTTGTGTTTACTGAGCATAAAGTTTGTGATTTGTTATCAACAAAACGTTATTACCATTAAAAACACCTTTATGTTTCGGAACGGTGTTACCTTTTATGGAATTTGTGAAAATTTCAGATCATATTTGATTCCTTTTACAGATTTATTATGATGGCAACAAAAATTATTTCTAAAAAAAAAAAAAACAAATACATATATATTTTTATGAACATGTTTACTATTTCTTTTGTACACGTTTTTTTATATTATTACATATTGTTTTAATGAAATGAATTAAAAAAGGTAAAAACTAATAATATTTAAAATTCATATTTTTGTGATATAATATTTAAGACATTTATAAGTTAAAAAGCTATTCCTTAAGGACTTTGGGGCTAAGAGAAATTAAGAACTGACCATAATCTATTTCAAAATGCATCGTCACTGTTATTCGTAAGAAATTTCATCAATAAACCTTAAAAACTCTTCGACATGTACTTTGCAAATAATAAGACCTTAGTACAAATTGCTACCTAACTATCTATCCAAATACAGCTCTTTATTTACGCTTTAAAGGTGTATTGATAAAAAGCATTTAACATATTTATTTATGGGGATAAAAACATTATTATGAAAGGGCTAGGTGACAATTTTCAAAATTGCGACTTTATTATGTTTATACCGTTAACATAGACAGAGAGCCGACCAGACAGACAGACATTAATAAAACGAATTAGATAATTGTTTTGAACCGATTATTTTACATTGTACGATTTTTTAGTGTGCTACATAATATTTCTGTTAAAAAAACTGATTCGCAAGAGCCGAATATAACACTCTATTCTACTTCTTAGAAATTGTTTTACTATCTGTATAAAAAATCTGGCCTCCTTAATTTGTAAATTACGAAATACATAAAAATATTCAATATTAAGTAACCTCGTTTATCAATGCAAAGTCAATAATTCAGATTAGCAACAACATTGCTATAACCAAAAAAATCACAATATTTTTTGTATTCTTTGCTACAACCTACAAACAGTAACTTGTGACGCAGCAAATAACATTTTATGAATGATTAAGATATCGTCTCGAGTAAGGTATGATCATGATCGCGCCGATTTTTATAACTGCTCTTATCTACTTCAAGGAGTTTTTTAATAAATTTTTAAATTCCTTATTTAATACTTAAAATTGACAACTAGTTGCAATTAATAATGTTGCAAAGTTAAATATCAATAATAAAAATTTTGTAAGGTAGATTAAAAATCAACTTGATCGGTTAATCAGCATGGATTAAAATCTCTTAATTTCAATTTCGTAGGGGATAGAATTTTTAAAGAGGAAAGAAAAATAGTATATTTGTTATAAAATTCTAATGTGTTGAGTATAGAATTATCTCATTTTAATAAATAAATATACATATAAATTCATTTGCCACTTCGTTGTTATTATCAAAAGGTTCATTTATTGAAAACTCGGAAATTATGAATTTTAAAATTTATATTATAAGCATTGTACTATTATTTTTAATCAGTTCTTTCTGTTTGGGAATTGAAGAGGTATTAATTATTGTAAAAATCTAAAGAATAACAATAATTTAATTAACCAATTAATTTTATATTTAAAGGAAATATCAACCTTAAATAATTTAGATGAAATTGTGGTGCTTAAAAAATTATTTAATAATCTAAAAGAACTTAAAACTTCCATTGATTTATTGAACGCTCGGTAAGATGGATTTTTAATATTAAAAAAAAAAAAATAATATTTATTTAAATTTACTTTATCTTTTAGATATGAAGAATATCGTGAAATTAAGGATATTCTAAATAAAGGTAAATAAATTTATAAGTAAATGATAGATCTTATATTATGTGAGTTTTATGTTTTTTTTTTAATAGATACAGCAATATTTGATATACGATTTGATGCAGTACCACCAAAATGGTAAATATTAAATAAAATGGTGTTAAAGTTTGTAAAAAAAGAATATATTTTTATTAATGAAATTCTAATCGAAAAGGAGAAAGAGTGCCATTTTAGATCATTATTTGTTTAAATCATTTTGAAATGTTTTGCAACAAATTGAAGCTTAAACATGTAACCCAATCATAATTATTTTATCCAAAAATTTCTGAATCAAGATTCCCTAATTCAATATTTCTAATTTTCATTTTTCTTGTATAAGTAAATCCGAAAAACTGCCCAGAAATTGTGCCGAAGCTACTTCCTGCATACATCGTAGTGGCATCTATAAAATTCTTTTGGAACAATATAGCAGTGAACCTTTTTTGGTTGAGTGTGATGTTAAAACTGAAGGTGGTGATTGGATTCTGATACAAAGACGACAAGATGGCTCTGTAGATTTCTATCGTAATTGGACAGAATATCAAGTAGGTTTCGGAAAAATAGATGGAGAATTTTTTATTGGCCTAGATAAGTTACATGCCTTGACCAATTTTAATGGTCCACAAGAATTGTTGATTATTTTGGAAGATAAACATGAAGTAAAACATGCAAAATATAGTAATTTTGTGATTGGCAATGAAAGTGAATTTTATACTTTACAACATTTGGGTGTCTTTACGGGAGATGCTGGAGATTCTTTAATATATCATTTGGGCAATAAATTCTCTAGTAAGGATAAAGATAATGACAAACATGATACGACGAATTGTGCTCAGCGTTTTAGTGGTGCTTGGTGGCATAATAGTTGTCATAATAGGTATTTAAAATGGTTTGTGTAAAAATAATAATAATTTCAATAATTAATTTTTCTTTCAGCAATCTTAATGGCAAATATGGTGATAAAACTATTGGCAAAGGTATCATATGGAATACCTTTCGTTCTAACAATATTTCAATTGAACATGTAAAAATGATGATTAGGAGACGAACATTTTAATAACAATTGAATTAATATACATACTTTTCATTTAATATAAATATTCTGCATTAAAATTAGTAAACATATTACAAATTAGAAATAGTAATTGTCCAAGTTCGCGGATTTGTAAACGATTTTGCCTGCTTTACTTTGTGTTGCTTACAATTTTGTTAAGTTGGATTGAAAAATGGAATGTGATTCACAGAAAATTTAAAAAAAAATTTAAATTTGTAGTTAATGCGATACAGAAGAACTTTATAAAATAATTAATACCTTCATAGAATGCTGTAAACCATCCATTTCCAAGAATAATTTATATTTGAAATAATAGAGCCACATTTTGTAAAACGAAATGTTTTCAAACGTTCAAAATTTGTATAAATAAAGGTGGTTTTACACTATAGTACTTGGTATTAATACCAGAGTTTAATTTTCTATAAAACATATCAAAAAATGTGTTATGGAAAGTATTATGGAATGTCATATTTTTTATTTTCTTTATTAAAATATTTTTTAAAAAATTAAAAACGAAAAATTTAACTAAACTGAATACAAATCAAACTACAAACAAAAGGTGTGCGGAAATTAGCTTTAAGTGATGCAATAACGTTTCAAAAATTTCAAGATTTCAACATACAAAGTATTGAAGGTATTTATACCATAATACATTCTAAAATATTTTTGGTATTAATACAAAGTATTACAGTGTAAAACCCCCTTAATACTGTACATACACTGTCGGACAAAATAAAGTGCGGTTTCTACTCTTGGTATTTAGTTCATAATTATTGTCTTCTAGGTGCATAATGGGCTACTTTTTTGGTGTCCAGGTATTTGTCGTATTATATTCTTTAAATTATTATACAAAAGAAGTTTTTAAAATATGTGTATTTCGCGTTAAGGGAAAAAGTGTTGTGTTGGTCATACATTTTGTGCGACAAAATAAAGTGACACTTTACTTAATTTCTTTAATTTGGCTTCAAATTTTCGAATTTTTTTTAACAAAACGGAAGGCATATGCTTAAGAACGCTAAATTTTAATATTGTACTAATTAAAATATATTAAAATTATTATTAAGTTTAGTATATGTTGTAGTTTTTCTGCTTCTGGATTTACGGTCATATTATCGGAAAGTCTTCGACCAACATCCATAGAGATTTCTTGACTCTAGATAAGGAAAATAAGGTAAAATGAGTGTATTTGTCTTTGAAGTGCTACATTTTAGAATCTGAGGCTAAAAGATTCATTTCGTTATACAAAATAACAATTAAAAAAGAAATTTTGAAGAAATTAAGAGGGCAAAAACCCTAAGACTGCGAAGTAAAATCGTAACGATATCAATATTCTCGCCAAAAGAGAATGAGTTTCATCATCTAAAGTTATAAAGAAAGAAGTAATTATAATTATATTAGCTTTTACTGCCAGGAAAAAGCTCAATTATACGAGTTTTAGAAGTATCTATTCTAAGTAAAAGTCACATCACTGTTGTGCTAATACAATAAAACGACCCGTAGTAGAAAAATAGTCGTTAAAGTCCCAGAACCATTCTAAAATACAGTTATTTAGATGAATAAACAAAAATCTTATTAAAACTTTAAAAAAACTGAGAAAATTTTCAAAACTGCAATGGAAATGTTTGAAGTTTTAAATTTTTCTAATAGGAGATGGTATAAAAAATTTTTTCTTAATTTTGGTACATATGAAATTAATTTGTTAGGACAGTTAGGTTAGTAATAATTAAAATTACTTCCTCCTTTGTCTCTCCGCTTAAGAAAATGAGATTATTTTTGGCGAGAATTGCGATATAGCTACGATTTTACTCCGCAGTATTAAGGTTTCTGACCCATCAATTACATTAATCTTACTTCATTTTCTCTATCTGGAATCAAGAAATCTTACTGGATTGTGGTCGAAGACTTTCCGATAATATGGCCTAGATCCGGCCATATTATCCTTATTTTTCAAATGTAATAATAATTTGAATAGAATTTAATGGATAGATTATTAAAATTAAGCACCTTTTTAAGCATATGCCTTCCATTTTGTATCAAAAAATTCGAAAATTTAAAGCCAAATTTAAAAAAATAAGTAAAGTGTCACTTTATTTTGTAGCACAAATCCATTACCATCACAACACTTTCACTCCAAACTCGAAATACACATATTTCAAAAACTTCTTTTGTTACTTAAATTAAAAAATATAAAACGAAAAATACGTGGACACCAAAATTGCAGACCATAATGAACCTAGAAGGTAATTATTGTGAAATAAATAGCAAGAGTAAAAAATCTCACTTTATTTTGTCCGACAGTGTATTTGTCTACTAAATTTTGAAACTGGAATTCCCAAACCTTTAAATGTCGCAGAAACTTTGATAATTAATATCTCTTAATAAACTTACTAGGAAATGTATTGCCAAGGACTCTTTTTTTTAATTTGAATTTCGTTTAACAAAATGAGTCTTTAAGTTTTTAATTGAAAAAAGGCGTAAATCAAGATCTTCGGCACAGTTGATTTTTAAACAATTTTGATAGTGATTCTATAGTACTTTTACTTGTGATTATAGTGCAAAAAAAAAAAAAAAAAAAAATGTAATAATTTCAAGTGTGTTGATAAACTTGATTAGTTTTGAAAAAAGTATTGCATGTGGTTGGGTCTTTAGATTATTTAATATAGAAACTGGAGTATTGGTTACAAACCATTTTAAAATGGTCACTTTAAATGGTTAAAATATATGCTTCTATGGTACAAGAAATCATTATGAGTTTTTTTCATGAAAATCGGTTAGACAATAAAAGGCATTGATGATGTACCGAAGAAACATTTATACAATCGTGACTGCGACAACCTACGGATCTCAGCACCAAAACTGACATCCGGAATACAAACAATGTTGCGTCAAAACTTTTTGCCATACATTGCAAATACTGGATTATTGTACTCGTCTACATGGCGTATCACTGCATATGGTTCGCAATGGATGGCCGATTATTGGCTGATTATTGCATGCAAGAAGACTTTTAAATATTTAAACAAAAAAAGAGCTACATAATCAACTTTACCAAGGAATTTGTTTCCAAAGATCCAATGTTTTGGAACTCTATTATTTTTTGTTAATTAGTTACAATTCTATATATTAGGCTCTTTTTTGTGCGAGAACCGAATACCGAGCTGAACCAAGAAAATTTTAAAATAACAGTGAAACATGTTGGTGGCAGTTTCATGGTTTGGTATGTCAGTTAATCGATTTTCGATTTTACGATCTATTAATTTTGGTTTCATTTGTTCAAAATTATGATTAATCAATTAATCAGGAATTTAAATAGTTTAAATCGTGAATAATTAAATAATTTTAAATTTATTTGACTTTCTTTTTTATGTTTTTAATTTTCATTATAATAAAAAAAAAAAAAAAAAATGCATGCAAAGTCGTTTGAAAATATAAAATGTGGGTCGTTTAATCACCAAATAACATATATTATATATTTTGCATTTTTTGTTTCATTTGTTTAATTGTAAACTAAATTTGAGAACATTGAATAATATTATTCAAATTTGATAAATCAAAATTAAAAGTAATTAATCAGATTTTTTTTTTTAATTAGAATTGTTGATTAATCGATTAACTGATTAATATGTGTATAGATTAAATAAAATTTTGTATAACCGATTAATCGCACATCCATAGTATTTACAAAAGTCAATGATAGTAACATTAATTTCAAAAACAGTCATAAAATTTGTTCAATTTAAGAAAAATTTTATTTGAAAAGTGTTTTATTATTTATCTATTTTTGCATCATTAAGGGAAATTTTAAAGCAAAAAAAAACTAAAAATAGTGGTTTCTCTTTTATTTTGCTTCAGCGGCAATAGGCGTTATGCATTTTCTTTAGACATTATTTGGAATAAATTATGATTTTATGGAATAATAGCTACAGTTCGCTTCTCTCCATTTTCATTCCATTTTTCTAAAATTTCTAAATTTAGTCTTTCTTCGTACGCAAAAAAAAAAAAAAAGAGAAAAAGATATAGTCGGTCAAGCCCGATCATATGATACCCTACACCATTGTGTACAGTATAATTCGGGGAGGGGTCTTTTATTAGACATGGAGTCAAATATACTCCATACTCCGATACTCATAAGTGTAAAATAAGACATACAAATACAGAATATTACGTTGATGCTGACATTTATATTAATTTATTCACTTTTGGGTGATTCACAAAAGGGGGCCTTATATGGGAGCTATGGTAAATTATGGACCTATCTTTATAAAATTTGGCACTATCAATTATGTTTTTATAAAATAGGCTTCGGCCCTCGACCAAAAGAAACCTGTGTATAAAATTTCATAAATTTTGGTTCAAAATTGCGACCTGTAGTTTGATTAAAAGGTTTACATGGACGGTCAGACGGACGGACATCGTTAAGTCGACTCAGAAAGTGATTCTAAGCCGATTGGTATAAATTAAGGTGGGTCTTAGACCTATATTTTTGGGTATTACAAACATCAGCACAAACGCATAAAAAAATCATCTCTTAACTGGAGTGAATGGGGTGATTTTCTACAAGATGTGTTTTTCAATATGGTTTCAATTTACTTGTCCATCCAATATCTTGTGATTTTCTACAAGATGTATTTTTCAATATGGTTTCAATTTACTTGTCCATCCAATATCATGTGGACTTTTTTCTGAACCATGTTTCCTATCGATGGTCGAATTTCCCTGATACTGTTTAATGACGTTGAAAGCAGTATGACACAGGACATTTAATTCTTTGACCAATTATTTGTAGGAACAATTTGTTTTTTTTTTTTTTAATTTTAATAATTTATAGCACATACATCATTTTCGTTACTCATTTTGGTCAAACTCACAAAAAATCAACAGTTTGTCTTCAAGAAAATAACTGACAATTTTCAATTATAAAATAATTTTAAAAATTGCTTCGGAAAAAAGTTATGAAGCAAAACGTGTGTTAAGATTAAAAAATATGAACTAAATACATACTTACCCAATTAACAAAGTATATTATTTGAGTTATTGTGTTATATGTTATTTAATATTATTTTCAGGCACATATGTTTTTTACTACACCATTTTTAAGTTAAAATAAAAACTTTCTATATGATGTTATGAAAACAGCAATTTAAAATGAGGTTTATGAATTCAGTTTCAGAAAAGAACAAATGAGAATGAGATATTCCAATTCAAAATTTGAAAATATTATTTTAGTTTATGATTTTTTTATTATAATTCAGAAAAGAACATATTAAAATAATATTTCTCTTTTAATTCCAGAATATAACAATTGAAATTTACATTTTGCATATAAAATTCAGAATTGACCAATTAAAAGTGATCCTTTTTATTTAGAATTGAAAAAAGATTACTTGAAAATTAGGTTTTCAATTTAAAATTTTGAAAATAACAACTTAAATTGGAATTTTTATTTAAGATTTTTCCATCTAAAATTCAGAAAAATATTGAAATTTTGAAAAAAAAAAAACTAAATTAAATTCAGAACTTTCCAGATGGATTTGAAACAATTTCTTAATTTTATTTGCTTAAAGGTCACATAAATTGACCTAACATTATTTCATCATTTAAATCACTCTTATTCAATGTTCTAAATTTTAATGAATTATTCTAAATTTCAATTTTTTTTTTTTTTTTTAATTTCAAAATAAAAAACTGAATTTCATTTGTAGTCTTCTGAATTTAAAACGTAAAATTTAATTATAAATTGATCTTTTCTGAATTTAAAATATAAAAACTTATTTTAAATTGTACTTTTCTGAAATAGAAATTGTAATTTTAAATAATTGTTTTCTGAAATATTAATGAAATGTAGAAATTTCAACAGTTCTTTTATAAAATTTAAATGAAAAATCGAATTTTCAATTTTTATTTTCAAAAATTTAAATGAAAAATTTAATTTTCCAATGATCTTTTTTAAAATTTAAATTTATTTTCAATTGATTTTTAAAAAATACCATTAAAAGTGGTGAAGTTCTTTAAAAAAGACAATAAGTTTAAGCTTTACTGCTCACATATAATTTTATTATGTTTTTCCTTTGCCAAAATATTTTCACAAATTGTTGATTTAATAAAAATTTTACACACATATACTTTCTAATTCCAAAAATAAAATTTTTAAACAAATAATAAATGTGAACAAATATAAATTTAATTTATAATTTTTAATTTTTTACAAATTCACCCAGGAAATTTTGTATTAGTTCTACAACTAGTTCTAAAACACATGAAAATAGCCTGTAGTTGTTCTACTTTGGCAACGACCAATGATTTTTGTTTGAAATTGTCACCAGAACTAGTTCTGTGGAAGTGTTACCTAGTCAGTAGTGCCATAGAAGAGTTAGGGAAAGGTTTCAGAATCTGTTTTTATTTTTTATTTTGTATTCTAATGGGCTATTTTCTAAAGTCCACTTTTGAAATCAATTGAATTTTGTAAATATATACATATATATTTTTTTTAATTTTTGAAATTTTTTATACAAGCTTTTTAAACAGTTCTATGAAGTCTTTCAAGAACCTGTAATTTGTTCTCAGAAGTGATGTAGAAGTCATACGGAATTAGTTCTTAAGCACTAGTTCTCTAAAACATTTTTCAAAACGAATTTAGAATCAGAATAAGGTTCTACTCCATTGATGTCAGAATTGGTTGTGATACCACTAATTCTGAGGATGTTATTAAAGAATCTGAAGTGGTTCTGATTATACCAGTTCTAGAACTAATGATTTTAGAACATGTTCTAAAATTTTCCCTGGGCATTTTTAAAAAATTATTGTCTATGTTCTAAAATATTAAAAATTTCTTTCCTATGGAAACCTAGTTGTTTTTATTGTGTTAAATAATTAAACAACTCAAATCGAGATGTTTTCTGGCTTTGAAATATATGAAAAAACAAGTCAATTTGTTTTTTTTGGAATAAACATCTGCATTCTGCATTTTTCAATATTACAGTTTTCAATAAATATATAGCCGTATTCCAATAAATTAATGTAGGATTCATAAAGAGTTCCTAACTTCCTCTTATGGAAATTTACATACAAAAAGTTAGTAATTTGTTATCAAGCTTACATTAGAATTTGTATCCTCTATTATGAAAATAATATTATTCTGTAGAACAATTATTAAACAAAATATTAAACAAAATGTTTGGATAATTTAGATCTACCTAATAGGAGAAGCTTAACCCGCCAACTTTAGGAAAAATCTTTAGAAATAGTAAAAACGCAATGAATTAAAATATACATATCAGTAGACATAGTAAAATATAATTTTCTAAAGTTTAATTTTTGGAGGTTGATAATTAGCATTAAACTCAGAATATAAAGAAATCGGAAGCTGTGAAAATGGCAGTATTTTTAAAGAATTTAGTTTGAATATAATCTATAATTTTACAGCCGTATTCAAAAAAACTTAACACAGCTTTATCAACCATTTATAATCAAAATTACTTAAAGTTGTATTCAAAAACATTGATTTGCTTACTATACCTTTGGTAAAGCCTTGTAAACTTTAAAAATTTTAATAATGGTTCGACCATACTTTAATACCATATTTTAAGATTATTTCCGTTCCATTTTTCAAGAAAAATAAAAATAATAATAAATTTTTTGATTCATTTCAACAAAATCGACGTATTTAAAAAGTCCGAATGTTAAAATCTGTAATAAAATAAAAAATGTTTCAGAATATCCAATTTTATATGTGTAGGGAGAAGAGCTGTGTCAAGATCATATATACCTTTTTTTAATAATTTTAAAAATATAAATAATGTTAATATAAACGGTCTTCTGTTTTGACACTTTAGAAGTACAAAAATACAAAAATGTATGTTATAAATCTTTTAGGAAATAAAAAATAATGTTCAAACAAGCGGTCTTCGGATCCTTACATCTAAGGAGACTTGGAACCACATTTGTGAACCAATGTACTCTATAAGACGATGCGAAAACTAGGATATAAAAAGTTGTTATGTTCACCTCTCAGCCGGCTAACAGCCGACTTTGAGCCGCCGCCGACAATTTTTAGCAAAGCCGCCGCCGCCGTGAAAATCGTTCGGCGCAGGTCTCTGCTCTTTTGTGCAATAAAAAAAACTTTGTTGTAGTTTTTCTGTTTCGTCTCGCAAAAAACGGGTTAGAGTTTCTTTGTTAAACGAAAAAAATAGTAAATTTGCAAATAAATTGTGTTTAATTATAGAATAGAAAAATAAAAAACAAATACTATGTCCACATAATAAATTCCCAACAAAATATCAATGTAATGCTACACAATATATCGGTTTGTGTGATTAAAATCGAAATCGATTCACCAACAAGTGAGGATTTTGGTATGCTTTTATTATAAATTCCGTTTTAATGCTAACAATATTTACAATATATTGGGAAACTCTTAGGAGACGCTGGAGCCGTATCATCTGAACATCCAAACAATCCGAGAGTTCAAAAAGAACGCGAACGTGATCGTGGCTTACGTCAGTCATCACAAATTATCATCGAAACTTATACCAACAAATTGTGGTCACAGGATCCTAGTGATTCAGTAGAAATGAGTTGTTCTAACGAAAAGAAATCCTCATTGTCTGAGAAGAGACAAAGAGAAATGCCCACATCTAGTAGTCGTGAAACTACACCCTTGGAGGAGGGACAATGTGCTTCGGAATTTCCCAAAGAAATTGGTTTCTTTTCAGGCAATCCCAGTGTAGAGGTGACAAATGGCATTATACATTTGTATAAAAAAAAGTTAGTATTTTTCTGGGAGTTGATTTATTTTATTTTTGAATAACATTTAAAATTGTCTTTCAGTGAACGCAAAGAAATTAAAGAGGCTCCTTCAAATCAGCTTTGTCTTTTGGCCGTACCAGCCAGTTTAAGTTGTCACGATCTTTTGAGTTTTGTGGCTCCTTGTCATTCAGAAATTCAACACATACGAATAGTTAGAGATGGTTCCCCTAATCAATTTATGGTTTTATTGGAGTGAGTATATTCATTCATACACTGCGTTATTCATAATAAAATTTTTAAATTTATCAATGCTTTATTGAAATTTTTTCCATACAAATTTGATTACATTTCTCATTTAAAAATAAACTTTTTGTAATAAATATTACTGATTTCTTTAGTTCTATATGCTCCGGATTCTCTCTAAAATGGATTTTCATGTTTTTTGATTTTTTATGTTTTTCGTATAAAAATCGATTTTTGGTAGATGAGTGATCACAGATTTTCGTCCTTTTGCTTCTATCGGTTCTCGTTTAGCTATAAAATCGATTTTTATGTTTTTCATATATATATAAAATCGATTTTTATGTTTTTCATATAAAATCGATTTTTATGTTTTTCATATAAAAATCGATTTTTGGTAAAAAATATGGCTGATCGCAGATTTTCATATAAAATCGATTTTTATGTTTTTCATATAAAAATCGATTTTTGGTAAAAAATATGGCTGATCACAGATTTTCATCCTTTTGCCTCTATCGGCTCTCGTTTAGCTATAAAATCGATTTTTATGTTTTTTTTTTTTTTTATAAAAATCGATTTTTGGTAAAAAAAATATGGCTGATCACAGATTTTCATCCTTTTGTTTCTATCGGCTCTCGTTTAGCTATAAAATCGATTTTTATGTTTTTTTATATAAAAATCGATTTTTGTAAAAAATATGGCTGATCACAGATTTTCAACCTTTTGCTTCTATCGGCTCTCGTTTAGCTATAAAATCTATTTTTATGTTTTTTTATATAAAAATCGTTTTTTGGTAAAAAAAATATGGCTGATCACAGATTTTCATCCTTTTGCTTCTATCGGCTCTCGTTTAGCTATAAAATCGATTTTTATGTTTTTCATATAAAAATCGATTTTTGGTAAAAAATATGAGTGATCATAGATTTTCGTCCTTTTGATTCTATCGGCTCCCGTTTAGCTATAAAATCGATTTTTATGTTTTTCATATAAAAATCGATTTTTGGTAAAAAATATGAGTGATCACAGATTTTCGTCATTTTGCTTCTATCGGCTCTCGTTTAGCTATAAAATCGATTTTTATGTTTTTTTTTTATATAAAAATCGATTTTTGTAAAAAATATGGCTGATCACAGATTTTCATCCTTTTGCTTCTATCGGCTCTCGTTTAGCTATAAAATCGATTTTTATGTTTTTTTTTATATAAAAATCGATTTTTGGAAAAAAATATGACTGATCACAGATTTTCATCCTTTTGCTTCTATCGGCTCTCGTTTAGCTATAAAATCGATTTTTATGTTTTTTTATATAAAAATCGATTTTTGTAAAAAATATGGCTGATCACAGATTTTCATCCTTTTGCTTCTATCGGCTCTCGTTTAGCTATAAAATCGATTTTTATGTTTTTTTATATAAAAATCGATTTTTGGTAAAAAATATGACTGATTTTCATCCTTTTGCTTCTATCGGCTCCCGTTTAGCTATAAAATCGATTTTTATGTTTTTTTTTTATATAAAAATCGATTTTTGTAAAAAATATGGCTGATCACAGATTTTCATCCTTTTGCTTCTATCGGCTCTCGTTTAGCTATAAAATCGATTTTTATGTTTTTTTTTATATAAAAATCGATTTTTGGAAAAAAATATGACTGATCACAGATTTTCATCCTTTTGCTTCTATCGGCTCTCGTTTAGCTATAAAATCGATTTTTATGTTTTTTTATATAAAAATCGATTTTTGTAAAAAATATGGCTGATCACAGATTTTCATCCTTTTGCTTCTATCGGCTCTCGTTTAGCTATAAAATCGATTTTTATGTTTTTTTATATAAAAATCGATTTTTGGTAACAAATATGACTGATTTTCATCCTTTTGCTTCTATCGGCTCCCGTTTAGCTATAAAATCGATTTTTATGTTTTTCATATAAAAATCGTTTTTTGTTGAAAAATATGACTGATCACAGATTTTCCTCCTTTTGCTTCTATTGGCTCTCGTTTAGCTATAAAAGCGATTTTTATGTTTTTCATATAAAAATCGATTTTTGGTAAAAAATATGGCTGATCGCAGATTTTCATATAAAATCGATTTTTATGTTTTTCATATAAAAATCGATTTTTGGTAAAAAATATGGCTGATCACAGATTTTCATCCTTTTGCTTCTATCGGCTCTCGTTTAGCTATAAAATCGATTTTTATGTTTTTTTTTTTTTTATAAAAATCGATTTTTGGTAAAAAAAATATGGCTGATCACAGATTTTCATCCTTTTGTTTCTATCGGCTCTCGTTTAGCTATAAAATCGATTTTTATGTTTTTTTATATAAAAATCGATTTTTGTAAAAAATATGGCTGATCACAGATTTTCAACCTTTTGCTTCTATCGGCTCTCGTTTAGCTATAAAATCTATTTTTATGTTTTTTTATATAAAAATCGTTTTTTGGTAAAAAAAATATGGCTGATCACAGATTTTCATCCTTTTGCTTCTATCGGCTCTCGTTTAGCTATAAAATCGATTTTTATGTTTTTCATATAAAAATCGATTTTTGGTAAAAAATATGAGTGATCATAGATTTTCGTCCTTTTGATTCTATCGGCTCCCGTTTAGCAATAAAATCGATTTTTATGTTTTTCATATAAAAATCGATTTTTGGTTAAAAATATGAGTGATCACAGATTTTCGTCATTTTGCTTCTATCGGCTCTCGTTTAGCTATAAAATCGATTTTTATGTTTTTCATATAAAAATCGTTTTTTGTTTAAAAATATGACTGATCACAGATTTTCCTCCTTTTGCTTCTATTGGCTCTCGTTTAGCTATAAAAGCGATTTTTATGTTTTTCATATAAAAATCGATTTTTGGTAAAAAATATGAGTGATCACAGATTTTCGTCCTTTTGATTCTATCGGCTCCCGTTTAGCTATAAAATCGATTTTTATGTTTTTCATATAAAAATCGTTTTTTGTTGAAAAATATGACTGATCACAGATTTTCCTCCTTTTGCTTCTATTGGCTCTCGTTTAGCTATAAAAGCGATTTTTATGTTTTTCATATAAAAATCGATTTTTGGTAAAAAATATGAGTGATCACAGATTTTCGTCATTTTGCTTCTATCGGCTCTCGTTTAGCTATAAAATCGATTTTTATGTTTTTCATATAAAAATCGTTTTTTGTTGAAAAATATGACTGATCACAGATTTTCCTCCTTTTGCTTCTATTGGCTCTCGTTTAGCTATAAAAGCGATTTTTATGTTTTTCATATAAAAATCGATTTTTTATAAAAAATATGAGTGATCACAGATTTTCGTCCTTTTGATTCTATCGGCTCCCGTTTAGCTATAAAATCGATTTTTATGTTTTTCATATAAAAATCGATTTTTGGTAAAAAATATGAGTGATCACAGATTTTCATCCTTTTGCTTCTATCGGCTCCCGTTTAGCTATAAAATCGATTTTTATGTTTTTCATATAAAAGTCGTTTTTTGTTGAAAAATATGACTGATCACAGATTTTCCTCCTTTTGCTTCTATTGGCTCTCGTTTAGCTATAAAAGCGATTTTTATGTTTTTCATATAAAAATCGATTTTTGGTAAAAAATATGAGTGATCACAGATTTTCGTCATTTTGCTTCTATCGGCTCTCGTTTAGCTATAAAATCGATTTTTATGTTTTTCATATAAAAATCGATTTTTGGTAAAAAATATGAGTGATCACAGATTTTCGTCATTTTGCTTCTATCGGCTCTCGTTTAGCTATAAAATCGATTTTTATGTTTTTCATATAAAAATCGATTTTTGGTAAAAAATATGAGTGATCACAGATTTTCGTCCTTTTGATTCTATCGGTTCCCGTTTAGCTATAAAATCGATTTTTATGTTTTTCATATAAAAATCGTTTTTTGTTGAAAAATATGACTGATCACAGATTTTCCTCCTTTTGCTTCTATTGGCTCTCGTTTAGCTATAAAAGCGATTTTTATGTTTTTCATATAAAAATCGATTTTTGGTAAAAAATATGAGTGATCACAGATTTTCGTCATTTTGCTTCTATCGGCTCTCGTTTAGCTATAAAATCAATTTTTATGTTTTTCATATAAAAATCGATTTTTGGTAAAAAATATGAGTGATCACAGATTTTCGTCCTTTTGATTCTATCGGCTCCCGTTTAGCTATAAAATCGATTTTTATGTTTTTCATATAAAAGTCGTTTTTTGTTGAAAAATATGACTGATCACAGATTTTCCTCCTTTTGCTTCTATTGGCTCTCGTTTAGCTATAAAAGCGATTTTTATGTTTTTCATATAAAAATCGATTTTTGGTAAAAAATATGAGTGATCACAGATTTTCATCCTTCTATCGGCTCTCGTTTAGCTATAAAATCGATTTTTATGTTTTTTTATATAAAAATCGATTTTTGTAAAAAATATGGCTGATCACAGATTTTCATCCTTTTGCTTCTATCGGCTCTCGTTTAGCTATAAAATCGATTTTTATATTTTTTTTATATAAAAATCGATTTTTGGTAAAAAAATATGGCTGATCACAGATTTTCATCCTTTTTCTTCTATCGGCTCTCGTTTAGCTATAAAATCGATTTTTATGTTTTTTTATATAAAAATCGATTTTTGGAAAAAAATATGACTGATCACAAATTTTCATCCTTTTGTTTCTATCGGCTCTCGTTTAGCTATAAAATCGATTTTTATGTTTTTTTATATAAAAATCGATTTTTGTAAAAAATATGGCTGATCACAGATTTTCATCCTTTTGCTTCTATCGGCTCTCGTTTAGCTATAAAATCGATTTTTATGTTTTTTTTTTTATTATAAAAATCGATTTTTGGAAAAAAATATGACTGATCAAAGATTTTCATCCTTTTGATTCTATCGGCTCTCGTTTAGCTATAAAATCGATTTTTATGTTTTTTTTTATATAAAAATCGATTTTTGGAAAAAATATGGCTGATCACAGATTTTCATCCTTTTGCTTCTATCGGCTCTCGTTTAGCTATAAAATCGATTTTTGTGTTTTTCATATAAAAATCGATTTTTGGTGAAAAATATGAGTGATCACAGATTTTCGTCCTTTTGATTCTATCGGCTCTCGTTTAGCTATAAAATCGATTTTTTTGTTTTTCATATAAAAATCGATTTTTGGTAAAAAATATGAGTGATCACAGATTTTCGTCCTTTTGATTCTATCGGCTCCCGTTTAGCTATAAAAACGATTTTTATGTTTTTCATATAAAAATCGTTTTTTGTTGAAAAATATGAGTGATCACATCCTTTTGCTTCTATCGGCTCTCGTTTAGCTATAAAAGCGATTTTTATGTTTTTCATATAAAAATCGATTTTTGGTGAAAAATATGAGTGATCACAGATTTTCGTCCTTTTGATTCCATCGGCTCCCGTTTAGCTATAAAATCGATTTTTGTGTTTTTCATATAAAAATCGTTTTTTGTTGAAAAATATGAGTAATCACATCCTTTTGCTTCTATTGGCTCTCGTTTAGCTATAAAATCGATTTTTATGTTTTTCATATAAAAAACGTTTTTTGTTGGTAAATATGAGTGATCACAGATTTTCATCCTTTTGCTTCTATCGGCTCTCGTTTAGCTATAAAATCGATTTTTATGTTTTTTTATATAAAAATCGATTTTTAGTAGAAAATATGAGTGATCACAGATTTTCCCGTTTAGCTATAAAATCGATTTTTATGTTTTTCATATAAAAAACGTTTTTTGTTGGAAAATATGAGTGATCACAGATTTTCATCCTTTTGCTTCTATCGGCTCTCGTTTAGCTATAAAATCAATTTTTATGTTTTTCATATAAAAATCGCTTTTTGTTGGAAAATATGAGTGATCACAGATTTTCATCCTTTTGCTTCTGTCGGCTCTCGTTTAGCTATAAAATCGATTTTTATGTTTTTTTATATAAAAATCGATTTTTAGTAGAAAATATGAGTGATCACAGATTTTCCCGTTTAGCTATAAAATCGATTTTTATGTTTTTCATATAAAAAACGTTTTTTGTTGGAAAATATGAGTGATCACAGATTTTCATCCTTTTGCTTCTATCGGCTCTCGTTTAGCTATAAAATCAATTTTTATGTTTTTCATATAAAAATCGCTTTTTGTTGGAAAATATGAGTGATCACAGATTTTCGTCCTTTTGCTTCTATTGGCTCTCGTTTAGCTATAAAATCGATTTTTATGTTTTTCATATAAAAATCGTTTTTTTGGTAAAAAATATGAGTGATCACAGATTTTCATCCTTCTATCGGCTATCGTTTAGCTATAAAATCGATTTTTATGTTTTTCATATAAAAATAGTTTTTTCTTGAAAGATATGAGTGATCACAAATTTTCATCCTTTTGCTTCTATCGGCTCTCGTTTAGCTATAAAATCGACTTTTATGTTTTTCATATAAAAATCGATTTTTGGTTGCTAATGTGACTGATCAAAATTTTTCATCAATTTTTGGTTGGAAAAGATAATTTATTTTTCCTATCTTCTTTTAAGATTTCGTTCGAATGCAGCTGCTTTAGAATTTTATCAAACTTATAATGGAGCTGCTTACAATTCTTTAGAACCGGATTCACTATGTCATGCTGTTTGGGTTTCTGAAATCGAAAGAGGTGAAGATGGCATACCACCCATGGGTCATACTGAGTTGCCCACATGTCCAGGTATGATTTCATCAAATTACTAACTAATCTCAATCAAAAATAATTATTTTATCTTTGAATGTAGTATGTCTCGAACGCATGGATGAAAGTGTTGATGGTGTTCTTACTATTCTCTGTAATCATGCTTTTCATGCCAATTGTCTCATCAAATGGGGTGATTCCACCTGTCCCGTTTGTCGTCATGTCCAAACACCAGAACTTATGGAAAATTCCGTTTGTATGGAATGTGAAGGTACCGACTCTTTGTGGATTTGTTTGATTTGTGGTCATGTTGGCTGTGGCCGATATCAAGGTGCTCATGCTGCCGCACATTATCGTGCCACCAACCACACATTTGCCATGCAATTGGGTACTTCAAGTGTATGGGATTATGCAGGTGATAATTTTGTACATCGTTTGTTTCAAAATAAAACTGATGGTAAATTGGTGGCCACCCAGGCACCCAACGATGAAGGGGAAGAGAAAATTGATTCTATGCAATTGGAATTTACTTATTTATTAACCTCCCAACTGGATACACAAAGAAAATATTATGAAGAGCGTATGGAACGTTTGGAACAAGAATGGCGTGATTTTCGCACTAGTGCTGAGGAATCGAGAGAGAAAATGGAAAACATGGAGCATCGCCTACAAACCTTAACCAAAGAAAAGCAAACAGTAGAGAGAAAATTACAACAGAATAATACAAAGTAAGTCATATGAAAAAATTAAAATAAAAAATAATTTTCTTAATATTTATTCCTTTCATTACAGACTCAAAGAACTGCAAAAGCAATTGGCCGAAGAACAGGAAATTTCCCGTGCTTTACAAAACAATCAAAACTCCTGGCATACAAAATACAAACAATTGGAGCAACAATATAAAGAATACAAAGATGCCAAGGAATTGGAATTGAATTCAATAAAGGAACAATTACATGATATAATGTTTTATATGCATGCTCAAAGTAAAATTGCTGAATCCGATTTGAAAGATGAAATTGCTGGCGGTACTGTGGTGGTTCCCGAAACAGAAGCTCCCTCTACAAGTGCTTCAACCAAAGGAAATCGCCGCAAGAAAAAGCATTAAATGGGGGAGTATTTAAAAAAAAGAAAAGGAAAATGTTAGTTGCTGATAGTTTTTGGACTTAAGTGGATTGATGTGATTTAAAAAATTAAATGCTTGAATGTTTTTTTAAAGCTATTACTGCAACATATTATACTTACATACATATTGATAACAATTTTTTATATATATTTATATTTATTATTAAATGTGTTTTTTAAACAAATATGAAGCTTCACATTATTTGTGCAAAAAAATTGTGTTATTATTTTTAGTTTTTTGGAGGAAGTAATGAGGACTATATTTAATACTTTGGTTTTGATAAAACGCAAGCAGTTCTATATACTGTGACCAAGCTCACCAAATATCAATTGAATGTCAACTTCTAAGATGCTTGTTAGCTGGGTAATTATTAATACGCGCTTAATAACGATCTGAGACTAATTGGTTAACATGCAAGACTATAAAACATCCCAGCAAAAAGGCGTACAAATGTTTTTAAAAAAGAACTTTCTCACCAGTTGTCAAAAGTAGAGCAAAGTGCATATTTTGCACTTTTTGGAAGTTAATACTAATATGGCATAGATTTTTTGCTGCTTTTACGTTTGCAATTCTCACGCTCAAACAACTGCCAATTGTAAATGTAAATCAGTTATTAAATATATTGTAAAACAATATTGTACAGTAATAGAAATAAGCGTTCACAATCCATTGAAATTTAGTTGTACGTGCAATTTTTATGGCACCTAATACCGAATACCACTATTATTCCATGTGGTTATTGTGTTTATAGATATCGATGCAACTTTTATACTTTGCAAGGGTGAGGTGAATATCTTTGATGTTAATATCTTTACTTTTTCAGTTCCTTTATCTATCATGTGATGATATAAGCAAGAAAGACGTGTTTTCAACTCGTTGTACCGCCATCGGCATTAACGAAAAAATTATTAAATAAAAATATATGCATACAAATCCTGTGATTGCATCTGAAAAACTCCAATCCCATATCACTGAGCTGGAAAAATGGCTATATAAATGGAAGATCAATGTGAATGCTTCGAAATGTGTCCATATAACATTTACCTTACGCAGGGAAAGTTGTCCCCCCATTCGAATAAACAATGTTCAAATACCTGAACAGGATAAAGTAAGATATCTTGGTATTCACCTAGACCGGCGTTTAACATGGACTCGTCTATAGAATCCAAAGTTACTCAAATAAAACTAAAATCTGCCCAAATTCATTGGTTAATTGGTCCAAAGTCAGCCCTAGACTTGGACTATAAAGTACTGTTATATAAAGCAGTAATAAAACCATATGGTTATATGGCATACAGCTCTGGGGAACAGCCTCCTCATCAAACATTGAAAAATTACAGAGAAGACAGTCCAAACTCCTAAGAATAATAACAGGTGCACCATGGTACGTCAGAAATAGCAACATCCACAAGGATCTCAATATTCCTACAATTCGTGAGGAGATAAAGAACAGTAGCATCAAATATATGAAAAAATTATCTGAACACCCAAACCCTCTCGCTAGGGATTTGCTAACTTTTGAGGGTCACAGACGCCTAAGAAGAATGGAAACACTGGATCTTGGAAGATAACACTACTAATGAAAACTCTACGTTGGATTTTGCAGTGGTAATATCAACAATAATTTAAGTTAAGGTTAAGATTTTAATACTTATTGTAAATTTCTGAAAAAGAAAGATCAAATAAAAACTAATATATATGTAAAAAAATAAAATAAAAATATATAAACCCAGGAAAAATTTCAGAACACGTTCTGAAATGATTAGTTCTAGAACTGTTGTTATCAGAACCACTTCAGATTCTTTAATAACATCCTTAGAGTAATTGATATCGCAACTAATTCTGACTCTAATGGAGTAGAACCTTTTTAAGATTCTAAATTGGTCTTAACGAATGTTTTGTGAACTAGTGCTTAAAAACTAATTATGTAACTAATTCCTAAATAACTTCCTAGAACTATTTAAAATTGCACAAAAATTTCAGAAAAAACCAAAAGAGTAACAAATTAAATTGATTTAAAAAAACTTTAGGAAATGGCTCATTAAAATATAAAATAAACAAAAATCATTGATTAAAGAACTAGTTCTACAACCGTTCCATATAATCGATACTGGCTAGGTAACACTTATACAGGTCTAGTTCTGGAGGTGACAATTTCAAACAAAAATCATTGGTCGTAACGCCAAAGTAGAACGAGTACAGGCTATTTGCAAGCGTTCTGGAACAAGATGTAGAACTAATACTATTTTTCCTGGGTTGTATTATATTAATCGACACTGAACATGTCCTCTTTGGTTATTTCTGTGACCCGTCCCAATAGTAGTCAAAAACAGTAAATTCGTTCATCCTAGGCCATTTTTATTTTTAAAGTGTTAGAACTTGAACAGGTCCTATCACTCGAGACCAGATATTTGTAATCATTTCCTGATTGTGTTGCGATCAGATCAATCTACATATATGGGACAAATGGCCGCCGGTTTTATATCACTTAATATGTATTTTTAGCCCGTTAGAAACAATATTCATATATACATATGTATGTATGTATATAAAAAACTGCTAACAAAATTTGATTTAGTTTATTTATTTATTCCCAGGAAAAATTTTAGAACATGTTCTAAAATCATTAGTTCTAGAACTGGTGTAATCAGAATCACTTCAGATCCTTTAATAACCTCCACAGAACTAGTGGTGTCACAACCAGTTCTGACACTAATGGAGTAGAATCTTATTCTGATTCTAAATTTGTTTTAAAGAATGTTTTAGAGAAATAGTGCTTAAGAACTAATTCTATATGACTTCTACATCACTTCTGAGAACAAATTACTGGTTCTCGAATGACTTCCTAGAACTGTTTAAAATACATGTATAAAAAATTTCAAAAATTAAAAAAAGAGTATTTGCAAAATTAAATTGATTTCTAAAGTGGCCTTCAGGAAAAAGCCCATTAGAATAAAAAATAAAAAAACAGATTCTGAAACCGTTCCCTAACGCTTCTTTGGAACTAGTTCCTAATGTGACAATTTCGAACAAAAATCACTGATTAAAGAACTAGTTCTAGAACCGTTCCATAGAATGGTTACTGGCTAGCTAACACTTCCACAGAACTAGTTCTGGAGGTGACAATTTCAAACATAAATCATTGGTCGTAACGCCAAAGTAGAACAAGTACAGCCTATTTTCATGTGTTCTGGAACTAGTTGTAGAACTAATACAATTTTTCCTGGGTTTATTTATTTATATTAATCGAAGAAATTTCTTGTATGTAGTATAGTACATACTAAATGAACATGAACCTAATACAAAGAGTAACAAGAGACGAAACTAATTGTCAAAAACCTAAGTCGGTTGTCAAAAACCTAACTAATGCAATAAAAAAAATACATGTAATCAAATATATTTTGTTGTTGGCAAAAGAAAATAAAAACAGATTTTTGTTTACAAAAAAAAAAAAAATTTGTTTAAATGTTAATCTAGAATTTCGCTTCTATATGCTACTCTATGACCTAATACCCTTAATACCGATCGATAACAATATACGTATTATCTACATAAAACCAAGTAACCAATAATCGTTTTCCCGTTTAATTAAAACGCGGTTTAAATATAATTACAATAACAAAAAACCTAAACAGTTTAATTGTATAAAAAATCTAAAAAGAACCTATTACCTTGAAAATTAGCTTTAAATTTATTATAAATAAAATGGATACGAGTGTGGAAATTTTTCATGCCAATTGTTTGATGACCTGGAATACTTATAACTGCCCTGTCTGTTATTACATAAAAAATCCCGATTTAATGAAAAATTCGGCCTGCATGAAATGCGATAGCAATGACTCATTATGGTTTTGTATTATTTGTGCTCATGTTGGTTGTGGCCATGGTGTCCAGGGTCATGCTTTACAACATTATGAAGATACTAAACATAAATATGTTATGGAATTGCAGGGATTTAATGTTTGGGATTATAAAATAAAAAAGTTTTTACATAATTTTGATGGTAAGATAATGATTTTGGAATAAGTTAATGTTTAATGCAAGTTAATGCAAATTACACTTGTTAATGGAGCTAATGGCAAAATTTTAGAAAATAATTTTATATTACAACTCTTACTTCCAGCTAAAGAACAACGTCTCGATAACTTTCATTCCTATACCCAGACAAATACTGAAAATAATTGTTCTTGTCCCGTCTGTCGTCATATACGCACACCAAAACTTCTTAAACAACCGGTTTGTATGAAATGCGAAGGGGGCCAAATATTATCTTTGTGGATTTGCTTGTCTTGTAGTCATATCGGTTGTGGTCGTCAATACAGTCGTCATGCCGTCGAACACTATACCAAAACTAAACATCGCTATTCAATGCAATTGGATAATTTTAGTATTTGGGATTATAAAGAACATAAATATTTGCATCGTCAATTGCATGAGACTGTGGTTAAAGCTGAAATAGATGAATTTGATGGCGAATATATAAGAGAGAATTTTGAGAAACGTATGGATCGTTTGGAACATGAATGGCAACAGTTTAGTAAATTAACAGAGGCTAATAAGAAGATGATTACAATCGAGGAACGTTTACTTACGTTGACAGATGAGAAAAAAATTTTGGAAGAAAAACTTTATGAACATGATACCAAGTAAGAAGGAATAAAATTAATTAAATTTTGATAAATCTTGGGAAATATTTGACAAAACTTTTTTTTAATGTTGCTTATATTTTGTATGATTCATCAGAGATAAACCAAAATGCAATTTAATATTAAATTAGGGAAGTCAATTTGATAGTGCTGGCTGAGTTCACACGTATTCTTACGCTCTTGTACTCAAAGAGTACAAAATGCACTGGAAAAAAATAATGGAATGAATTGTTTGGTAAACATTTCCTTTGATATTAATGTTGTAAGATAAAAATGTAGGGATGATAATAATATTTTTTATGGCAATATTAATAGATTTAATTGTAAAGAAACTGAAAGTGCATAAAAACAATAAGTATTTTTTAATAATAAAGAACCATGTATAACTAACGTATTTCGTTTACTAAATCCAATTTTCTTTGAGTGCATTTTTTCCACTCTCACAAACACAACTATATTTTTAGTCATTGACACCCCTATATTAAATGTAACATGTATTAAGATTTCTTTATAATTAAAAAAAGGAAGCAAATATTTATTCTATTTATTGGTCATGTCACTGGTCAAATATTTGCCTAGTCTGACTATAATTTTTTTATTAACAAAATAACAATCTATTTAATATTTTTAATTGCAGATTAAATGAATTACTTACACAATTTGTAGAAAAATGTGATAATTCTTTGGTTCCAAATCCTGCAACTGAAACTCCTTCAAATGGTTCATTGAGAAACATAAAATTGGAAGAAAATCAAGAAGATGTTAAAAGTTTCAAAGTCAGCAGTTCTTTGCCTAATAATAATGTTCGTAGTCCTAAAGGCATCTCTAATAGTTTTATATCTTTAATTATCTTAGGACTATTTGTTTATTATTTTTTCAGGTTACTTTTACAAAAAATTGCTGAGAATTTAATGAATTTATTGTAATTTATAAACTTTATTATTTGCTTTGTTTCAGTATTATCAAGATTTAAAGGTTTTGAAAGGAATTATCAAAACATCAAATATAAAATTATATAGAAATGTTTAATACAGCAATGCTTTTCTAAAAATTCTGTCCAAAGCCTTTAAGCTTAGATTAATTCTTTGAGAGGGCTATTATTTATTATAATTGTCATAATCATTTATTGTCGCATCGTTTTGTGTTTTATTTATTGTAAATTAAAATTATAAAAAAAAAAATAATATTCAAAATTTTGTAAAGTTTATATAGGTAGTAAATTTGAAATTAAAAGAAGTTCCCTTTTATTTATTTGGTTCTTTTTGGGAATTTGATTTATACTCAACTTAAGAACAAAATGATCATAATAATATTGATATTAATATTAAGTTCATTTCTATAAAATCATTTAGTTCAAAATACTTACTTTTTGCAAAATTTGTATAAGTTCTCTATTCAAATATAAAAAAAAAAACAAAATTATACCCAACATAAATCTTTACTTTTGTTCACTCATCAAATTATTTAAACAGCTGTAAGTGATTTTCAAAAATAAAAAGAAACCTTTAATTTTACACTCTACAAAATCTTCTTTAACATTTTTTCTAACAATAACTAATAGTTTAAATATTTATTTTAATAAATCATTTCAACAATAAGAAGAAATGATGTATGACCTGACAGGAAAAGAACTTGTATGAATTATTATGCAAAAAAGAATGAAAGAAATAATGACAGGAACAAATAATCCAAACCAAGATCAATATATTTTCTTATTTTACAATATTCATAAAATCAATAGTTTAAAAAAAAACACAATAATGATCAATAGTATTACAATAATCATGATTTGCATAATCAAGTCATTAGATATTGGTATAAAATGGGTTGGGTAAGTCATTTAGAAAAAAACAGAGGAAATAAAAAACAATAAAATTTATTTCCTTAAGGAAGAAAAAAAAAAACTTTATTAAGGGGTTAAGTTATAAGATTTAAAAGTAACACCCTGCTTTTTTATATAACAAATAAAAAAACTACCCTTGTTAATGATTTTTTTTTTTCTTAAAAAAAAACTACAAGGTGTCACAAGGGTTAAGAACATGTAATTATATTTAACACTAGTATGTGGTACTCAGACGCTTTTGGGATGCAAAAAGGGTTGTTTGTAATATTTATGTTAATTTATTATTTAAAGAAATGACCTTTGGCTAAAACTTTAAACATTATTTATCTTTTACATATACATATGTACATAGTTCTTAAATTTTAACGGTTTTATTTCAAATTTGAGAAAATTTTTAACATTTTTAGATCTTATTTGGCTAAGACTTTACTTCTCACCGTCTTGGGGCAGAGAGTTCTTAAAATTTAGGAAAGAGTTGAATGTTCGTTTAGATAATATCTGAATGATGTATTATGTCGATGAAGAAGATTCTGCTTTGAGTCTGATGGAATTCCTAGGGAAATAATATGACATCAAGAAATGCTTATTATTATCAAATTTAAAAGCAACGAAGATATCAAACTTTTTTATCATAAGACCACTTTTTCTAAAAGTTTTTTCTTAAAATTGGTTAATAAGTGGCTGAATACAAATTTAAAAGAAATACTAATTTAAAAAAAAGTTATAACTATTATAAAAGAAACAATTTTGAAATTTGAACTCTCATTTTACTCAGAATCATTTATGCTTACAGGTTCATTTAAAATGTATTTTAAGAGGAAAAATAATTAATTTTCCACATAAATTTAGAATAGTTTGGGATTAGTAACCAGTTTCTGTTGGAATTTAATTTAAATACTAAGAAACTGATTAATAACTAAGAAACTGATGCGTTCCATTATAATTTTCATTATTTTATTTGTGAACAAAAAAATATATTTTTTAGACACTCAATTAATAATCCTTAATAGTTAAAACTAAGCAAATTTGTAATTTAATTTCACTAGTTTAACTAAATTTTGTTATCAAAATCTGGGAAACAAGCAAAAACTATGATTGTATTGTAATGAGTTAAGAATAGGGTATTCACTCGAATATTGTTTGCTCGATTAATCGACGAATTAAAATCAAATAATGGTTCGATTAAATTAAAATCAAGAATTTCGAATAAAAATTTGTTCGAGCTAGTTATGCCGATTAATCGAATAACTCGAGTAAAAAATATTTTAAATATTTTCTTTCTTAACTTATTTTTAGAATGTTTTAATTTTAGTTTTGCTCAAAAACAATGTTTAGAATCTAAAAGTAGCACCACAATTCAGAAGTTTATTAAAAAAATATTGTACATATTTTGTAAAAATAACCGAATATATGCCTAAATTACAACACGTAGTTATAGGTCGTTTTTCAATCACAAAAATTAAACAAAATTATAAACGTCACTTTAAAAAATCAAGATGAAAAATTCAAATAATAATAAAGAAAATGCTTTTTATATAATATGTTTTATAAGAAATAAATTTGGAAAAACATATTAGGTCTACGAATAAAAGTATATAGTTGATATTACCAATAAATTCTCAGTCTGGTGTAGAGGATTTAATGGAGATGGCATGGATAAAATTTGTAATATAGAAGGAATTTGGACTTAAAAATAAAAGGTGGTTCAAAGAGCTTTTTGTCCTTTTCAAAAAGTAATAACTCAGAAACTAATAAATATATTTTCACAATTCTTTCAGAGCCTAACTGACACAAGTCCAAGTAATATTTGCGTAAAATTTTATAATGAGTCGTATTTACTAAATTATATAAAAATAGAAAGAAAGGTGAAATAAAATATTGAACATTTTTTATGTAAAAATTATGGTTTAATTCAAAATAGTACCAGTTATAATTCTTACGCGTACATTTGGGAGAAAGAATAATATATTTTAAATTTACAATAAATTTCTATATTAAATTGAGAAAAGAAGTTAGTTTTAACTAATTGTATGTTTGACTAATTTATTATAGAAGTTTATAGAATTTTTATAGAGTTTTATATATTTTTGCGCTAATTTAATTGGTTATGTTTGGTAATCAGTCATTGTAGTATATGGGTAATACGTTCCCAAATTCCAATTAATGTAGTTTTGATACTTAAGATGTTGAGATTTTTTATTTTATTTTTTTTTTTTTGCTATAACTAAACCATTTAATGACATTTTATGCTAGTATGTGTCCAAATTGAAAAGTGGGGTTATGAGAAAAAATCGCTAATTATTCCAAAGTGAATAATAACTTAACATTAATTTTTATTTTTCGTCAAAAATATAGATAATCTCCTTTAATTTGGTATCATTAATTTTTTTTCACAGTGTAAATCTAGTTATTTTATAGCGTTTCAAATCACACTTTAATATTATATTTTTTAATAAGCTTTGAAAAAACGAGTAAAATTTGAAAGTATAATTTATTCGAATAACTTAAAAGTTTAACTCGATTATTCGAGTAATTTAAAAATTGCATTTTCGAGTTATTTGATTATTCGAACAATGAAAAAGTCGAGTAAAATGAATACTCTAGTTAAGAAGTTAATATAATGTCTCTACACTACTTACACAACACGATGATGATAAGAGGGCGGATTTTAATGCAAATGCATGTTTATTATGGAGCATTTATAAACTATCTTATGCTGTTATCAATACGAATCAGACATTTTATTAAAAAATTACTTGTTAGAGTATATTTAATAGAAAACGCATATTTTGTTTTATAATGCATATTTTTATCTTTTTTTTCCACTTTTTTTAACTTTTTGGTTAGTGCATATTTACTCGAAAATTCATATATGGCAAAATCACCAAAAACCGTTAAGATTTTTTATCAAAAAAGTTTGAATGTAACCTGCTTACCATTACACCAAGAGGCAGAGGAGGTGCTTACTAATTTTCATCATATTGATTAGTTGCATTTATACATGTGTTGCAATATTGTTACAAGATTGGTATCTTGGCTTGATGCTGTAAAATATTTATTATTTGCGGTCCACACGAGCATTTTTCATGCTCGCACATTAAACAAAATGTTGTGCGCACATTCATTTGGATAGTGTGGACCCAAGTTGTTCATGTTTTGTTCTTGTTCGCACACCGTTGTTCGCACAATTGTTCGAACAACCATGTCTGCCATCAAACGTCATTTTGTATACGGAAGAAGAGGCTCTGCATGTAAAAGTATCGAAGTGACACTGACGGCAAACAAAAAATTATGATTTGTTCGACAAATGTTCTGCCCACTGAAAACAAAATGAAAAAAATTGTGTGTGTTGCTCTGCCGACGTTTTGTTCTTGTGCGAACAAGAAAAAGGCTAGTATAGACCAAGGTTTAAGAACAATATTTTGAAGATTTGAAAAAAGCTGTAGATGAGTTTAATGATAACGACTCTAAAGCTATAGATAATGTTAAACGCATAATGAGTTTAACAAGGTGTATGCATAAAGGCAACAACTACAAAAATGCTACCATTTTTTTATTGGAAATAATACTGAAACGTCAAACGAAACAAGTGCAAATTGTAAACAATGATTGTTGCAATTGTAAAATAATAAAAATAAATTGTATTTTATTTTTTTGTTTTTTTTTTTTTTTTGGAACAATAAGATATGTTACATCACCATTTTATATTTCTTTTTTACAAATAGCGCAATTACGCATTTTTGTTCTTTATTAAAATTACAAAATTTCACCACCGAAAATATTTGCTTTTGATTGTAAACAAACCAATACATGCAAACGTAAGTCTAAAACCATACAAAATTAAGCAAAAAATAATCAGATGAGCTTACAATTTCACCTTGTACTTATTTCACCATGGTTAAACGAGTATTAACATCAAAAAATATTAAATCTTATCTCTCATTTGTTTTTTCAAACTTTGGATTTCCTTCTGAAACTATTACCAAATTACAGGTATTCGATTCTTTAAGCACTTAAATCAGTTCAATTGATAGTGCTATTGAAAAAATCGTAGCTGCGGAAGACCCTACTGCTGAAAAAATAAAATAAAAATTGCAAGTTGTTAATTAAAAAAAAAGGTTTTGAGAAAATTAGAAAAAATTCAAACTTAACTACTCTACGTTCTGATCTCATGTTTAGAAGAATATTCTACTTCTGAACTGCAATTATTCAAATAAGGACTGCGCACGAAAATATCCGTACATGCTGTTGGGCTTATAACTTTTGATGTGGAGAAAACTAAATAATTCTGTTAAGAGTTACATTTGTCATTATGCTCACTAGCCATGAGAAACTTAGTTTCATGGTTATAGATAGCAAAACTAGTTTTTCTTAAAATGGAAATTGAACAAAAACCACCAAAACACATAATTGAAATTTTTCATGAAATCTTACATCGGTCATATAAAACAATTGCTAGGAAGGTAGTTTTGTAAAAAAAATACAGTTTATTGGGTCATAATATTATACAAAGAAGTCATGGTCACTGAATGGAAACCTGGTAGTGGAAGAAAAATAGTATCTTCAGGCTGTAGGACTCAGACAAAATAGAAAGGATTTTAAGAGAAAATCTCCTCATTTCTGAAAGAAAAGTGTCACAAAAAGTTAATTGCTTTGAATTTGTATCAGAAAAGTTGAAAGGAAATCTAGCCTGAAGACGTATAAAGTACAAAAAAATCCTAATAGAAAAGCAAAACAAGAATTTGGAGGTAAAAAAATAACGTGAAAGTTCTTCAGACTAATTTTTTCATAATTATGATTAGTGTATAATAGACGATGAAACATTCGTACAGGCTAACTTTTTTCAACTTCCTGGCCAGGAATTCTTTGTCGCGTGTATCGAAGAAATCAAAATTCCTAACAAAGTTTTTGTTTTGAGAAGCCATATGCATTTGCGGAAAAGAAGCACTTCATCCATTGGAAACCAATATATTTTTCGGTATCAAAATTAATTTCAAATAGTACTTTTTTCACCCTCAGAGTACTAAAATTCAAATTTTTTATAGTTATTTATTCTTTATTTAGTGCAAAACCAAATGAATGTGGTTTGTTTATCTAAAACGAGGTATTTAAGTAATACGGTACCAAATCATTAAATTCAGTTTATTTATTATAGTAAAATAAGAAGATCTCAATAAATGTGAAAATAATATTACGGAGAAAAAGTCATCTAAGATTAATTATTTCAAATCAAGCACATCAGCTTTAGTTTTGTTAAAATATAAGTCGTTATCTGATGTCTATGAAATTCGGAACATTTTCACTTTAATTTGGTGCAATTACAGCGCATATAGTTTTTAGTAATCATTGTATATAATTATTATATTGGTAATGACTACTACCTACTAGACTCATTACCCGGTAATGAGTTGTCATTATTTTTCTCATTTCTTCGAGTAGTGGAATAACTAGTTACCAATAATGAAATATGTTGGCTTACCGGGTAAGAAAAGTTTTTGCTGGGTATATTTTACAGTTAACAACTTTATATATTAAACCGACAGCTCAAATGTTTCTATAATGAAGTTTGTTTGTCCTATAAACTTATTTGAATTGTCCTAATAACGTTTCTAGTTTTTTGGGAACTCGAAGAACCAGCATTTAATTAGAGACATTGTTCATTACAATTTCATTATTAATCCTGAACAGCAATTGTAAATCTAAATCAAAGGTATTAAGAAAAAAATTGGTTTCTATTCGAAAATTATATATCTCTAAAAAATATTTACTTTTAAAAATGTTTAATTCGAGTAGAATATAAAACTAATCCTCTGAAAGTATCAAATGACTCGAGGGAGTACTTCGGTACTTTTGAATGTTAAATAGTATCAAAAAAAGTATTATAATATCAACTTTTCCAACCCTGATTAACATAGAAATATACGTGAATGAGTGCCTTTGGAAAAGACTTCTCCCTTTCCTAAGAAAATACAGTGTATCCACTTTTTTCTGGCCTGTTCTCATTTCTTCTCATTACAGCAACAAAACAATGGAGTAGTAATTAAGAAATTGTTAGTGTTTGTACCGAAAGATGTTAGTCCATCAAATTTTCCGGAATTCAGAGCAATTGGAAGATATTGGGCTCTAGTAAAAAATAATTTAAAGAACATTAAAAGCTCAGCTTAAAATGAAGTAGAGTTTAAAAATAAGTGGACTTATTCGAGCAAAAAAGTGACCGAAACACAATAAAACCTTTAATTCGATGAATTCTGGAAAATATCAGATATTTCCTTAAAAACCAACAGAAAATAATTTATTCTTTTATTTTTAGAACTTGAACATAACAGTCATTAAAAAAAATATATTTAAAAAAAATATATCGCCCATTGGTTTATTTTCTATAAGCAGATTTATATGCACAGAATTTTTCGTGTGCAGTCCTTAGTTACAAAATTGCTTATATGGTAATGCAAATGGTATGTTGTTGTTATTGAAAAGTAACTACATTCGAAAAAAGAAATTGAAAACCCGCATTTTATTTATCTTTAATGAAATTGTAAAACATGACCGAATTTGTAATTTAATTAAATTTAGGTCGATTAAAAAGGAAAGGACTTTAAACAGGACACGCGTTAAGGGCATTTGGGGTAGAACAAACGAATTTGAAATGAAATAAAAAAATGTAGGTCATAAAAAATACAACATAATTTAGTTATAAACCGGTATAAAAATGTAAAAAACCTTTTTATTTTTTTATAAAAAAAAAAATGTTTCAATAATAGAAAAAATGTATGCCTAAAAAAATTATAAAAAAAATCTATAAACCAGATTTTTTAACTGAAAAATAATAACGAATGTTTTTTTACATTAAAACAATTGTGAGAAAAAAATCTACATAATAAAAAATGCCATAACGAATAGATGATAAAAACGGGTTGTTACAATAAAAGAAAAAAATTAACAAAAAAAAAAAAAAAAAGGATACACGGCTGCACATGCGCATCATCATATATGAAGCATGACTTTTACCCAAAAAATAAGTGAATTTTTTTCATGAACAAAGAAAAAAAAACTAATTTGAATATTGTATTTAAAAAAAATGTGAGTCTCACATTTTTTTTTTTATTTTTTTCTCACGCATGAAATTTTATTTTAACTAAAGCTTTAGGGTGAACATAAGGATATAAAAAAAATTAACAAAAAAAATCACATCCTTAGAAAAAAGGAAGAAAAAAAAATCACTTCAACACTAGAGACAATTAAAATTTGAATTTTAAACAGTTAAAAAAAATCCGGTTTTTTGCCTCATTTCTATGCATAAGAAAAAGAAATTAATTTTCTTTAAAGGATATTTGAGTCTTTACGATCACCCAACTTAAGGAAATACTGACACACACTAACAAAAGGGGTGAAACAATAGAAATTTACTTGAATACACTACACCAAAGACGATTAAGTTTTGTAGGAATTAAAAAAAAAAGTAAATAATTTATGCACATCACGTTAAATATAAAAAAATAAAATATTCCTTTTTGGGTTGCTATTAAAAGGGTTAAAACGCAATTTTTTTCAAAACGGGGCAGGCTGCTGATGTCCTTGTTACAAAGATCAAAATTCATTTGCATACAAGATCACAGCATACATTTGCTTATTTTTTTAATGAAAAATACAAAAAAGAAAAAAAATGTAGTATGATTTTTAAAAAAGGGTTAAAGGATTCTTGATTATTTGCTTTAAATTATAACAATTTTATTTACGCATGATATGAATTCAAAAGTAAATTACAGCATTTTTTATGAGGAAAATAATGAAATTATGTGTTGTATAATGTAATTATATATTTTCACCCTAAAAACTATTAATTTATAATTGTAAAAAAATAAAGGGTACAGAGATTTCTTAAATTTCTTATAAATGTATACATATTTTGGCTTACTATATACCAACTGTTTTTCCTTTTTCCTCAGAATTATTTGAATCATTACTCCTTGTCCTTAAATGTGCTAATTTTTGAAACGTAAAATTCTTATTTACATTCCTACCAGTCCCATTGTGCTGTCTTTAATCAAGTTAGAAATTAACAAAATCTTCACCCGAAAAAACAAACTTTTAGATTTACAAAAACCTCACAAGAAAAAATAAATAAAAATAAATAAATATTATCAAGAACCTATTTATAAAAAAAATACCTACTACATTTAAATATTCCCCCAAAAATGTTAGAAAAAAAAAATAAATTTTATAAATCAAATATACAAGTAATAATTATAATGATTAAAATGACGATGATGATGAAGTTTTTGATCGCAAGACCGGTTCAACTTGAAGCCACTTGAGCCAAGTGTGCGGAGCGGAGCAGAACATTTTGTAGATTCAATCGATTCGATGATTTTATTTTGTTGTTATTTTATTTTTTGCTTTTTGCAGCCCGCAGTTTTAGCAATTAATCATTTTATTTAAATTTTAACCAAACATCTTACCAACCAACTACAACAACGCAAAAACTATGCTCTTTGAAATGTTTTCTTTAGCTTTTTTTTTTTTTTTTTTTTTTTGTTTTAAATCTTTTGGCGCTTTTAAACACACATATTTATATTTGATCGAAAGTTAATTTTTGTCAAGATATTTTATTTAAAAATGATGGTACGTCGTCCGACATAAAAAAATAAATATAAATAATCGCTAGAGGCTAAAAACTAATTTAGAATTAAGTCGTTTTTATTTTAGAAATTTTGTGATTTAATACTTACTATAAATTTAAAAGGTAGTTTTGTTAGGTCTTTTTGTTGGTAAGTTTTAATAAAATAATAATAATAATTAAATTTTATATTTTTCTCAATTTTCTCTAGAAAAATAAAAATGGGGGTAAAAGAGGTTGAAAATTGTGCTTAATTCAGGGAAAGGTGATATGAATGTTTTAGCATTTTTATATTATATTACAGTAGGGCCTCGATTATCCTTGATTCGATTAACCGGCAACGTCGATTAACCGAGAAAGAATATTTGTAATTGTTTTTTTTTTCCATCCATTTAATTTTTTTTGCATCGATTAACCGTGATTATTTCTATTATCCGGGACTCTAAGCATAATTTTTTTCGATTGCTTTTGAACAATCAAAAACAATGTGAATAAAACAAAAAAGGGGAATTCCATCGTTTGAATAAAATGAATCAGAGCAACGTAAAATCCAAATATGAATTTGAAAAAGAAGACACAAACAACACTATATGATTTTTCAAAGATACTACGTGAAATGAAAAACCTTATGTATTGCTCACTTTTTTTTCAAATTATTGTTTTTTACTTATATTATTTAAACATTTATATTAAATCCCTGAATAATTGATTTATATAAATGAAAAATGTTTTAAAAATACTACTCAAAATTTTTACTTAATTAACCGTGAAAATTGATTATCCAGAATGCTTCCGGTCCCGACCATTACGGATAATCGAGGTCTCACTGTATTTTATATTAATCAATAACTTAAAAAAAATTTGTTATTTTATGATAATTTTTTTTTGAGAGAATTTTTATGTCTGTCCTTCTGTCCGACTGTGTATTAATTTTTGCAAATTTTAAAATTCAAAATCGTTTATTTTTGGACTCAATAAAGATATCGACTCCAAATTTCCTTATTCAAAAGTTATTCTTTAACTAATTACAAAAAAATATAACAATATCGGTTGAAAATTATGGGCTATATATAGAAAAAACTTGACCAAGATCTTGCAAAATTAAGATTGCAAAATTTTTGGAAAATTTCAAATGCATATAACTCGAAGGTGATATAATCATTTTTGAAATCGGGTAAGGAACAAACATTTTACTAATGGTTTCTATGTCAAAAGTACCCTACATTGAGTCCCCATAGCTCTTCTCCTGAGATGTATGTAGGGTTCTCCTTCCAAACTTAAAATTTTACTCTCTTTTGCTACGCCTGTGTGAAGCCAATTATAAGATTAGATTTGTTCATATATTTTAAGATAATGTTTGATTGAGAAATTATGGGAAGTTCTAAATAAAATCGAATAAATTATACAGTTTTTTATTCTTATTATTTTATTTATGAACTAGATTTAAAACGTACATAACTTCGCAAAGTAAAGATTTTCTGCATAGCAAGATTTTCTGCATAGCAACAGGTGTATTAAATTCCCTAGAGGCCCGGTCAAAGACCATCTGTGCAGGAAACTTAACTAAGCGAAGCCGGTGTTTAAATACCACATAGGAGATAGTCCTTTTGCCTGGATGAAGGCCCGCTATGCAGAAAAATTTTACTAGGTTTATTAAATTGTAAATTTCCACTTAATAACATTTGTTACTAATTTCTCTAGAATTATTCAATAAACGAGAAAGATATATTTGGTCAAGCCCGACAATCTGATATTTCCGAAATTTTCAGAAATGGACTTAATATCGGACCTATTGCAATTTGTGGACTGATACCTATGTAATTAGTTAATATGATTTCTGCTTATATTTAACTGTCATTTATGTGCGATTTTTGCGAGTTAAATTGATATTCGAAAATGTGCCTTATATGAGAGCTATGTATGTCTAATTATGGACCAATCTTCCTGAAATTTCGCACTCCGATTTATCTTTATATAGAACTTATTCGTACCGAATTTTATTGAAATAGTGACATAAATAAGGCATTTGTTAGTGGAATAGGGTTCTAATTCCGGGGAGTATTTGTATGGGGGCGAGATGAGATAATGGACCGATCATGACCAATTTCAATAGCTTTTGTCGTTATGCCAAAATAAACATATGTGCCAAATTTCATCAAATTTCATCAAACCTGTACTTTGTGACCAAGTTTTACATGGACAGACAACCGCCAGCCAGACAGACGGACGAACGGACATCGTTAAATCAACTCAAAAAGTGATTCTGAGTCGATTGGTATACTTTAAGGTCGATGTTGCGATATTTTTTCTAAGCGTTATAAACATTAGTACAAACGCATAATACCCCAACCACCTTTGGTGATGTAGAGTATACAAACTTTCAGTAGGGATTACAAAAAATACCATAATACCATCTTAATGATTTTTGATTTAAATTTAAAATATTTTAACAAATATATATTAATTATCCCTTTCTAGATCTTACTTAATATAAGATTTAGTGAGTCAAGTCTTCTTATTATTTCTTAGTTTGATCAGAAAATGTTAAAAGTACCAAAAGATAAAAGATATGATACCGTTTTCTTCACCATTTCAAAGTTTTTCAACTCAGACAAAAGCATGGATGCCGATTTGATAGATATGAAAAGGATTAGGGCACTCTTTAGGAATGAAAATGCTAATTATACTCCAGAAATTTCGGGGCTGTTTATTATACTATTTAAATGGAGGTCTATTTCTCCCTTCTTGGGGTCTTCACATCTACGACAATATTTATTGAAAAGGCGATTTATTCTATTCGTGCATTTAACACTGTTAACATTATCGAAATGTCATTTCGGTTATGGCTTTAAAGTTGTATGCATTACAATTCAGCCACTTGGAGTTCTTTAATTTTTGGCATATGCTCTTCTAAGTGTTTGAAAAAATATAAAATCGAACAACATCAGAAGGGCCTAAATATAATTATACCTTGGATTTACAAAATATATGTACTTTTCAGAAGCTTTAAAGTTATTTTTTTATTTAAAAAAGGAAAAAATATTAAAACTTTTTTAGCCAAAAAAAGTCACATTTTTTGGTTTGTTTTGGTATTCGGAAATTATATTGACTTTTTATAGGAAAACTTTGTAAAATTTTGTATTATATATTGGAAAATTTGTAGAATAATTCACTAACTATAAGGAATAAGTATTAAAAGTTAATCTAATCATTCTGTGCAAAAGATTTCCCATATTTTTCGAGCTCAAGGTTAAAAGGTTCTAATTTAGTGACATCTTAATTTAATAAATAATATCTTAATCAATTTGAAATGAGTGATTTATTTCGATAATAGACCATACCCCTTTGCTTGATCGGACATTTTTTTTTTTTTTAAATTTCATTAGTTAAACCTTTTTTTATTTGATTTCTTTTCTAAATCTAATTTTTTAATCAAACAAATAACTAAATTATTTACAAAAGTGTAAATTTTATGAAAATATTCTCATATCGGACACATTATAGTCAGCTTTGCTGAATATTTTTTAATTCCAACTTGTTTTTTTGTTTTAAATTATCGAGAAATTTATACGAAACAAAAAATAAAAATACAAAGTAGATAGATAACTTGTAATTAACCAAAATTAATTTATTATGTATAATCAAATTCTGATGTTTAAATAAATTTAAGTTGAATTTATTTACTTGTTCTGTTTTTTTTTACGAATATATAATCAATTTGAAAAATTTCTTTTACATGTAAAAGCAATTTTAAAAGATTAAAGTAATATTTTTATAAAAGGATTGAAAAAGAAATTTTTGACATAAAAAATTTATTAAAATGCGGGAGAATATGAAATAAAAAATATAACCTAGATATTAAAGTTATTCTTTATTTTTATAAGAGGCATTTATAAGAAAAAATATTTAATTGTAAAATTTCTTTAAAAATTAATATAAAGCATTTTAAATTTAGCGACAAGAAAAATTCCTAGAGACAAAAAAAAATTGTATCCAAATTTATTTCAATTTTTTGAAAATCTGAAAATGTTTATAAATAAATATTAGCTCTGTTCTAGTACTTATCAAATTTAAAAGTTTTAGTAATAATTAGTCAGAAATTGTTAGAAAAAAAATTGTACATAAATTCTTAGTATAGGAACGCATTTTTGTGTAAATTCTGACTAAAACTTGCAAGTCATTTATTCATACAGTCAAAAATTATAATCTTTTATATTTATTTCCATATTAAATAAAACAATTTCTTATTCTTTTTAAACCCAATTTTGTTTTTATATATTCCAACAATTATTTTGCAATTTAATTAGATTTCTTTCTTTAGAAACACATAACTCTTATTAAATTGCCAATGGAAAAAATCCATACAGAAAAAAAAATCCCCCAAAAAAACTACCTGCTGAATGACAAAATATTACGATAACGCCTACATCCGCATATCAATCTTAGTTCATTTTCAGTTAATGAACAGACGAACAAACAATCGGTAACAAATTCTATACAATGCGGCAGATGTTAAAAATATACTAAAACATAGATATTAAATTGTTATTGTCCCAGGAATAAAGTACTTTCTGGAAAATTTAAAATTAATTCAATAAAAATCTGACACGTTTTAAGAGTTGTTAAAGCAAAAATAACACAATTTTTTGCACAAAGATCTAGGTTAATTCACTTCTCGTTTTGACCCTAAAACAGTTCAAATAGAAAGTAAAATTTGTCAGGAAATATTGACAAAAAATTACTGTTTTAACAATTGGTACTTTTTTTTTAAATTTATAATTAAATAACACAATTTACAATGTTTTGAAAAATTTATATTTTTTGGGTCACTTTTTTAAATTGGCACATTCTTGAAAACATTTTTTTAATGATTGGTACTTTTTCTAAAAATTGGTACCTTTTTTAATATTTTAGCATTTTTATATTATGCGAAATTAGATTCTTCTTTAAATTTATGGTTTTGTTAATTGAACTTTCATTAAAAGTTAGTACTTTTTTATACCCACCATCATAAAGACGGGGGTATATTAATTTTGTCATACCGCATGTAACATGTCGAAAAAATCATTTAAGACCTGGCTGGGTCCTGGTTAGATTCTTAGTTGATCTATGACCGTCACGTCTGTCTGTCTGTCTGTTGAAAGCAGGATAGGGCTCGAATGGAGCAACCTAGGGAGACGAAATTTGGCTCAAATATTTATCTTATATAACGTTTGTTTGGTATTCAAACATTTGTTTGATCGGTTAACAAATAAAAAAGTTATGGACAAAATACTAGAAACACAGAGTGTCCGTTGTAGCTTCATTTCATACTTTTCTGCTGATATCTCTTAAACAAAAGCATGTACGATAACGAAATTTTGTACAAACACTTCAAGGACAAATGTAAACCCGAAAACAAAAAATGCGCGTGGTCCGCCCATTTTTAATTTTTTAATTTTTTTTGAAAGATGGAACTTTTTATGAAAATTTAATTCAAATTTGTCCATTTTTTGGAAAATTAGTACTTTTTCTTAGATTTGGTACTTTTTTTTAATAATATTGAAATTAAAATTTGGCCATTTTTTAATTAAGTTACCATTATTTTTTTAAAGGTAATTTCTCTAAAAATAGTTAGCTACTATATTTTTAAATTGTAATTTTTGTGGCTGCCAGAAAAATGATTCAAATCAAATATGGAAAAATCACTATCATTTCACTATATGGAAAAATCACTAATTATGTTACTGGCAGCTTATTTTTTTAGTATTAAATCATTACAATTGATTGATTATTTTTATACCCTTCACCACAGGTGTAAAAGGTATATATAAGTTTGTCATTCCGTTTGTAATTTCCACAATTTTCGTCGGAAAGAAAAAAATTTTACATTTTACATTGCAGGTACTATTTAAGCTATGGACTTCGTTGTTGCACAGATCGATCATAAATATTTTTTTCGAATTTCGGTTTTTAAATCAGTCAAATCGGTCCATAAATTTTCACGATAGCCTTTTTTTAATTTAATATTGTCTTAGAATTATTATTATTAAACATTCAAACTACTTAATTTATTATTTATTGTATCTCCATTAGTTTAGGAGACATGAGGTTACCAATTTTACCCTTTTTTACCTCCTAAACATTCGAATTTCCAAAAATTCCGACTTAGTGGATCTATTCGGTAGGAGATCAATCCACAGTCCATATTTCATCTTTCTAGCCTTAACCGTTTAGGCTGTGCGATAATGAATCACCAAGTAAATCAGTCAGTCAATCACTCAGTCATTACTCTTTTATATATGTATAAAGAATTTCAATATCTCGAAAGGAAGATAGGATTATAAATGGCGGAGATATGCTTAAATAACCGGTTTTCGAGTTTCTAATGCCTCTGTATATGCTAGGGACTTCGTTTTTGCAAAGAAGGTTCGGAATTTTTTTCTACATTTTCTTTTTTTTTTTGCTGGAAAAAATTAAAAAAAAATCGGTTTAAAAATAACTGAGATATCGGGCAAAACGCATTTTTAACCTATATATTGTTTTGTTTTTAATATATATATCGGAAATCCTTTCGAGAAATTTAAATTCAGCAAGATAGGATTATAAGATATGCTTAAATAACCGTATATGTATATGCTAGGGACTTCGTTTTTGCAAAGAAGGTTCAGTATTTTTTTTCAAAATTTTTTTTATTTATTTATTTTTTTTTTGCTGGAAAAAATTAAAAAAATCGGTTTAAAAATAACTGAGATATCGGCAAAACGCATTTTTAATTAGACAATAAATATACATTTATTTCGGTTTTCCTTCATAAACAATCGAGTTATGGACCAAAAACTAAAAAAATATGTTAATAATGTCATTTTTTGGGGAATTGCAGTTAAAAAGGTTGTTTACTTTTTTTTAAATACACAAATACTTTTTTTTAAATATTTTTACTTTTTTCATAAATATTTTTCATTAGCACTAATATTTATTTACTAGTTTTTCCCGGTGCGCTTCGCTACCCCTTATTAGGCGATAGCATATATTTACTATTCCCCCTGGACCTATACGACTTATTCGAAATTTGATATGAAAATTACTGCTAGATCTTTTTGAAGCTTTCAATGTAATACTTTAGATATCAGAAAATTAATATTTCCTTCACCAAATTTCGTGAAAATCGGTGCAACCGTTTAAGAGTTTTAAAAAAATGGGCATAACATTCAATCGAAATCTTACATAGCCTATAACTACCTCCAGCACTGGTACTATCTGTGTGATAATTGACGCACAAACAAACAAACTTACACTTCATTTTTATAATATATACATATATAAGATATCGTATAAGGATTATTATTATTTTTTTTTTTTTAATTTGGTATTTTTGTACCTTTTTTTTATCTTAAACAAATTATAATGTTTGCCGTAATTTTATACTTTTTTAATGTACTGCTATACATTTCTGTTTACACATTAAGAGACATATTATTGCATCATAGTAATTTATTATTACCCCTACCCAATGTTTTTAAATTAGCAACAAAACAATAGAAAAAAAATTGAAACAATATGAAACAATCTAACCCAGTAACACATACACTCACTCACAAAATAACAGTTGCAATCACAAGTGCAGAAATTAATCACCTTAGAAGCCAAACAACAATTTCAATAAAAAGAAAAAATCCTAATGTCCTTCATCAAATAACTGAAAAAGCAGACAACAACATAAGAGAAATAACCTAAAAAAAACTAAACAACAACATCAGTAAATGATCTTTAAAGGATCAACAAAAAAAGAAAACAATTTATTTTTTTTTAAACCAGCAGTTAAAAATATCTGGTTTATACAAAAAAAGGCAAGGAAAAAAGAAAATATATTCAACAATGTTGCAGAAGGGTCAGATAAGAATTGTTGTTGTCAATTCGTTAATGGCTGATGTTTCTACACAAGGTGTGTATATACATGAGTGTTGGGGTTTAATAGTGTGTGTGAACCAACAACCTGATCTGTTTTAAAAACAACAAAAATAAAATTATAAGATCCTCTATAAAAAGGTAAATTTTTGTTGTTCTTTTTGGTTTATTTTTTTTGCAAGTTGTTGTGTTTTTTTTTTTTTTGATAAATTTCTCTTTTTTTTTTGGTTTGAGTCACTCAGTTTTTTTGTGGTAAAAGTGAATCTCACAAAAACCTGTTTTACAAATTTGTTGTTGTTTTGTAAATCTTTTTTGTTTTTGCTATTTGGTTACAGTAGTTTGTTTAGTTGTTGTTGTTTAAATGTATAGTACGTGGGAATTTATTTTTTTGTTTATTTCCACTCACTAAACAACCTAAAATGTAGCGAGTGTTAAAAATTTGTTTGAATTGATGTTACTTGTTGCTTGAGACAAACTTTGTTACTTTAACAGGAATTTTCGGTTAAAAAAATCGAATATGTTACGAATATTTTTGTTTGTAGTTTATTTATTATATGCAACATATGGCGGCCATTATCTTTGAGTAATTTCATCACCTGATTAGATAAAAGTCGAAAAATTTTAATTTTGTCTAATATGTACTGAAATTGTATGGAAAAGGATTTGAAAGTAGTTGCCTGACCTTTTCAATTAACTTGGAGGTAATTTTTATTACAATTTGTTGGAATTTTATTAAACTTTATCAGACAACGCGATATTTTGCAACATGCGGAGCAACTTTAAATAATTTTATATCTTCAGAACTAGATTCCACTCACAGAAAGTGGCTTATAGGCTTAGAACTCCATTATCACACGCCTCTAAATTGATAGAGAAATCCTCTGTGCAGAATCAATGTTGTTCATTAATATATAATCTAATAGTAATGATCCTGAGTAGTGTTGCCACGGCAAATTTTTAAAAAAGTAACCAAAACAGGAAAAAAAATAACCAAAATTAAAAATTTAATGAATAAAGTATAGTTTTACATATGTACATACATACATGTTAGCTTACTTTAAAGTATTGAATACTATTACCGAAATAATTAGAAATATCACTCCGCTAAAGATATATCGTTACCGATAAAATACCGTTTCCAAAAACAATACAAAGTCTCAACTTATAATAACTACTTTACTTCAATTTGACTTTCTTCATTATAGACTGATATTTTCCAAACTTCCTCTATCAGACATAAATCACCGTTGCCCTGAAATAAATAAAAAAAAAATCTTAACGAAATAGCTTGAAATACCGTTACCAATAAAATATCATTATCAAAATAACTCAAGATTAAGAGGACAAGAGGTTTGACAATAGCGATCGTACATGTATAACGTGACCAGAGGGTTTTTGTCAAAAAGCAGAACCCGAACGTCTAAAAAGCGGGAATATGAACAAAATTGTATGGAAAAAGACGTATATTGAAAAATTATGTAAAGAAAGAAGGATATTCTTTCTATGTATATCTCAATTATAAATATAAATCAGCTATTCTCGAAAGCTCTTGGCTCACAACTGACTTGAGATGTTACAAATTGAGAAATACCCATCGAAATTTTGGAGCAACAAATTAAGTAAGTAAATACTTACAAACTGAAACCTTAAAAATTATAATTTTAATTTCAAGTTTGAAATCAAATTCATATTGATAAAAAACTTGATGCTTTTTGAATTTTATAGCAAAATTTTTTCACGTGCGCCAAGATAGCAACGAAAGTTAGCAACGAATTAGAAAATTGCACAACGGCAACACTTTTTTGTATATTTTTCAACAATTTTGCATTCCATTATATCTCCCGATCTGATCAGTTTCAAACGCTATATATGAGGAAAACGAAAGAATACTCTTTATATATTATAAAAAGCATTTCATGCAAAAAATTCCCCCATCCGTCTTTGACAAATATGAGTTCTTTCATCCTGCCCATAGATTCTGTAACATCTTGGAACACAGTCAGTGCCAAGAGATCAGACCTATAGAAAATGGAAGAATACCCTCTAGAGATTATAAAAAGTCAACCGTGAAAAATTTTTGCAGACACGTTCCAGAGAAATCTCAATTCCTCCATTGTGCCCATAGAAAGTATAGATTCTATCATAACTTGGAACACAGTCAGTGCCAATCCATTATATCTCCCGATCTGATCAGTTTCAAACGCTATATATGTGGAAAACGAAAGAATACTCTTTATATATTATAAAAAGCATTTCATGCTGAAAATTCCCCCATCCGTCTTTGACAAATATGAGTTCTTTCATCCTGCCCATAGATTCTGTAATATCTTGGAACACAGTCAGTGCCAAGAGAAAATTGAAGAATACAATCTAGAGACTAGAAAAAGTCAACCGTGCAAAAGTTTTGCAGACACGTTCCAGAGAAATCTCAATTCTTCCATTGTGCTCATAGAAAATATAGATTCTTTAAAATGGTCAGTAAAACATGGAATATCACAGAAACTAGGCAGTGGCAGGGCATTAATCTTGAATAAGTAAACAATAAGTCCTTTTACTATGAAAATTTATTTAGAATGAAAAAAATTTTGTTCAACAAACTACATTTAAAATTTAGAAAACTTGATTATTAAAACAAAATATAAAATGTTATTGTTAAAAACTATACACCATTGTGTACACCATTGTGTATGAGCTCAAATTAGACCTGTGGACAATTGTAGACCAACACTTTTACTAAAAAATAAATTATACAAATACAGAACAATGCATTGATACTAACATCTATATGATTTTATGTCCTTTAGTGCGATTCCCAGAAGTGGGTTTATATGGAAGCTATGGTAAATTATGGAACGATTCACATATATTTTAGCAATGTTGTTTCTACTATCATTCGTATGGGATTTATGCACGTTAAAGTGATTTTCGAAAAAGGGGTTTATATGGGAGGTATGGTCAATTATGGACCAAAGATTGATACTTATACAAAACTCCTTTATACCGAATTTCATTGAAATATTGCTATATTTAAGGCATTTATGATCGTTGAAACTGTATTCCGGGAGGACATTTGTATGGGGGCTAAGTGAAATAATAACCAATTTCAATAGGCTTCGTCCTTGTGTCAACATAATTATTTGTGCCAAATTTCATCAAGATATCTTTACATGAACAGCCAGATAGATATCTTTACCAGACGGACGGACGGACATCGTTAAATCGACTCAGAAAGTGATTCTGAGTCGAACGGTATACTTTAAGGTGGGGGTCCGATAATTTTTTCTGTGCGTTGCAAACATCAGCACAAACGCATTATACCCCAACCGCCTATGGTGGTGTAGGGTATAAAAACAAATTATTAAATCAATAACATAATTTTGTTAATTAATTTAATCCTAAACAATTTCTAAATTTTTAAAACTTAATACTTGATAATTCATAGAACCGTATTGAAATTTTATGTTAATTTTATTGTTGGCAATTATATGGGGAATTAACAGAAAAAAAAATATCATTTGAAAAATAATTAGGTTATACAAATAAAATTTAGCTTAATAAAAAAATAAGCAAAATACCAAAAAAGTCATCTCGCCATTTTGGTTAAAAATAACTAAAACGGCTACAATGGTCCTGAGGAGATAAATATTTATGAATACTTTGACTACTTCGTCAGTAAATACAACTTAAGGAATTATTGATCATTTCTACTTTTTTATAAAAATCTTGTTGAAAACTGTTGAAGGATCATAATTAGTACAAATAAAAAAAATAATACCCTTTTTCTCTAAAAAAAAATGCCATTTGTAATTCTTAACAATTGAAACAAAAAAATATATACAAAATATGAAGACACACTTCTTCAACTTGTGCCAAATTAAAAAAAAAAAAAAAATCTATTTAAACCCTTAAATTTTTATTTAACAAGATCCGGATAAAAAGAACTACAAAACCACTAAAATTAAAGAAAAAAATAAAAAAAGGATCAATAATAAAACAACAAATCATTGTCTTTGTTTTTTTTTTCTTAAGAATATTTATTTAGCAAAGATTGCAACCAATTACTATTGTTGCGAGCATTGTTTGTAACAAACAATAGAAATAACAATCGATCATTATTTCAGTATTTAATAAGTTTGCCAAAAAAAAATCCAAAGGGAGTTTAAAAGAGATACGCAATGTTTGCCAATAATATAATTGATAAATGATTATTGCAAAATTGTAAAGGAAATAGTACTGTTTTAGGGGATGCAAAATTTTGAAATGATGTTTTATTTGTGACAGCTTCTTAATAAAAGACATTCAGAGAATACATTAATCATTTGAAAACACAGAAAGAATTTTTTATATACTTCATTCCGTTTGTAATTTCTATAATTTCCTACTCTTTACAGTTGGGATATTCGCTATAGCCATGTGAGTTTGTCTGAAGAAATCAACATTTAGTAGGCCCTCAATCTGTGTGAGACATATTTTGTGTATTAATTTATCAGAAGAAGGCATAAGAAGTTTGTTATTGGAAATCGTTCCATAAGTAGCTGAGATAAAAACAATTTTGTGAAATTATTTTTCAACTTTTGAAGGACGTGTTTTATACAGCAAAAGTAAATAGAAGTAATTTTTAAGGAAGTACATTTTCACTACTTCCAAAGCATCAATAGGTCTACGTTTTCTTGAGCTTAGGAAGTAATATAAACAACATACAAAAATGTAATTAAAATTTTATTCAGAAGATTTTTTTTAAATATTTGTTACGAAAAACTAATTTTATTAAAAAAATATATTGGTTTATACTATACAAATTATATCTAATTTCCTTGCAGTGATAAAAAGAAAAATCCAAAGAATTAATTTTGCATAACATCGTAGACATGTCTTCCCATTCAGTGAATAGCTATCAAAAAAGAGAACATCTTCTAATGACAAGCCTATGTTAAATTCATTGGAAATAATCGGAATTTTGCACTACTTCATGATCACAAGTTGAGGATCTTATTGACTTCTTAAGATGTTAATATTTTGCTGGGTATATCGGATAAGTCAGTATTATATCCAAATCAGTCCATAAAAGAGATAGAAACGATATTATAAAATACTTTGTCGACTTTTGATTCCATTTTTAATATTTTTTTTTTTTTTTTTTTTTAATACTCTCAGTGTATCTGAATATTTGCATGCAACCTAAACAATTTCAATTAAATTCTTATTGATTAGCATATCATATAAAAAGATTTAATTTCCTCAATATTCGCATTTACCTGGAAAATTTCTTAAGAAATTGTGCAATTTTTTTTTTTTTTTTTTTTTTTGAAAAAGGAAAAGTGCTGAAATTATCACTTTTATAGCCTGAAGCTGTTAAAGAAAACTATTTGTTATTGTCTTCTTCTAAATGTATTTTTATCCTAATCAGCCGTAGAATCTTCCTATTCTTCTTTTAGTCTTTGTTATGTAAACTATGAGAATTTCTTTTTCATTTTCTAATTTTCTTTATAATAGTTGTTTGTATCTACATTTTTTTTGGAAGACAAACAAAATTGGTATTATTTTCTAATGCCATAATATGCACCACCCCAGAGCTGTCAAATGAAAACAATAGGAAAAAAAATTCAAGATCCTCTACAAAAGTCCTTTTAACCGTCAGAGTTTTACCCACCCCTTATTGATCAATAATATGTTGAGTTTTTGTTTTGGTTGTTTCATTCTTTTTTTCTTTCTTTCTACTATCTTCACCTTGAACATCTTGTGTTTATGTAAATCTTTTTTTTTTTTTTTTTTGTTATCTACTCTGTATTTTAGTTGTTTGGAAAATTACAAAAAAAAAAAAAGTAAAATGATGAGACTGAGTAATTTATGCAAAATCCTTTTGGGACATCAAGTAATGAAAAAACGGGTTAATAAACTGCAGGATCGTAGCCTGGGGTTGTGATTACAGCAGATGATGTTTTTTATTTTATTTTTTTTTTAGGGATACAAAAAATGTGAATGTACAAATAGATAGTAATTAATAATAAATATTTTTAATGAATATTTTAGTTTAAGAGGTGAATAAATTTTAATTTTGTTATTTTGAATGTACAATCATTTGAAACTGAGGTAAATGTAACATTTAACTGTCTTTATGAAATAGATTAATAATTTTCATCATAAAATAAATGTTTTACTACTCCGTATTTCTAAATTTTCTCTACATCGTGTCAAAATCACTCTTACAGCCAGGACTACTGATTGCCGCCTAGAAAGAGCATATGTATTTGAATTTTTCAAATACGTTTAAATCAAAGCTATTTCCTTAACTACATATTCGCTTTAATTAAAGCCGAAACAGTTTTAGAGTTATAGTTTCTGCACATTAAAAATAAAAAGATGTCAACATAGGGATCATTTGAGTTTTGTATACATCTACAAACATTTAAGTAAAATCTAGTATTTCGGATCAATCACTTTACCGAAAAAAAAAAAAAAAAAAATAAAAAGTTATCATTTTCAAAAAACATACCAAAAAAGAAAAAAGAAATATTCGAAAAAGCTACAATATTGAAATGAATTTAAAATTTTCTAAAAAGAACCAATTAAAAAATATAAGTTTTCAAAAAAAGAGGCATTTTTCAAAATAGTACCATTTTTCTAAAATGTACTTATTTAAAAAACAATGCGATTTTAATTTTTTATTTATATATATTAGTGCTGAAACCACTTTCACCACATATCATAATCATACATAGTTGCACAAAAGAGTATTTACAAATTATTAAATATAATTCATCACAATTATATTCGCAGATTTTTATCTCTTGATGCGGGTTACATCCACAAATAGTAATATAATTAAATTTTTTTGCTTTTTGTTGATAAATATGAAAATAATTTAAAATTATTTTAAATTCAGTTTTATTTTTAATACCAAAAGTAGCAACATTGTTCGTTCAATTTAAATTTCAACATAAAAAAGGAATGTCAAAAATAAAATAAAAAAATATTTTTTCAGTTTGTGGAAAATATTCGTGTAACGGGAGTGAAAGTACAATAAACGTGTGTGAAAAAATAATAAAAATATCGTGTGTTAGTGAAAAAATGTGTCGCGTGTGTAATTTTCCTTAAATTTTAATATTTGTTTATTTTGTGTTGTCTCTCTCTCTCACAAGTGTGTTGAATTCACACAGAACTTGTATGTGAAAAGAGAGAAATGTTGTTGTTGTAGGAAAGAGTACTATTTTCTATTCTTGTATTCTTTGGTACCAACATTTATAAAAAGTAAACATCATTAAATAAAAGTAAAAAATTACAAATTTCCCAAATTTGAAAAAAGTATTTATCAAAGAATACTAAGAAGGGAAAATAGTACTCTTTCCTACAACAACAACATTTCTCTCTCTTCACATACAAGTTCTGTGTGAATTCAACACACTGGTGAGAGAGAGAAACAACACAAAATAAACAAATATTTTCCTTAAAATTTAAGGAAAATTACACACGCGACACATTTTTCCACTAACACACGATATTTTTATTATTTTTTCACACACGTTTATTGTATTTTCACTTCCGTTAAACGAATAGTTTCCATAAACTTAAAAAATATTTTTTTATTTTATTTTTGACATTCCTTTTTTGTATGTTGAAATTTAAATTGAACGGACAATGTTGCTACTTTTGGTATTAAAAATAAAACAGAATTTAAAATAATTTTAAATTATTTTCATATTCATCAATAAAAAACCAAAAAAATTAATTATACTACTATTTGTGGATGTAACCCGCATCTAAAGATGAAAATCTGCGAATATAATTGTGATGAATTATAATTAATAATTTGTTAATACTCTTTTGTGCAACTATGTATGATTATGATGTGTGGTGAAAGTGGTTTCAGCACAAATACATATAAATAAAATTTGACTAACACAATCTTAAAGTTAGGTTTTTTTGACAACAGAGTTAGGTTTTTTTGACAAGCCTTCTTTTCTTATTATTCTTTGGTATTTATTTTCAAAAAGTTACATTTAACAATTGAAAAAGTTACATTTAAGAAGTGGTATTAAACAAATATGTACTATTCTTTGACAAAATATACATTCAAAAAAGTACCAACAAAATTTAGAATTTGTAAAAATTAAAAAATAATAATAATAATAATAATTTCCTTAAAAGGTACCAATTTTCGAAAAAGTTTCATTTTATAATTTATAATTAAAATTTTCCAAAAAGAAATAGTTGCAACTGTCAAAAACAAAATATAAAAAGTATAAATTTTCTAAATAAAAATACCAATAATATTTATATCCTACACCACCATAGCACTATGGTTTCGCCTATCACTTTTCTTGGCCAAAATTAATTTTGGTAACAGTTTCAAATTTTGTTTTAATTATCATAGTTTTATAGCAAACACTTTAAAACGCCAGAAAATCAAGTTTATTTCTTACTTTTACTCGTTTTTTGTCATAATACAACAGATCGAAGTTAAGTTTCTTAAGCAAATTTAAAATATGTATAAAAAAGGTGGCTTTTTTCAACGCTTAATAATTATTGAGTACAATAATTAAAAAAAAAAAACAAAATTATTATGAAAAATATATCTTAGGATAAGTACTTTTATAATTGAATACGAAATCAGTAAGAACTTGTTGGCATCTTATAAAAATACTGTGTGTTTTACGCAACCCAAAATGAAATTGCATTCGTAAAAAATGTTTCATTTCACTAGACCTTCAAGTTTTCGGTGAAAATCGGTAAACAAAATCTCAACGGAAATAAATAAAAATATATCTTGTCCAGGGATCGGCGCTCTTAAATTTCACATTCTATATTTGTGTATGGTCTGTATAACTCTCCCGCTCTTATATTTGCACGGAAACAATTTTTAAGCTTATAATTTCATAATATCTGTTGCTTTTAAACAATTTGCTTAAAAAGTATTAAAAATATATAAAATTAATAAATAATTATTCTCTCTCCACATGTAAGAGCATATAGATGTGACAAAATTAAGAGATCATTTTGCGTGTCCCTGATCTAGGCTATATTTTCCATGTTGTATTGTTTTGTGATTTTTAGCGTTTTTCGCGAAAAATTATTTTTTTCCGAATAAGTTAGCAGTGGAAATTCTTATCATTTACAAAGGTCTAACAAAAGAATAAAAATGCCAAGATAAAAAATAAACTAGCGGATATTGCTAAAATATAGTTGTGTACTAAAATTAATGCTGCTAAAGCAAAATGCACGCCTTTAGGTTGACTTATAAGTGAAATATGTGCAAACTTCCGTTCGAATGACTTTACTTCTGACACATAAAAATTGTCAAAAATTAATTAAATTTTTAAATACAAAATAAATTAAATTGCTTTGATTTTCGTCCAAATTATATTTCCATTTTTTCCATTTTGATAATTTTAGCCAAGAAAAGTGGTCAGCGAAACCATAGTGCATAAGTGGTTGAGGTATTATGTGTTTGTGCAAAAATTGTAATGCAGAGAAAAAATCTTCGGATTCACACTTCTTAAAGTATACCGTTCGCCTCAGAATATTTTCTGAATCGATTTAACGATGTCCGTCTGGTTGGTAGACTGTCTGTCCATTAGGGTGGTCCAAAATTCCTTTTTGCGAGCTACAGTTAAACGTACCTATAATTATGGAAGGATATGTCATTTAGAACAACTTAGCCAAATTTCAACTTCCTACGAGGATTGGAACAGGATTCTATACTGCCATTTACGGCGATAACCCTAGAACAAATTTAAAAAATTTTTCTCACCAATTTTAACGATTTATACATCAAACGATAGCTAAAGAAAAATAAATATATCTATATTTTTAATTTTTCAGATATAACTAATAGGGAGGATAAAATGGACATAGTATTGAAAATAATTCATATTAAAAAATTACATAGAAATAAAAAGTAAAACTTTACTAAATTTTTAATAAAATGTTTATATTTTGGGCCCTACTAAATTATTTTTGAAAAATTACGAAATATGAGTATAATTATTTTTCATTAGCTATCGTTTGATGTTTGATATCATTAATTTTTATGGGCATCCATGTATGGGAGGTAGGGTTAAATATGCGACACACTTTGTTTTTCTTCATACGATGTTGAACCACCCTACTGTAGATGTAAAACTTTTCCGCAATGTAAAGGTCGCAATGTTGAAGATATTTTAATGAAATTTGGTACATATGCTTTTTTCAACACAAGGACAAGGCATATTGATTCACTTATTCGGTCCATTATTTCACCTAGCCCCCATACAAATGCCCTCTCGGAATAAAGTCTTAACACTCATAGATGTCCCAAAAATAAGAATATTTGCCTAATTTCATGATCGGTTCACAATTAGGCATAACACAAATAAGTTTGATATAAGTTGAAATCATATAAACTAATTTCATATGGATCGGTCCTTAAATTGTCATAGCTCCGATATTAGGTCCATTTTCGAAAATTTCGGAAATCATTTCAGTGCACAAACGCATTGGTGTAGGGTATCAAATTGTCGGGATTGACCGACTATATCTTTCTCTTTTAAATTAAAAAAAGAACTATAAATTTATCATTAAAAAAAACTTCTATTTAAAATGCACCCTCTTTCAAAAAGTAGTCATTTTCTGAAAAAAGTTAAATTAAAAAAAAAAAAAAGAATTTTTTTTAAATACAATCTATATATATAAAAATTAATGTGTGTTTGTTTGTATGTATGTATGTGTGTATGTTTGTTTGAAGTCTATAGCCGCCTAAACGGCTATACCGATTTTCTTGAAATTTTCACAGTGTGTTCCTATATACCTGGAAGGAAAAATAGGCTACTTTTTATTTTGAAATTCCAAGTGGGCGAGGTGCCACGCCCACTTACTAAATAACTATTAAAAGTAGTATATCTCGGAAATTGGTAAAACTAGAGTCCTCAAATTTTGCATGAACAACTTTGACACCTATATGAACATTCTGGAAAAAAATAGGCGATGTACGGCACATCCCGCGCCTTATATTGGTTGCCAATACCAAATGCCGTAAATTTAGGAAACTATAACAGTTACATTTCCCAAATTTTGTACAATAAACTTAAGTGTCAATGTGAACATTTTGTGCAAAAATGGGCGGAAAAGAAATAGTGGGCGTGTCATCTCTCATATAAAGTTAATACCAAAATTTATATATCTGGGAAACTATAAAAGTTAGAGAGCTCAAATTTTGTACGACTAGCATTAGCTTCAATATGAATATTTTGGACAAAAATTGGAACACTAGCAATAGTGGGCGTGGCACCTCCCATATAAAGAAAATATTAAATTATCATATCTGAGAAAATATAACAGTTAGAGTTCTAAAATTTTGTCGGAGCCACTTTGGTACCAATATTAATATTTAAGAAAAATATGGGCGGACTAGAAGTAGGGGGCATGGTACCTCCCATATGAACTAAATGCAAAAATTCGTATATCTGGGAAACTATTGGAGTTGGAATGCTCAAATTTTGCACAAAGAATTTTGACATCCATGAAAACATTTGTCTAATAAATTAGCGGATTATGGGGGTATGTTCCCTCCTATAAAAATTAAATACAAAAATTCGTATATATGGGAAACTATTAGAGCTTGAATTTTCAAATTTCGCACGGGAAACATCTATCTATCTATCTAATTTTTAAGAAAAATGTTATATTTTAATTACTAAATATATATATTTTTTTAATCCTTTAATTACTATTTATTTCATTTCGGGGGGTGGCGAAGCACACCGGGTATTAGCTAGTTTAATATATTTACAAAATTTATAAACATTAATTAACTATGATTATAAAGGTAATTAAAAAGTACTAACAAAGGTTTTTGATCTAAAAAATGTAACATAAAAATACTTTTCGCAAACAAATTAAAGATTTTTCAGAACAATTACCTTTAATACAAAACTGTTAACCCTTTCATGACTAATGTCGCATATAAATACATTAGTTTTCTTCGAATTTTCAAGATGCCCCAAAAATTAAAGTCCTTACAAAGGACAAACAAAATCATCTAGGACTTTGATATTAACATCAGTGCATATCTATGCTTAAAAAAATTCACTATAAAAAAATAATTCGAGCATCAAAGGGTTAAAAAATAAAACTAGTTTGTTGTCAGGTTTTTTCTTTTTACGAGTAAATTATTAAAAATATATATTCAGTTTACTGGACTTTCCTGGAATAGGACAACAAATTTAATTATTTTATTAAAATTTAAATAAAACACATTTATAAGAGTTAATTAAAAAATAAAATTTCCTCTACCTTAAATTAAAAAAATATAACTACGTTTCTATTTTTTTTTTTTTTTTTTAAAGATCATTTAAATGATTCCACATAAATAGAACTTAAAATAATTTACGCATTCTTAATAAAATCTTAATGGCAATGAAATCATTATTAAGTATTTTTGTTTTTATTAATTTATATTACATATTATTAGTATTTTATACAAAATAAAACTTGTTTTCTTATTCTTAAGTATTCTATATTGCCCGCTAACAACCCTTTTTATTAGCAAAAGGATCCCAATTGTTGATTTCTTGAAATCCTTTTTTCTTTTTGTTTCTATTTGTGCAAAAATTATCTATTGTCTTGTAAATTTTTATTATATTCTTTGCAAAAGGAATTCAAACAATATATGTATGACAATAAAATGATTAGTATGCTTATGGCAGATTTTCATTATTTGCAAAGCCATACTTTACCTGATTTCTTCTTAGCATCCTTTTTAGCGTTTTTACTTTTTTTTTTGTAACAAAGGCGTAATGAAAGGTATCTTGAATTAAAAGGTGTGTATTCTAAAACTATTTTCCGTTTTGTCTTTGTTAGCCAAACAATATTGGTTTTGTTTAACTATTGTTGCTGAAATAAATATTTTCCAATATTTTGCATTGTTGTCCTTATAGCACCCAAACGTTATCCTACTCATTATCATTTTTACTAATATTTCAATAAATTTGCCAATTTTATTAAGGTGCTGGCAGTTTGAAATACGATGCTTTATTATATTTTTTTAGATTCAATGTATCTTTTTTGCACGTTCCCATTGTTTTCTTCTCTTTTTTTTTATTTCAAAATTTTATTGTTTTTTAGCGTCATTGGTTTTCGGTAAGGGGATTTTTTTATTGTTTTTGTAAAATTTCTTAAAATACAAACAGATTTATCATTTTTAAATAATGAAGTTTGCAAGTAATGAATAAGATAATAATTTTTGATTGGTAATTGATATTTAATCATTTATTAGCTGGGGTTTGATTTGACAAGATAAATAAAAAAACAGACAAAGGAGTGATGTACTTCTGGCATCATTATTATTTTTTTATTAGTAGGAGTTTTTCGTGTGTTTCAATGTAATATATAATCATAATTTTGATTTAAATTGTTTGTATTTAATTTAATTAATAAAACTTTTATTTGCAAAAGTTAAAGAACTCGAGCAAATTAATTTTAAACAGATCCATTAATAACAAATAAATATCTATATAAGATTGTTGTTTGGAAGATTTTAATCAATTATAACTAAGTATTTCATTTCAAGTGTCCTTTTATGCAATTAAGTTTCAGGTAGTTGTGAGTTATCTAATTTATAGATTTTTTAGCAGTTTTAGAAAAGTTTTAATAGTAGATCTTTATAAATTTCTTATCAGTTATAATCGTAGATCTCATATAGTCCTAAATACCCTTTTATGAAAGGGGGTCGCGAAGATATCCAGAAAAACATTCTTGAACACATTTTTATACCCTTCACCACAGGTGTAAAGGGTATATATAAGTTTGTCATTCCGTTTGTAATTCCCACAATTTTCGTCGGAGAGCAAAAAAGTTTACATTTTCGGGATCCTTGTAAGAAATGATGACGATAGGACTATGTCCGTCCGTCAGTGTGTCGGTTGAAATGGCGTTTATGAAGCCCACCGATAACTGACATATATAATATATATATGTATATCAAACGATCCGAAATCCTTTCGAGAATTTTGCTATTGGAATTCAGCAAGATCGGTTCATACAATGCGGAGATATGTTAAAAAAACCGGTTTTCCAGTTTCTGAAGCCTCTGTATATACTTTGTTTTTACAAAGAAGTCTCGGATATTTTTTTCTGAATTTTTGTTCTGAAAAATGAAATAAATCGGTTCAATAATAACTGAGATATCGGACAAAACGCATTTTTTATTTTTTGAAGCCCTGGTTTAAGCTATAGATTTTTATTTTTATACAGATCGGTCACAAATATTTTTATAAAATTTAGGTTTTTTGAATCAGCAGGATCGGTTTATAAACGGCGGAGATATGCTTTAAAAACCGGTTTTTGGAACCGGTTTTTCAGTTTCTGAAGCCTCTGTATATACCAGGTACTTCGAATTTTTAAAGGGGGCTCGGAAATTATTTTCTGAATTTTTGTTCTGAAAAAATTAAATAAATCGGTTCAGTAATAACTGAGATATCGGGGAAAACAATTTTTTTATTTTTGAAGCCCTTGTACAAGCTACAGATTTTTATTTTTATATAGATCAGTCATAAATGTTTATAAAATTTCGTTTTTTTTAATAAACCAAATTCGTTCATAATCAACAGAGTTATGGCCCAAAAACAAATCTGTTAAGAATATAAATACACACACAAATATGTATATTAAGCATTGTAATGACTATTAGTGACGTTTTTGCCTATAAGACAAGTAGTTTATTAGCAACAGAAGTAATATAATGAATAACAGTGTTGTTGTTGTTCTTTGTATATGCAGCCAGTTTGTACAAAAATAAATAAATATGGAATTGTTGTTGTTGTTGTTTATTTTTTAAAAGCAAAGCCTGCTATGATTTTTTTTTTTCATATTCAAATTTTCGTAGTTTGAAAAAAAATTAGATTTATATATGTGAAAATATGAAAGCATACGTTAAGGCGAAAATTTTATAAATTGTCGGTAATATTGTAAAATGATGTCGATAAGATAGTAAGATGGTAATATGGTAATATGGTGAAGGGTATCAAAGATTCGGCATAGCCGAATCTTTTTTCAATTTCATTTAATATAAATATTATTTAGAAGTTTAAATAAAAAATCCAATGAAAGCCTGAAACTATTTAAAAAGGAAAGAGATATAAAAGTTTCCAAATGAAAGGCAAAAGTAAAGAATTTTGTTTTTCTAAAATGAGTTCTTTTAAGAATCAATTGGCATTAGCTGCAAGAAAAACCAATGAAGGAACCAGAGCTTCGATTGAAATTATTAGGCTTGATACAGCCAACAATGATGAAATAAAGAAAGAAATGCTGTCCAATGACACAATATAAAGATCAGTTTAAAATGTGGCAGAAAAACAATTAATTAAAAAATGTAATTTGACAAAACTATACAATTTTGATAAAACAATAGAATTTTTTGCAAATATATTTTTTTATAAAGTCGCTACAATGTGTTTACGAATTTTAACCATAGAATAATTTCTTGTGGAATAATACTGTTAAAATTTGATGGAATTGTGCGAATTCTCAATATTGAGTACTTACACAAAAATTTCATTTTGCAGAGGATTTTATGCTCTATAAAAAGAAAATTTGCTTATACGACTTTCTAATTTATAGACGGAAAATCCTTTCAATTTAATTTTGAATTAACAGATTTAAAAGCATATTAGTTGAAATATACTAAAGTTTATCCGTTTGTTGGTTCCGAAGCCCTGAAACTATTAGAAAATTATTAATTAATATACATTTTTAAGTGGAACTATTTTTTCGCTCTGTTTTCCATCAATAGATTCGATCTTTTGTGGACGGAGAAAATACATTATTCAAAAAAGTCTCTTAAAGATCTCATGAACCAAAAACAATGTCGTAGTTTTTAAATAATTTTTTAATATCAATATCAAAAAGGGGTTGCGAAGCATGATTTTGTGAGAACCCCTGTTCTATATTATTCCCAATTGTAAGTCTTCTATAGTTAAATAAACTTATCCAAATGGTTTACATAGTATTAAAATAATCAAAGTTTATATACTTCGTTTTAAAATAGTCTTAATCGTAGTTCTTCATATAGTATTAAAATAGACTTAATAGAAAAGTTTATATATTCTTAAAATAGGCTCAATCGGTATATAAAAATATACCTAATCATAGGTCTTTATATACCATTAAATAAGTTTAATTGTATTCATTTATGTAATATTTATTGTAGGATTTATATAGCATTTAAATAGATCCAATCGTAGGTATTTATATAACATTAAAATAGGCTTATATTACTAGAATAGTTTGTGGATTAAACTGACATTTAATATGAGGTCTTGATATAAAACAAGATTATCTTAAATAGCTTTTCATAGATTCACTTTAATCGCAGGTCTTTATTTATAGCCAGATTAATTTTTATATAATTCAATATAAACTAAAATTTTAGGTATTTTCTTAGTATTTTACCATACCTCAGATTCCATATTAGCTTGTATTTTAAGTCTTGGTCGGTCTTTTTTTATACCCACCATCAAAAAGATGTTGGGTATATTGATTTTGTCATTCCGTGTGTAACATGTTGAATGAATCATTTGAGACCCCACAAAGTATATATTTTCTGGATTCTGAGTCGATCTAGCTATGTCCGTCGGTCTGTCAGTCTGTTGAAAGCAGGATAGGGCTCGAACGGGATAACGTAGGAGGACAAAATTTGGCATAAATATTTATATTATATAAGGTTTATTTGGTATTGAAAATGGGCAAAATCGGTTAATAAAGAAAAAAGTTATGGGCCAAAAACTAGAAACACAGGGTGTCCGTTTCATACTTTTCTGCTGATATCTCTTAAACAAAAGCATGTACGAAAACGAAATTTTGTATAAATAGTTTGAGGATGGATATAAACTTGGAAACCAAAAATGGGCGTGGTCAGCCCACTTAACCGCCCACCTCCCATATAAGGTGAAATTGTGTTCAAATCGTTGAATGACCAATGTAAACTCGCAAACAAAAAATGAGCTTGGTCCTCCCACTTTACCGCCCACCTCCCATATAACGTAAAATTTGAAAAAGTTGATGGTGGGTATATAAATTCGGCCGAGCCGAATATAACATTCGCGCTTGTTAATAATTAGATTTGAGATAATTTAAAAAAATTTTACCTTTTAAATTTATAGGTAATTTTCCATAAATTTTTAATTTTAAGAATTTCGATCAATTTATATTTTAAAGAAAAATTTCGATAAATAATTTTATTTTTATAACAACAAAAAATTTCCAATTTATAGAAATTAAAAAAAAATCAAAAAAAAAAAAATTTAATTAAAATAAAATTCAAAATTTTCGACAAATTTATTTTATAGAATATTATGCATTAAATTTCTTTTTACACGAATTTTATAACAAATTTTCTTTTTATAATAAACTAGCTAATACCCGGTGTGCTTCGCCACCCCCATAGGAATTAAAGGATTAAAAAAATATAAAAATTTTTGTATTTAATTTTTATGGGAGAAACCATACCCACATAATCCGCTAATTTATTAGACAAATGTTTTCATGGATGTCAAAATTCTTTGTGCAAAATTTGAGCATTCCAACTCCAATAGTTTCCCAGATATACGAATTTTTGCATTTAATTTATATGGGAGGTACCATGCCCCCTACTTCTAGTCCGCCCATATTTTTCTTAAATCTTAATATTGATACCAAAGTGGCTCCGACAAATCAGATATGATAATTTAATATTTTCTTTATATGGGAGGTGCCACGCCCACTATTGCTAGTGTACCAATTTTTGTCCAAAATATTCATATTGAAGCTAATGCTAGCTGTACAAAATTTGAGCTCTCTAATTTTTATAGTTTCCCAGATATAAAAGTTTTGATATTAACTTTATATGAGAGATGACACGCCCACTATTTCTTTTCCGCCCATTTTTGCACAAAATGTTCACATTGACACTTAAGTTTATTGTACAAAATTTGGGAAATGTAACTGTTATAGTTTCCTATATTTACGGCATTTGGTATTGGCAAGCAATATTAGGCGTGGGATGTGCCACACCCCCTATTGCTAGTTCGCCTATTTTTTTCCAGAATGTTCATATAGGTGTCAAAGTTGTTCATGCAAAATTTGAGGACTTTAGTATTACCAATTTCCGAGATATACTACTTTTAATAGTTATTTAGTAAGTGGGCGTGGTACCTCGCCCACTTGGAATTTCAAAATAAAAAACATACATACATACAAACAAACACACATTAATTTTTATATATATAGATGTATGTTTAATTATTTTTATAAGAAATTTATTTTAAAAAAATGCAGTGGCGGAACTTTTGCAAAATAAATGGTAATAAATCTGGATCTTTTAAATCGCTATAATGATTTTGATAAAACTGAAGTATGTAGCCGGAGCACGGACGGCGCAAAAGTGGGCTAAAGTTGATCACCTCGATAAAGAAAAACATAACGAAGCTTGTAGCATTTACAAATGTGAACCGATTTTTAATATTTTTACATTTATAAATTTTAATAAGCAAGACACTGTACTAAATTATCTCTTTTGGTTAAAAATATTTGACTTCAAAAATTAAATTTATCATTCTAAGCCTTGACTTTTTTGCCTTATAACTTTTAAAACAAAAATTTTTAAATATTTTCTTTAAATATTCTGAAATTCTCTATAATTTTTGGAATTACGCAAAAGATTATTATTTTTTTTTTTTTTTCAATTTTCTAAAATCTATAACTAAAAAAATTAAAGTAAAAATTTTGAGACGGGTTTCAAAAATTTTAATTCTTGGCAAAAGGTATACATTAAATTTTATGTTCCAACAAAAGTTCTTCGCGACCCCCTACAATGTCCGTATGCATCCCTTGTGGGTTACGAACCCTTGTTTTTTTTAATTTTGTTAAACCAATTCTATATTTTCTGGAAGTCTGATACTTAAGAAAGTGTAATTTTGAAAATTGAGGTTTAAAAGATCCAGACTTATTACCATTTATTTTTTAAATGGCCGCACTGTAAAATGTTCCTTAAAATTTCCTTTTGTTATAGAAAATTTTCAAAAAATAAATAAGCTAAAATTTTATATTAAAAATTGGGAACAACATTGGATTTTACAATCCATTCTATGAGCCAAAAATTAAAAAACAAATTAAAGATCAAAAGATGAAAATTTTTGTCAAAATTATTAGGGAATTATAAATGATTTTTTCAAGCATTTAGATGCAAACAACTTTTTAAATTTGCATAACACTTGTTGTACTCTTTTCAAATACTACAACATTTAATCTCCTTTTTAATCCAAATATCTACCTGTTTAATTTCGCACTACATACAAACAAATTACTTCCCTTTATATGTATTTTCTCCTTTGTTCCTGAACTCATCTTCCGACAGTTAATGATCACTTCCTTTTTTTCTATTTCAAGTTCAAAAAACAACCAAAAACAACGCCTTCTTTTAAATGATCTTTTGCATTTGAAACCGATGTTTGATGTTTTCTAGCTCAGCAGGAAATTAGACAGGATTGTAAGATTTTAAAAATTGCAAAAAAAAAAAAAAATTAAAAAAACAGACGCACTCAATCATCTATAGAAATTGTTGACCTTGTTTCTAAGATTAGGTTTTTATTAAAAAAAAGGTTCAAGTTCATGTTACCTGAATACATGAAATTTGAAGAAGATTGTATTATTGTGGTTTAAAATAACAAATAACACCTAATTAGTATGATTCTTAGAAGAGAAATCAAATGATAGGACCTACATATATTAAGATCATTGATAGGCAGAAAGAGAGGACATACAAATCTATTGGTTGATCTGTATAGAAATGAAATTGAAAATTTTAATTTTCGTAAGATCTTTTTTACGTTTTTTGTACGAATACGTTTTGAGCGAATACACTCTGCCCTTGATAGCTATCGGTGCCAACCAATGATTTAGATATTAAGGGGTTTTGAATGGAAAGTCCTTTAGTATGTTTTATTAGGTATAAGTGAGAAATGTTATTTTTTTTCGTTAAAATTTTTCTATCATTTTTTTATGATTTAAAATTCATATTATTTTTTTAATATTATGTCACGATCGTTTTTTTCTCATTGATTTTTAACGTATGGAACTAAATATTTATTCTATTATCTTCTTTTACTTTATGTTTATTTCTATTTATTTATTAATTTCTATTAAACATAAATTACAAAACTTTTAATTAATAAATAATAAGAGTCATTGCTATCAAGTCATGATTTTAACTGTGTACAATATAAATATAAGTATAGACGGGTTATACAAAAAATTATATTGATTTTTTTCTCTCCAATAAATACTTATATATCTTGAATTTCAAAATTCACCTTTTAAGTGTATTGTATTTTGTCAAGTCATTCTTTAAATATTACTTAAACAATAAATTGAAGTTTTTTTCCAAATACTCTTTCAAACACCTTAAGTGAATAAACAGACGATAACCAATCAAATTTGAAAGAAATTATATTAAAATATGTAAAAGTAATTTAAACAGTATTGATTGAATATTGAAATCTTAAAGATTTTAACCACTGATCTTTATTTTTTCTAGGGAATTAAAAAGGATTTTTTAATCCTTTAAAAAAACCCTCGTATTTTTTTATTTCTTTTGTATGGAGTATTAAGCGGATTAAAAAAAAATGTTTGTTATATTCTTTTAACAATCATGTAACGATATTTTTTTTAATCCTAACATTCTTTGTAATATTTTTGAAATTTTAGATATTATTTTCATATTGATTTTGGTGGTTAAAAGGTGAGAATGAGTTTGAGAAGTTTAAGATAATTCTCACATTTTGAAAATTAGAATTTAAATTGGACTAAAAGTATAGAAGATGCATTAATTCATATTATTTTAAACATTCATATTAACCCTGTAAGACTACAATTTCGTTGAATCGACGACGTATTTTTCAGTGAATTTAATTTTTTACTAAAAAAGCAGTATTTTGAAAATTTAACTTTTGGTAATAAAGTGGACAGAAATTTAATAATTCAAAAAGTTAGTTTTTGAAAAAATTTTAAGATTTTATTGTGTACAAAAACTTTTTTAAAATCACCGTCTTCGATTCGACGAAGTGTAGCCTTACAGGGTTAGGGAGTTATTTAAAAAGTTGGCAAAAGTTTCAATCTAACTTGGGGCTACAACACTTTTAATTTTAATATGTATGTATATTTTTTAAGTTCTTTATTAATATTTGTCCAGAAGGATTATTAGTAGTATTTTTTAAGGTCATAAACTATTAATTTAAAAATTTAATTATTTGTTTTTTTTTTTTTTTTTTTTTTTTTAATTTAAAATTATTTTGTTTATTTTTCTTTTTTGTTTAAACAATTATTGTTTATTTAACAAAGAGTAATTTAATTTTTTTGTTATTTATTATAAATTATTCATGTTTCTATATAATTAATTAAGATTTAAAAAAAAAAAAACAAAAAAATAATAATCATTTGAAACAGTAGAAGCTTAATTAAACAACAAAGGGAAATTGTTTTTATTCAAAGAAATTTTATTAAAATCTTTTAATTACAAATCCTAAACATTTCTGTTAAAAAAAAGCTTTTAATTTGTTTGTTGGTTTTATACATTTTTTATACAAAATATTTTAAAAATTAAATAAATCTCAATTTATTAATTTATTAATTGAGATTGTACTGTTTTTTTTTCCGCAAAACTTTGTTTAAATTATAAAATATATTTTAATAAATTACTCAATATATTTGTATGTGCATTAGGAAGAGTTTTAACAAATCAATGAGTATATGAGGGTAAACACAAATACACATACATACCATAATTTCAGCTTCAAATAAATTTCAAATGTTTAAAAAGCTTTAAGCACCTAAATGTACGTAGAATTGTACGTAATTCAATTGTAGTTTTGTTAAGCAGAGTTGGGAATGTTTAATTTAGATTCAAATGGCAAAGCTGCAAAATTTATCAACTACTTATAAGTATTTAATTAACCATATGATCCAAATTTGTAAACTATAGTCAAGACTATGAAATAATCAAGATTATAGTCAGGACTATAGATTAGACTATAGTCAGGTCTATAGAATAAACTATGGTCAAGACTATAGAATAGACCATAGTCAGGACTATAGAATAGACCTCAGTCAGGACTGTAGAACAGACTATAGTCAGGACTGTAGAATAGACTATTGTCAGGACTATAGAATAGACTATGGTCAGGATTATAGAATAGACTATAGTTAGACTACAAAATAGACTATAGCTAGGACTATGGAATAGACTATAGTCAAGACTTTAGAATAGACTATAGTTAGGACTATGGAATAGACTATAGTCAAGACTATAGAATATAGTCAGGACTATAAAGTAGACTATAGTCAAAACTATATAATAGACTACAGTTAGGGCTATAGAATAAAGTCAGGCCTGTAGAATAGACTATAGTCAAGACTATAGAATAGACTATGGTCAGGAGTATAGAATAGACTATAGTCAGCACTATTGAATAGACTATAGTAAACACTAGTCAGGACTATAGAATAACCTATAGTCTTGACTATATTTTATTGTGAGTACAGGATAGATTATAGACAGGACTATAGAATAGAATAACTATAGAAAAGGCTACAGTCAGGATCTATAGAAGAGGCTATAGTCAAGACTATAGTCAAGACTATAGAATAATAAAGAAAATTAATATTTTTTTTTTTTTTAATTGAACTTATAAAAACTAAGAATTTTATATTTTCCGTGCCTTTTATTGTACATCTCTGCATTAAATTCATACAAAATAGAATATATAAAAAACTAAAAAAAAAAGATAATAATTTGTATTTATTTTAAGCATTTTTTTATGAATAATTAGTAAATGTCTAGTATTTTTAAATAATTTCATTAGCATTAATTATAATTTATCAAATTAATAATCAAATTGCTTCTTTTTTTTTTTTTTTTTTTTTTTGTTTTTTGTTAAATTAATTATTTATGTATAAATGTTTCTTTTTTTCTTTTCTAAACGCAAATTAAGCTTGACATTAAAAGCATTAGCGGGTATTTATTGAAAAGTTATATAAATCAAAGAATAGGTTTTAATTTAAAGCTTTGATTTAGTATTATTTTTTTAGCTATTGTAACAGTTTAAGAGTTTATAAGTTGAAAGTCTTTTGCCGAATGATACTAGGAACTGTTGGAGGAAAATAAATTCTACTTTAAAATTTAAAATTCTAATATTTTACTTTTTTCTGAAACCCTTTTAGAAATAAAACCACATATTGTTTATTTTTTTTATGAAATACTTTTAAAGAAATTTTTATTAGCGATAAATTTATAGCTTACATATTTATTATATATACTAAATACATATTACATAGATACATATATTTATATACTTTTTTTCTTTTAAGATATATGAATATAAATTATTATTAATTGTTGTTTGTTTTATTTGTTTAATTAAATTAAGTATTAAAACTTAAATATGTAATTTCAATTAATTATTTTTTTTTTTTTTTTTTAATATTAATTTTTTTGTGTTTGTTGTTGGTGTGTTTAATTAAAAAATTTTTTTATCAATTGATTAAGATATTTTTTTATATTTAAATTTTGTTTAAAATTATTATGTTGTAAAAAGTTAAACTACATACAAAACCAGGTATGTAAAACTGAAATAAAGAAAAACTTTAATTTTTTTTGTGGTTTTAATATTAAATTATTATTAATCGATAATAATAATAAAAAAAATTATAATAATAAAGTTTTTAAAATTATAAAATTAAAAAAATAGTTTATATAAAGTTAAAACTCTTAAAAATATAATATTATGATTAATTTAAAATAGTACTTGGTACTATTTCAAATAAAAGTATACCAGTGGGGGGTGTTGTTACATTCATATGTATGTATTGTAGAAGCTAAACTTAATTTATAAATTATGTTTATGTATTAGGGGTAGGGGATTGAGGAAGAATGTTTATTTATTATTCTATAAATGAAAATAGAGAGAATTTTTTTTTTAATGGGGAAAGTATATTTAAAAGAAATAAAAAAATTTAATTAAATTATGAAAAATTTATAAAGCTTTAAATTTTGAGTTAAATAAAATTTGTTAGATTATTAGGAAAAGAAAAATTTAGAGCAATGGGGAAAAAAACTATCAAATATTTGAAACTTTGGTTAATTTTTCAAATATTTAAGAATTTTTTTTCAGGTCGTGTGAACAAATTAAAGAGAAAATGTATTTAGAAGTTTTGAAAAAATATCAAAGCTTTTATAAGTTTAGTGTTAAGATCAGATTAATAAAGAAAAAAGCTTTGATTTTTTTTTAGTTTCCAAATTAACTTTTTTGTTGAAAAATTTGATTAATGTTTTTTAAAGCTACTGTTTTTACTAAATTTTTATTATTTAAGAATTTAGTAAAAAGTATAGCTTTTATTTTTTGAAATAATAAAGCAATTTCTTTTTATGCTAAACTTATAAAAGTTTTTAGTTTTTTCTTAATAAAAATGTATTTGAATTTTGTTTCCCGCCTTAAACAATTTATTAAACCTGAGTTAAAACAGTTTTATTAAAAAATTATATATTATTGTTTTAACAAGAAAGAAATTTGTTTAAAGAAAAGAAAACCAACACAAAAAGTTTTTATTCAAAACTTAGTCTAGACTATTATAGTCCATTTGGCTATAGTCTATGTTAGAGTCTTGACTATAGTCTATGTTATAGCCTTGACTATAATGTATTCTATTGTCCTAACTATAATCTATTCTATAGTCCTGACTATAGTCTATTTTATAGCCTTGACTATATTCTATTCTACAGTATCGACTCTAGTCTATTCTATAGTCCTGGCTATAATCTATTCTATAGTCCTCACTATAGTCTATTCTATAGTTCTCATATAGTCTATTCTATAGCCTGGACTATATTCTATTCTATAGTCTCGACTCTAGTCTATTCCATAGTTTTGACTACAGTCTATTCTATGGTCCTGACTATAGTGTATTCTATAATCTATTCTAAAGTCCTGGCTATAATCTATTCTATAGTCCTGAATATAATCTATTCTATAGTTCTGACTCTAGTCTATTCTATAGACTATTTTTTCGTCTGTTCTACAGTCTATCGAATAGACTTGATTATAGTATATTTTTTAGTCTTTTTCTATTTTATAGACTTGGCTATAGTCTGTTACATTATATTTTGACTATAGTCATGTCTATAGTATTGACTAAGTCTTTACTGTAGTCTTATGCAAACGATGCTACAGTCGGTTAAAATTGTGTTTGTATTTTCATTTTGTTAAAAATAAAATTTGCTACATTTTTTAAAATATTGGAAAACGTTTAAAAACCTTTTTAAACGTTTTTTTTTTTTTTTTTTCTTTAAACAAATCTTTTCTTAACTGTAGGGGTTAAACAAAACTTTGGAAGAGTGATAGCAAAATTAATAAATATTCCTAAAACTGAACTTCAAGGAATATTTAATGAATTTCTTTTCTTGTAAAGTAAGTGTATTAATATTAATATTTTCTATTTAAAATTTAGTTTTTCTTTTCAATATTTATTATAATTTTAAATATTTTTTCTTTCTTTCTTTCTATAAAAAAAAAACAATTTCAAATTGTTTATCTATAAATCTAAATATGTTTAGTTATGCTACATTTGCTTTTTAAATTTTGTGTTGTTTTCTAATTTAATTATTTCTTTATAAATAATTAAAAAATGAAAAAAAGGTAAAAATATATGCAGGTTTTTTGTTTTCTAAAAATTGTTTTTTAAAAAATATATATAAAAAAAGAACTTTAATTAATTAATTTTTAAATCAGCTTACTACAGTGGAGGCTTTAAGTGATTCTTGTTGTTGACGCTGTTGCAGTTGTTGTTGTAAAGTTATTATTGTTGGTGGTAGGGATTGTTGCTGTTGTTGTTGATTAAACGATTTGTGCTTTTTATTGGTAGTTGTTGTTGATTTTGTTACATTAGCATCCTCCTCCTTATGATGGTACTATTGTGATTTATCCTTGCCCGCACCACCGGCAGTTACACTTAGACCCAATAAATGATCACCGGCCAGCAGACCAGCTGCTGCAGCTGCTCCCGGTTGATGAGCATAGTTACGTATTTGATGTAATGATATTAATTGTGTAGGGAAGCCCGCAGCTGCTGCTGCATTTTGTTGATATATATAAGCGGCAGCAGGTGGTGCTCTTTGTTGGGCCAAAGCGGCCGCTTGCAAGTGAGTGGGTGCCGTGGGAATGGGTGTAAAAGCTGATGTAGTCTTAACATCATAAGCTGAGGAATTAACAACTACCATATTGTTGGGTGAATGTGCTTGCTGCTGTTGTTGTTGCTGCTGCTGTTGCTGTTGTTGCTGCTGTTGATGATGCTGCTGTTGTTGTGATGTTTGGCGTATTACCAAATCTTCGCCCTGTTCATTGGGACTTTGTGAGTGATTGGGCGTATTACCGCTGGCCGCACTATCGCCACCATTATTACCACCATTAGCTGTACCATTTACTAAACGTTGATGATGTTGCAACAATTCCTGTTGCTGTTGTTGGTGTTGTAGAGTACTAAAATTATAACCATTTTGAGCAGCTTGCTGTTGTTGCGCCTGCGCTTGGGCCTGTTGCTGTTGTATAGCTTCTGCCAAAGTGGCAGCATTTACAGCACCATCAGCTCCTACCTTGGCCCAATAGGCCGCATTGGCATCACCAGCTACAGCGGCAGCATTCATAACCACTTGCCTTTGTAAACTTAAACCTATACCGCCCGCCGGCACATGATGTTGAACATTTAGATTGGCATGTCGTTGCTGTTGTTTCTCAGCCTTTTCGGCATGCTTTTGCAAATGTTTCTCCAGATATGTTTCTTGTGTATACGATTTGCCACACAAATTACAAATGTGTGTTTTCAAATGTTTCGAATCTTTGTGTTTTGGTATGTGCTCGAGCAGAGTCATCTCGTCGGTAAAGCATTTATAGCAAGAGTTACATTTAAACGGTTTATCCGTTTGATGGCACCGCGAGTGAGACTGTAGATTGGAGAGTTGTGAAAAGGCCTTCGGACAACCGGCATGACGGCATTTATAAGGTTTATCACCCGTATGCGTGCGTATGTGCTGCTGGAGATGTGACAATTGGGTGAATTTACGTTGACATATTTCGCAGCGATAAGGTTTAATGCCCAAATGTATGCGTGTGTGTTGGGAGAGGTACGATGAATTGGCAAATGATTTTGTGCATTGGGTGCATTTGTAGGGTTTGGTTTCACGACCATCCGGCGAGGTATGATGTTGACCACGATGGGCTTTTTGCTGAATATGATGTTCAATTGTGGCATTCGGATCGTACTGTAAGAGAGAGAGAGGAAAAAAATTTATTATTTATTTATTCATTCATTTCTATTTATAGAAAATTTACTATAAATAGTAAATTTATGAAAGATTTACTATAAATAACAAATTTCTGAAAAATTTACTATAAATAGCAAATTTATGGAAAATATTCTATAAATAGCAAGAAATTTTTTTATAAAATTTTTAATTTTTGTAAAAATTAAAGTTTCCCAAAATTTTGTAACTCACCTTTTGTTCTGGTTGCTCCATATTCGGTGTTGGTGGGGAATTTGGTGGACTATAGGATTGTTTCAATTGCTGTTGCTGCTGTTGTTGTTGCTGATGATGTTGTTGCTGTTGTTGATCGTGGGCCTGTTGTTGCTGTTGTTGATGTTCAACTACAAGTTGTTGCTGTTGCTGCTGCTGTTGTTGTTGCTGTTGTTGTAAATTAACACCAACCAAACCGTTTTTTAAAGAATAATCCAAACGTTCAACATTTTGACGAAATTCATTAATATTAAACGGTTTATTATATTCATGCACCAATTGGGCCGTACGTAAATCGGCCGTGGTCAAATGACTCAGCGACGATAGAACGCCACGTTCATTCATCGAACGTAATTGATCAATCGTGGAACGATGTAAATAATCGTTGGCTGTCGACGATAATGAAGGATAAACAGTTGTGGCTGCCGCAGTTAAGGCTGAAATATCAGCCATTAATATGATATAAGAAAAAAGTTAAAAAATTAAACGTTTAATTAGTTATGGAGATGGTTGCTTAATGTTGGAGTTGGAAGCTTTAAATTTTAACTTTAATTGGCAGATTTTTTTTTCTTAATAATTTTCCAAAAAAACGTTGTGGTTTAAAAGAGTTTTACTGTTGCACTGTTGTGTGTTAATCACCAGAAATCTAAAAATGAAAATAAAATGAAAAATAAGTTTTTTTTTTTTTTTTTTTTTTAAATATTAAAATAAAAATTTCATTCATAAATTTATGAGACTAATAAAGCTAAATCAACAACATTTTTGCAATTATGCGTAAATATGTATTTAAATAAATTTTGTTAAATTTTTTAATATTTATCTTTTATAGTTTTTATAGGAAATAATAAAGAAATATTATAATTCAGCAAAAAAATATAGCACAAAAAAATCTGAATTTGCAGAAAAAATTTTAAATAAAAAAATATATAAATTAATAAAAATCTAGGCGCACTGTGATAAAAAAAGATTGTAATAAAAATAATAAAAGCTTAACGAATTGTATTCTTTTATATAGTAACAACCATAAAGTGTTGGCAAAGAACTTGATTTACAAAAAACAAGATAATTCAGAAATTTTCGTTTTATTTTTATAATGAAAATATATTGGAGGTATTAAAGAATTAAATATATGATTTGTCTACATTTTATAATAGATTTTTAAAAGCATGTAAAATATTTCTTTTGTTTTTAAAAAAAAAAAAAAAAATGTAGCTTTAATTCATTTTTTTTTTCTTTTAAATTAACATTTTTCAAAATCTCTAAAATATGTTACCAAATTTTACTGTAAACCTATAATACCTTCTTTTTTAATTTTTTAAAATTCTTACTCAACAAAAACATATTTAAAATTAACTTGGAAAAAAATCAGCAAATTTTTTGTTTTAATATAAAAACGACACTAAGCGCCGATTAGTGATAAAAACAACATTATACTATTTTTTTAATTATTTAAACAGATAACTCAACAATAAAACAAAAAATCGGTTCTAAAACAAAATGAAAATTTAAATAAATGCACATAATTAATAAACCAAAGATATTATGGGGAGAACTATTAACTGACAAATATGTTAATGTTTTTAAATATTTAAATAATAGATTAACATAGACTAACATAGATATGAAGCTTAAAAAATTTATTGAAACAATTTTTCAATTGAAGTTTTTTTATACCCTACACCACCATAGGTGGTTGGGGTATAATGCGTTTTTGCAGATGTTTGTAAAGCACAGAAATAATTATCGGACCGCCACCTTAAAGTATACCGTTCGATTCAGAATCATTTTCTGAGTCGATTTAACGATGTCCGTCCGTCTGGCTGTCTGTCCATGTAAAGTGCAAGTCGCAATTTTAAAGATATTATGATGAAATTTGGCACAGGTAATTATTTTGGTACAAGGACGAAGCCTATTGAAATTGGTTATGATCGGTCCATTATTTCACCTAGTCCCCAGGAATAAATAAATGCCTTAAATATAGCAATATTTTAATGAAACTCGGCACAAAGGAGTTTTGTATAAGTATCAATCTTTGTGACAAATTTCATTAGGATCGGTCCATAATTGACCATAGCTCCCATAAAAACCCCTCTTCCGAAAATAACTCTAACGTGCATAAATCCCATACGAATGACAGTATCAAGTTAAAATTCCACATAAATAAGTTTTATATAAGAAGAAACAACATTGCCAAAATTTATCAGAATTGGCCCATAATTTACCATAGCTCCCATATAAACCCATTTCCGGGAATCACCCTAAAGGGCATAAAATCATATAGATGTTAGTATAAATGCATTGTTCTGTATTTGTATAATTTATTTTACATTTAGTAAAAGTGTTGGCACACAATTGGCCACAGGTCTAATAGTTTCTATAGTTTCTCTATCGTTTAATTACTCAAAAAGGCAAACGTACCAAAAAAATTGTTTTGTTTTCAATGATATTTTTAAATAGACTTCTAAAACTTAGTGTAGGTCAGTGATGTCAGATGGAGGGAATTTTCCCTTTTTGAGGGAATTTTTATGGCAAATTTTAGCCGAAGGGAAAAAGGAAGGGAATTTAATTTTTGTCAAAAATAAAGGGAATTTTTAAAACGTATAAATTTATTTAAAAAAAATTACAAAAATTTTAAATAAATTAGAAAAAAGTGCAATATTATCATACACACTCATTTAAAAATAGAAATCTTAAATTGCCGAATGGATATTTTCAGTGTTCTCGTTCATTGTTTAAAATATTTTTTATATATTTTTTATTGAATTACAAACAAAAACTACTTTTATGTAAATTTCAATGCATTTTTACCAAATATTTATAATTTAAAAATTGTATTGTCATTGAAGGGAAGTACTTAGTGATGAAAAAGTTATTTTTTTAACCCATGGTTGTCATTGGTAGGATGTTATTCTTTTATACTTCTTGTTCATTGCTTTTAAAAAATTCTGTTTTTGTCCTATTAAATAATAATAAAAATGCTTTAAAATTTGTAAAATTTAAATTTTGTTAGAAATAGTTACCATTTTTCCTGCTAAAAATTTATTTATTTAAAATTTTTTTGGAAGTAATTATTAAGAATATTTAAAAAAGTTCTTCCAAAGGTTCATCGTTTTTTTGTTGAGTTTTAAAGAGGAGGGAAAAATGGAGGGAAATTTTTTTCTAAAAAAAGGGAAAAAAGGGAATTTTTCAACTAAAGAGAGGGATTTTTCTTAAATTTTATCTGGCATCACTGGTGTAGGTTTACACGAGGCGACATGTCGATGTGACAGCCATTGTTTTGTTTTGAGAAACAGAGCTTCGTATCTATTTTAATCTGTGAAGTTAAAAAAAATGTGAATTTATTCATTGTTTTATACATGGAGTTTGACAGTTCTAAGTACTAAAAAAAAATATTCATCTGATTGTTATTTAGTACTTAGTTCTAAGATCACCTGTTTGAATTCGCCTTGGTTTAAAAATTATAAACTTCTAAAGCGAGCAAAATAAAAATAGAAAGATTAAAGATTTTTGCTAGAGAAGTAATTTCGAAATACCTTTCAATTGTTTTACTATGAGGAAATATTTTAAATGAAAATCGATCACTAGTTTCCAAAAATAGTCCTTAGACGTCGTCATATGCAAATAGATTAGCCGATAAACATATAAACAAATTATTTATTTCTTTTACTTTTCCAATGAAAAATTGACGTAAGATTTATTTGTTATGAAGAAAAATTTAGAACTTTAATTGAAGGAAATTAAATTTGGTTAAATTTTTAATTTTTGCGAAATTTTTGATTATGAATTTTTGGCGACTTTTTTTTTTAAATTGCGAATTTTTGTTGAACTTTTCGTATTTTTGTTGAAAATTTAAGTTTTTAATGAAATTTGAATTTTTTGGTTATATTTTGGATTTTTGTTTGAATTTTTAATGAAAAAATTTTGTAAAATATTTGGTTTTTGGTAAAGTTTGCTTTCGTTTTTTTTTTTTTTTTTTTTGTAAAATTGCGAAATTTTAAGTAAAAAATTGTTTTTTTTTTTTCCAATTCGTATAAAATTTTAAATTTATGCTAAGATATGGGTGAAATTTTGGTAAAAATTTCCTCGGATTGCGAATTATTGGATTTCTGGTGGTGATTTTAAAATTTTTAGTATAATTTTGAGTTATTGGTAAAATTTTGGATTTTGGGTAAAATTTTTGGTTTTTAATTTAAAATTTTCTTCCATTTTTTGGAAAATTGCTTTGGTGGTGAATTTCAAATTTTTAGTGAAATTTTAGATTTTTGTGGTTTTTTTATTTTATTTTTTTTTTTTTTTGTAAAAAAGTAAAAGAGTATTTATTTATTTTTGTAAACTTGTGAGTTTTTGCTAAATTTTTGGTGAAATTTCGAATACATTTTCGTAAAATTTTAGATTTATATAGTGAAAGAAAAAGCTTAGATTCATCATGTTTCCGTTATTTTAAACTGGATTAAATCGGTCGCTCAGAGATACTGTCTAAGACATGAAAAAAAGGCTGCAAAAGTACTAATCCTCTTTTTTTCTTTTAAACAGAACAGTAATAGATAACATTGTTTTCAGTCCTAGCGTTTCAATGAGCCTAGTAGTTTTGGACTATCATGAAATCATCCGTTTTGTACTTTAGTGATTAATTACATTCTTTTAGCAGAGAGTTTATGCCAAGAAGTGCAAATAAAAATCCCCCATGGAAATGTCACGATTTGATATCGAAACAAATGACTTTTTGAGCATTAAAAAAAAAAAATAGTAAAGAATTATTTTTATCGATTTTTAGAAAATATTTCATTTTAATAATATAATTAATGTGAATGAATTTGAATTATTGACGAACGGAAATAAGTAATCCGACTGAACGTACTTTTTCAAACCGAACCCGTAGTCGAACTTCAGTAAATTTTGCAAAGTTCGGTCGAACCAGAACTTTTTGTTATAGGTCCTAAAAATTGTAAAAAAAAAAAAAAATTATTATTAAAGTTTGCTTTCCTTTTTTTTTTTTTTTTTTTTGTAAAATTGCGAAATTTTAAGTAAAAAATTGTTTTTTTTTTTCCAATTCGTATAAAATTTTAAATTTATGCTAAGATATGGGTGAAATTTTGGTAAAATTTTCCTCGGATTGCGAATTATTGGATTTCTGGTGGTGATTTTAAAATTTTTATTATAATTTTGAGTTATTGGTAAAATTTTGGATTTTGGGTAAAATTTTTGGTTTTTAATTTAAAATTTTCTTCCATTTTTTGGAAAATTGCTTTGGTGGTGAATTTCAAATTTTTAGTGAAATTTTAAATTTTTGTGGTTTTTTTAATTTTATTTTTTTTTTTTTGTAAAAAAGTAAAAGAGTATTTATTTATTTTTGTAAACTTGTGAGTTTTTGCTAAATTTTTGATGAAATTTCGAATTTTATTAAACATTTTCGTAAAATTTTAGATTTATATAGTGAAAGAAAAAGCTTAGATTCATCATGTTTCCGTTATTTTAAACTGGATTAAATCGGTCGCTCAGAGATACTGTCTAAGACATGAAAAAAAGGCTGCAAAAGTACTAATCCTCTTTTTTTCTTTTAAACAGAACAGTAATAGATAACATTGTTTTCAGTCCTAGCGTTTCAATGAGCCTAGTAGTTTTGGACTATCATGAAATCATCCGTTTTGTACTTTAGTGATTGATTATATTCTTTTAGCAGAGAGTTTATGCCAAGAAGTGCAAATAAAAATCCCCCATGGAAATGTCACGATTTGATATCGAAACAAATGACTTTTTGAGCATTAAAAAAAAAAAAATAGTAAAGAATTATTTTTATCGATTTTTAGAAAATATTTCATTTTAATAATATAATTAATGTGAATGAATTTGAATTATTGACGAACGGAAATAAGTAATCCGACTGAACGTACTTTTTCAAACCGAACCCGTAGTCGAACTTCGGTAAATTTTGCAAAGTTCGGTCGAACCAGAACTTTTTGTTATAGGTCCTAAAAATTGTAAAAAAAAAAAAAAAATTATTATTAACCAAAATACCGGGAAGAACTTTGACCCTGTTTAAACGCATATAAAGGAAATAGAATTTAAAAATGCATAGATATTTGTATTTTGTAAAGTTAAAGTTGTAGTCAGATAAATAAAATTTTTTTTTATTACTCATTTTTGATATTTTTGATTGTTAAAATTGCAGTTGTTCTGTTTTTATACTTTTGGTGATAAATTAAGAAATAAATATTCCCCAAAAAACGTTTGTTATACACTAGATATTACAAAATATTTAAAAAATTTAAATTTATGGAACTTTTATTAGAAAAGCTTATTTTTTATGCACAATAGAGTGCTCCAAAAAAACGAAGTTTCGAATTTTGCCCGTAAAATTATTCTAAGGGCTATAAAAATACGTCATGCAAAAAATTAGGGCAATAGGACTACGTTAACTGGTGCCGCAACGGCTCTTTGTTTGAAGTTTGAAGATGCATTTTCAAGGGGAAAATATGCATTTTTTTTCAGTTTTCACAAAAATGTTGTCATTAAATAATTAGTTTTGCATTTTATTGTAAAGAAATCGTAATGTACACAGAATTAGTGTTACAAAAAGATATAAAACACAAAAATTCGTTGAAAAATGTAAAAGTTATTGAAAATTCCCCAGGCCATTAACGTGTCTCAGAGCACTTGAATTCGAAATGTGACAAAAAAAATAAATATATTTTTGAAAATATTCGAATAAAACAATTGTATTACTTAAAATACATCTGTAGTTACTTGAATATGAGTTTTTGTCCTTATAGGATAACGTAAAATTGTTCTCAGCTAAGGTCAAAAAATGTTGATATTTTTAACGGTCGTTTCAAAACTCAAATTTCAGTTTTTTTTTTTTTTGATACTTTGTTAAACAAATTTCAATATTTTTGGGAGATCTCATAGGGATTTATGGACAACATATTACGGAATAAAACAGTAAAAAAATTAGGTCAATACCTCTTATAGTTTGCCTGTACCTGCATTTTGAATTCAGCGTATTTCGAGAAAAACCCATTTTTATGTAATATTTTGGAAAATCAGCCATTTTATTACATTGTTGTGTATTTTAAATGGAACTTTTTAAATATTTTATAATCCACATAATTCTAAATATAAATCAAGAGTTTCATACAATTTGGACGACATTAACCCATAAACTTTAAAGGTCAAAGGTCAAATTTTGTAATATTTGCAATTTTTGATGGAAACTAGTCGAAATTTTATCTATTTTTCGGTAGATTATCATAAAACTTAAGAAATTTATTTATTAACAACCGATATTTATGATAGTGAAAAAAAAATTAAATTAACCCTTTAAATGGTTTTTAAAGTTTTTGATAGTGACGTTTTTTTTTTTTTTTTTTTTTTGACGATTTATTTAAATTTTTGTGACGATTTTGACGATATTTTTTCTAATTTTTGAAGATTTTTTGAGAAAAAAGACTAACACCACTGCAAAATTCTTATTTTAAAACAATTTAATTTTTTTTTTTTTTTTTTCAAACAAAATTTTTAATTCTAAAACATTTGCTTTGTTTTCTATCTAACTCTGTACTAAATTTTCCATTCATCCAAAAAGTGGCAGCCTCATTTTTTAAAGAACAACTAAATTGTTCCCTCCTCTGCTCTCATAATTATTAATAAACCAATTTACTCCTTTTTTATAATTACCAGTAAGATAAAAAAAAAAACAAAACATAAGTTAAATAACGGTATTTAATATGAATGACATGTGAGTGAAATAAAAAATAAAGACAAAAACAAAAAATGCACAATATTTATTTGTATTTTTTTTACAAAAACAAAAATAAAATGTAGGAAATATAAACAAACGTATAAAAATAACTGGAATAAAAAAATATTTGTGATATTTTTTTTTTCTAAAAACCCTAAAAACAAGCCGGCTGTTTTGACTGAATGATTGACCACAACCATAATAGAAACAACCAAACGAAGACTACAGAAAAAAAATAAAAAAAAAAAAACAGAAAAACAATTAAATCAGTCGCATGCCAAATTGTTGGTGTTTCCCTGTTTAGTCAATCTTTTTTTTTTTTTTGCTATACATTTTTCTTTTTTTTTGTAGGTATGTATGTGTGTGTTTTTTGCATTCACTTATTTCACCATTAAATAAAAATTGCAAAAAAAGAATACACAAAAGGAGAAAAAAACACCCCATAGTTGTTGGGAAAAAAATCATTGATTGTTGAATTGAATATGCGTTTGTGGGTATGTGTATGTTTGGGTGGATTGAGTTTTATATTTTTTGGTATATTTTTTGTTATTGTTTTTCTTTTTTTTGTTCTTTTCTTGTGTTTTTTTTTTAGCGTAAATCAAAACATTTATTTTATAGTCTTTGCAAACAATTCTTTGTGTTTATGTAGTTGTTTTTGTTCTACATTTATACAAAATAATAAAAGAATACAAAAAAAATATATTGTATAAAAGAAAACATTATAAAAAAGTCATATAAACATTTTTTGTTTAAATTTTAAATTGTCGTGTGGCAAAAGATCTTAATTTATGACCTGCAATAAAATTATATTTTTTTTTTAGTTTTTTTTTTTATTTCTTTTCTTCTTTATTAGGTTTATAAAATGAAGTACAATAAAAATGAAATTATTGTTGTATTAGAGGGACTATTTGGGCATCAAAGTCATGTTTTAGAGAATGTACGATAAGAAATTTGAATTTCTTTTTGGTACTAAATTAGTATTTAAAATTGTAAAAAAATTAAATAATTAGTAAATTTTAATAAAGAATTAAGCAAGTTTAAAGAAAAATAGTACTTTAAACTTTAATTAGAAATAATTTTCCTAAACATCTAAATAAAGACAAATCGTTTGAAAATAAAAAAAGTACAATCTTTTAAATTGTAATATAGTAGTTACCTAATAAAATTTTTAATTTAACAATTTTTTCTTTTTTAATTTAAATTTTCTTATAAAGAAAAAAATTATAAACGCCTTTATAAATTTTAATTAAGACATAAATGTTTAATTATTTAAATATTTAACATTAAAAAATGAATTATAATGGTCACACAAATTAAATAAAATATTTATTAAATAATTAAAATCAGATATTTTTATTTCCTAAATCATCTATAAAAATCCCCTAAAACATCTATAAAAAAATTTAATTATTTGTCTTATAAAAATAACAATCAAAATATATACCATAGTTTTTATTAAACATTGATTAAAGTACATTCTTTATATTTATTCATTAGCTTTTTTTTAATTTCATCAGTGTTGTTCATATTTAATAAATACAAATTCTTTTTTTGGTTCATTTTCTTCTTTTTTGTTAAATTTATTCGCAGCCAGCACAGTGCCTTAATCAAAAGCATGAAAAATTTTTCTTTTTTTTTTCTTTATTCATGTCTTTTTTTATACACTCCTCAAATTGTATAAAAAATAGTATACATACAAAAAAACTTGTCAGAATAAAAAACACAAAAAAGAAAACACATGCATAAAAAACTGTATACAAGAAGAAGAAATATAAAAAAGAGAATTAAATATTATGAGTGAGGGAGTCTCTTTTTTTTTTTTGGTACTCGTATAATTTGCGCGCGGTTAAGCGAAATATGTACAATATATGAATAGGCAGGCATATGTAAACAAAGTAAAATAAAAAAAAATCGCTTAAAATAAATACACTCATAAAAAAAATAAACGGCAGCACGACAATATTGTGAAGGGGGTTGCCACATTTTAATTAAGATATATTGTTTTCCTTTAAATAATCGCTATGTGGGAAATGATAAAATACAAGAAAATCTATATACATACATATATACAAAATACATTTCAAATTATATCTTTTTTTAATATTTACTTTCAATTCATTAATTTGCAAAAAAAGTCATCTAATACCATTTTATATGGAATTAGTTTTAACGTTACAATTTTCAAAAATAATACAAACGGGATGAAATTTTTGTATTCAAAATATTTTGGATGCATGAATACCAATTTTTCTTTGTGTCGGACATACGGACGGACTTAATTATATTATTACGGAGGTTCATAATGTCAGAAAATATCATATAATAAGGCCCAACTACATACAATACTTTTGCTTCAACTGCAACTGACAGCTACAGTAAAATACATGCATTTATATGCCTGAAGTACTTCAAACATGAAAAATGTTCAACTTTGAAGTGCCGAAGTACGTATATGCATTTTGTCGGTTATTTTATTATTTTTTAATATTTTTTCGTTGAGTAGGAAATTTTAATTTGCAAATCATTATTTCAACTAAGAACATAATTTAATTTTTACATCTTTAAATTGTATTCCATATAATTCGAATAAGAAAATATGTTACAATATAAATTATTTAAAAAATAATAATAATAAAAGGTGGCCTGCCGCAGCCTTGACCATTAGAGGATTAATACCTTTTTATATCGGTAAATTTTCATCGTGATCGATTGTTTACAGAATTATTAATAGCAATCTTCTAGCTTAAACAATTTCATAATACAAAATCAGCGTAACCACAAAAGAAATTTAAAATTCTATTTTTGTTAAAGTCAGCTTTGTTTGTTTTTCGCATGATAGAATAAATAACAAGGTACAATTATTAGAGAGAATGTCACAAATTTATTTTCCCTGAAAAGTCAGTCACATATAAAACTGATAAGAAAATTTAAAAAATCAAAGAAAAACTTCAAAAAATAAAAAAATTGAATAGTTTAACTTAACAAGACTTGGAAATGACAAATCTCCCTAATAATTGTACCTTGTCTAGTTATATCACGGTTTTTCCGTACCATAAGAAATATTTTAAAAGCTTTTTAAACTCATACATTGAAACATTTGAAAATATTTTTCAATGAATTGAAATAACAAAAAGAAATTTAAAAAAGTTCTAAAAACAACCCAATAAACATCGATTCAAACCTTATAAATTTGTTGGAAATTTCCTTGAATAAATAGCATAATTATCAAATTAAATTCAAATTTAAAAAATATGGGCTATGAAATAAACAAGAAAATTTTAAAAATTTCCAGTTAAAGTATAATGTTAGGTTTTTATAAAATTTTCAATTAATTGTAGTTAATTTTTTTTTATATTTTATTTATTTTTTCTATTGTTTGTAAGAAAATATTCAAATGTTTTTCATATTTAAAAAGCTTTGGTTTTTTTTTTTCGGAAAAAGGTTTAAAACTTAGACATATTTATTAAAAAAAAATAAAATATTATTCATACGTTACAAAAAGAAAATATTTGTATGCAATTGTGCCGCAATAAAGTGGACAAAATTAGATACTATGGTCCATGAAATATGATGAACACTATGCTTAAAATGATGAATGCAAAATTTCCTTTTCAGCTAATATAAAAAATATATCAATATATAATTTATTCATGCAAAATTTCAGTTTTAAAAATAGTTTAGAAAAAAATGTATTTTATGTTTACCTCAAGTGTATTTTAAAATTTGTAAACAACGTTTTGAAAATATTTGAAAAACATTTGTTTGTTAAAGAAACTTCCAGCATAGTTTTAAATTATGAAAGCGTTTGACAAATACAATTGTTATATTAGAACCTTTTTGTTGGAGAAAGGCATAGTTTTGTATTTGAAATAATATGAACTTAAAGCCTTTTCTGAAATTTAAACTTGATTTCAAATGAATAAATATAGAATTTCAAAGGTTTGTGCTTATTGGGAAATTATACATGAAATTTAAATAAAAACGAAAAAGCTTATTTTAAAATTTAAAATGAAATTTTAAAATTTTGTTTGAAAAAAGCTTTATGATAAGAAACTTAAAATAGTAGTCGACTTTAGGGTTTAAAATCGACTTTTCTGCTTTTATAGTTAGGCTGAATATTTCTTTTTTATAATAATCACCCAAATTCTTTAATTTACATCATAATCGATTTAAATTTAATATTCTTTCTATTCTCTTTAAGCATTCATACTAATTCAATTCACAGACATAAATTTGTTCTATTTACTTACTTTTATTTATTAAATTAATAATATACAGATCTCAATTTCGAATCAATTCCTTACAGAATTTCCAATCAATGAAAGAATTTTCATTTCAAAAAATATTATTCAGATTTTCTTTAATTAAAATCTCTTAAAAATTTGCATTAAAAAATATTTTAAAAATTAGAAGAAAGAAAAATATTTTCATTCAATTTGGACATTTGATGGAATATCATTCCTTATGAATTAATTCAAAACAAGATTAATTCAGCAAAGAATTAATTAATACAAATTTCGAACAAAAAGCAGATAATAAAAAGCGGATTTTAAGCCAATAGATGTGTCAGTTTATTGGTAAATTGTAGCAAAATTTAAAATATATCTCAAAATTTGGATGTTAAATGTATCCAGTAAAAATACTGGCTAATTAAAGTACTGGCTAAAAAGATATAAAGAATTTGGGATTAAATACACAACACGATTGTCTTCTGCTGACTCATTTTAAATTAAAGGCAGATTCCAAACGTTTTATCGAAAATATAAAAAATTTTATTTTTTTAAATCAGGCAGCAATAAATAAGAAACCTTGTATCGATTTTGAAAGTATTTAATTAAAATTACAATTGATTTCCCATGTACATAAATATTCAATAATATGATAAATTATTAAAAAAAAATAGTTTTCTTTTTTTCCAAATCAATTATTACAAAATTTAGATATTTTTTTTAGCCCTTTCATTCAAATAAATTCCCAATTCAACGGCAACTCTAAACAACTTAAATGAGCGCAATTTCAATAGAATAGAAACAACTACAACAAAAAAATTGATTGTGAAAAACGAACAACAAAAAAAAACTGTATGCAAAAACCATTTTTTTTTTTGTTCGTGTGCTCCCTCACAATCGCATACACAAACACACGTCATACATATTGTATTAAAACCAAACTAAACACGAACAAAAAAAACCGAAATCAAATATACTAAAGTGGACACAAGACGTTAAACAGACAACAGAGGCGCTAACGTTTAAAGAAGTGAGAGAACAAAAAAACTTACAAAATGAAAGAAAAAAATAAAAACAAGTCATAAAAAATTTAATACATAAAAAAAAAAGAATGAACAAGAAGCAATAAAGATCATAAAAAAATCTCATATAAAAAATGGAAATAAAAAGAAACAAAAAAAAATTTAAACGAAAACGTGAATTAAAATTTAAAAGTAAAACACACAAACACGTACAAGTAAAAAAATGGAAATTAAATGAAGTTTTTATGAGAGAAAAAAAAAAAAAACTCAATTGTTGTTGAGGTAAATAACACGACACGATGAAACAGTGATGATAATAGGAAAATGCACCAACTAGAATTGGGAAAATTGAGGACGAGTTTTTGAGGTCGATAATAAAAGTACGATATGAGTGACAGGGAAAGGATTTTTTTAATTTTAATATTTGTGGTTTTTATCAGAAATTTTAGAATTGTTTATTAAATAAGCCAAGGGGATCTTTATTTATTAAAACATAAAAATGCGAAAATTATAGAAATTATATTTTATATGCTTTCTAATAATTATAAACATATTAGGAGATATAAAACAAGTTTTATTTTTTTGATTTCAACTTTTCAATTGGGGCAAATACTTAGAAAAAAGTTTGTACATAAATATAAAAATTTCGTTTCATTGATTTTAGTTCATAATATTTAAGAATAATTTCTTATATACTCAAACTTTTTTCTATATCAATCAAAAATCAAAAAGACTTAAACAAATTGTTTAAATTTTATTTAATATTTTAATTTCTAAGAAATAATTGTACTTTTCTTTTTAAAATGTTTAGTTTTTAATTATTTTTAGATTCATAAATATGTATTAGGACCATTCAATGGAACAGAAACGTAGTTAATAAAATTATGTCCATACATATGCAGAATGATATAAAATTAGTGCAAACATTAATTTTTTAACAATTTTTTCTTAGATAATTTGCCATTTGTTTTCAATATTTTCTATTTTAAGTATTTTTATTTAACATTTATATTAGTATTTTATAAAAATAAATTAAAATTTAAGCAAAATTTTTGCAAAATTCCTAAAATTTCCATAAAGAACAATTTAATAGTATTTATGAACAAAATTTTATTTTTATGTATCAAAGGAATGAATGATACATAAATCTAATTCTTTATTATATAATTTAGATTTATAATTATTTCCATATATGTACTTATTTTTTTCCGATTTAAAAAATCTGGCTTGACTTTTTTTTAATAGTTTTTTACGTTCAGATGGATTAAGATAATTCAAAAAACATTTACACAATTACTTTGTAAATCCCTTCACCTTACTTTGATAAAATGACCATACACATTTTTGAAAAATAAAAACAATTTACATGAACAATTTACAAAGGGAAGTGCTTTACAAAATAAGGACCTTAAACTTATAATTTTGGAATGTATTGGGAATAAAAAAATGTTAACTATATTACAAAAATTATTTGAGAAAAACCAGAAAAATTCACTGCCAAATTGAAGCGGAAATATTTTCTTAACCATATCATAGTTGAGTAAGAATATTTTTTCTGTAACTTGTCAAGTTCTTTACTAAGATTTTTAAATCATTAAGAAAGTCCTTGATTTGTAGAAGTTACGATTTTTGGAAAATTTGTAATACGCAAGGTGTCAAAATTGACCCCTTGTAGCTTAACTCGTTTATTATTACCAGGTAACTAAAAAATGATTTTTCTGAAAGTTTCCTCTGCAACTCAATTTGATTAGTCCAATAGTTTAGTATTTTTTTTCTTTAATATATAAGAAAAATAATTATTAATTGAAAATCTGGTTTAAATTGACTATGTACCCTGATACAGCTTTTTAAAAACCTTCCGGTCGGCCGAAGACCTGCTATTAAGAAAAGTTTACACCAAAAAAATTATTCACTAAAAAGTACTAAATATTAAAAAATTAAAATTGTATAATTTTTTTATTTTATATTTATAAATGCACCATTAAGAGCATTCAATTGACCCTTAATCTTTAAACTTGGATAAATAGTATAGGAAATATTTAATGTTTTATGTAAGTTAGGAATTTCAATGAATAATAACTTAATAAATGAAAAACTTAATAAATGTTTTTGAATTTGTTTTTTTTTTTTTTTTTAATTTTTAAATCAGCTTCATCTCTTTTTTTATTAGAAAATTTAGGTTTATTTTATATTTTCCCATAAAAGTACAATTAGTTTCCAAAAAAGTACACTCTATTGACCATCACTGATACGAAACAATACAATAAAAAAATTTTAATATGAATAATTTAAAAAGACTTTTTTTATACGTTTAAATAAATAAATATAAACTAAAAATAATATAAAATGTTTGTAAACAAACCAAAATGAATTATTTATTTAAAAATACAATAAATAAATTAGGAAAATACTAACCAATTGGAATTTGTTGGCCGGGAGTTTTAGGGGGTTTTATAACACGTGTTCCAAAAATTTCTTTAAAGGGGGTCGGTCCAAAATAATTTTAAATCCTAATTAAAAGGCCAAAGAATTTTAATTTTCTTTCTCTTCCAAAGGCAGCTAGTAGATTCGAATCTTTAAGCAGTTGTTAGTGTGAATGTAAGTTTAAATTTTTTTATTGATTTTTTTTCTTGCGTTTTTTTTTTTTTCCTCTTTTTGGTACACTTTTTTCTAAACTCTCTTTTTTTTTGTTTGATTAATCTTTTTTGAAGAATTTTTTTATATGCTGCATTTTGTTGCTATAAAATATTTCATTTATTTCTATAATTAAGCAATTTTCATTTACACACATGTTTCATTTTTATTATCATCATACAAAAATTTCTTTTTTTTCTTGCTTTTTTTAATTTGCGCTCTTTTTTTTTTTTTTTTTTTTGCACTATATTTTTAATGAAAAAAAACTTCGTCACTTGCAAAAAATCTTTTTTTATTATTTTTTTACTTCGCCTCCTTCTTCGGGTTTTTTTCGACACTAACGACGACAACAACGAATTTAAAAAAGCACAGGCACACAAAAAATGGCCGCGCACCAAAAATATACACTTGATTTAATTTGTATCTAAAAAATGAATTTTTAATTCTTTCGTTTTTTCTTACTTTTTTTCTAGTTACTTCTTATTTTTGTTATTCTTTTTATATTTTTTACACTTTTTTCTTAAAAAGATTCACTATTTTCTGCTGCAAGTATTTTTGTTTTCTTTTTTTTAAATTCCAAATAATTTTTGTAGTTTTTTTTTTTTTGCTTTTCTTGTTATAAAAACATAATAGGTTTTTTTTTTTTTTGTTTTAAACTGGCGTGTCCGTCCGTCGTTTACAAATTAATTCAATAATGTTCACCACGGCATAGCAAAAACTTAACTGTCAGCAGAGTAGCAACAAAAAAAATCTTTTGAAGAGTAATTGAATTTTTTTTCTACACAACACGACTCTCAGCAACTGCGCAACAATTGCTAAACAAAGATAACCTACAATTACTGCCCGTTAACTAGGCATAAGTTTAAACAGTCTAGCTATAGTATGTAATATTTTTACTTTTCTCAATTATTTCTTTCTCTGCTTATTTCATTATTGTAGTTGTTGTTGTTACTGGTAGTATGCTCAGATTTTTTTGTCGTGTCCGTTGTGTTTACGTTTTTTTCTGTGTGTGTGCATTTTTTTCTTCATTTATGTTTTATGTTGTTGTTTTTGTATTTCTATTTCAATTGGCAACCCTTTTTTCTTTCTTTTTCGTATAAAAAAACAGCAACAACAACAAAAAACTTCATGTAAAGTAGTTTTTTGTGTATAACTTTTTTTGTGTTGTTTGTATAGATAGGCAGGGATGGAAATAGTTGTCGGTATCAAGCAAAAAAAAAAATTGAAATGGTACTTTTTTATCGTCAGGAGTATTAATAATGACGAATTAATTTGAAGGATTAAAATATAAAAATATAGCCGACTTAAATAAGGCCTATGATAATTATTACTGGTATTCATTGAACTCACGGAAATATTTCCTATACTTATTATCCGAATTAGGTGTCAATTAAAAGCTCTTACATGCCTATTCACAGAAAAATTGTGACTGAAAAATAGTCATAAAATACAAATTGTGACTATAGTCTTTAATTTTCTATTCACAAACAAAAATATATTAATATTTCGTTTTCAAATTAAGACCTGATATGTAGACGGTCATAAGAATTGTGACTATCATAAAAAGACATTTTAATTGAAAATAAAAAATATGAAAATATTAAAAAATGTGTTGTAGAAAAAGCAACGCATACATACATATTTGAAACATTTGAGGGCCAAAGAGCGATAAAGCATATATACAACACACTCTTACTCTCATTTCCTGCAGATTTTCATCGGATTTTGCAGTATTATTTGCAAATTATCCATTCTTCTTTAAAAATTTCAAATTTTTTACAAACAATTTTATTTTTAATTTTTATTTTCAATTGACAAGAAAAGTCAAAATTTTTTAATGTTAAGCATGTTTTGTGACTATGTTAACAGAATATGAAGTTATGACCGAGTCACAAGTATAGTCGTAACTTTTAGTCATAATAAAATTGTGACTTTTTTAAGACTTTTTCTATGAATAGGCATGTTTATGGTGCATTTTTAAAAATAGAATAAACAATTTTAAGTCATTAATTAAACAGTTTTGTAATTTCTAGTGCAAAAAAAAGGGGATTAATTCGTGGAAGCTTTAATTTAAAAAATATATTTTTTTTTATTAATAGATATTCATAAATACGTAAAAAAATACTACAATTTAAAATAAAAACATCTTGGAAAACAAATATTTTTTTAAATTGTTATTGTTTGTTTTTCAGTGGACTTTTCATTCTAACTTTTGAACTAAAAGCTATAAATTAAATTAAGATCATTTTAAGAAAAAACAGACAAATTTATTTTATATTAGAAATAATGTTATTGAAAATATTAAAACTGAAGGCAATTATTATAGTGAACGGAAAAATAATGCAGAAAATCAAGAAATTGCGATTTATTTAATTTAAGATATATTTTAGGCAAGTAACAGGACCAAACTTAAGAATAATTTAGTAAAAATGTTTTTATTACACTTTTAATGGCTACAGTTGATTAAAATCTTTATTCTGTGCTTCCTGTGATTCATCTGGTATTGTAATATTGCATTTTTTGCATAATTTAGACTGATTTATTTTAATATAAAATTAAATGTTTTTCGTTTAGGCAAAATTGGCAAAAGGTTTTTTGTATTGCACATATTTTATGACTATAAAAAATGTTTACCCAATTTTATCCAATAACTGTAAAACTCTACATATATCTCGAAAATAGCTCATTTTCAAGGTAATTTTTACAAAATTATTAAAAATATTTGTACAACATATCTCCGAATAAATTTTATTTTAAAATATAGTCCACTGTCTGAACTTAATTTACCTGCTTAAAAACATAATTATCGTTTTACAAAAACTAACAAAAATCCTACTTGGAATTTTGAAAATTATTTGCTACTATATAAGATTATTTATGAAAAATTATTGAACTTTGAGAGAGTGTATCAAAAAAAGTTAACAACATAGAACAATAAATTTCCCAGATTATGATAATTCAGTTTGTTTTCTATTACTCTGTATAAAAATTTTTTGCAATATCCACACTTTATTTTTTTAATTAATCCTCGTTTTGAGTACTGTTCAACCCAAAGTGCGGCGAAAGGGTTTTTAACTTTGTGGGTATCTCCAAAAGCGGCCTTTGCTAACATAATTTTTCCTTTTTTGTAACAAAAAATTTTTTTGATATGAGTCTTCTAGGGAAGTTCGATTCTCAAAGCAATAAACTTCCAAGCTATTGAATTGCACTCAATAATTTTACATCATTATTTTCAGCATTTAAAAAGAATAGTACTATAAGTAAAAAAAATCAAATAAATCGGAGATGAATCAGAAAATTAAATTTTAGCTCTATTTACTACACGAGAAAAACTTATTACTGTTAAATTTTGGTCATTGTAAGGGGAAACGAAATCAGGCAAAATTATATTTTTAATTTTTCATCTTAAGCGCCCCATAGACACATACTGCATAAGTTCCTGCAATAAGTACGTATTAGTAAAATTGAGAGAGCTTTTAAATGTGTGCGTCACACCGACAATGCAGTATGAAAAATCAAAATCGTTTTGATTTTAAAATGAACTCATACTGCAGACAATTGTGTCGAATGAATTTATTTATTATTTTGTCAATTATGAAAGTTTATATTCTATATTTCAATTTAAAAGAAAAAACAAATAAATATTATAAAAATATTCTGTGAAAATTTACAAAATAAAATTTTGATTGATGAATGTGTAGAAAAATCATCAAGCTCACACGTATACGAGGGTTCATCGGCAGTATCTCTCTGCAGTAAGTGTCTATGGGCGCCTTTAAAAATAATTAATATAAATTTTGTAATTCCTGACACCAATGTATTATTTATTAGCTTTGAATGTTTTAACTGCAAAAAGAAAAAGAAAATATATATGTATGAAAAATATATATGTAAGTAATTTTTAAAATAATATAGTACCTAGATAATCTGCATAGAGAAAACAGATTCATTACTGCAACCGAATTTTTTGCCAATCGAATTCTGTCGGTTGCATGTACTATCTCAAAATTCGATTGCAATTATCGAATATTTATGGTACTCGTAACTGAATTAATAAAGAAATCTTTCGACAGGAAAGAAAATTTCAAAACTATTGTGAATTAATATTGTTATAATTTTATTTTTTTGAATTTATTGACACTACTTACATACATACATATAAAAAAATAAAAAAATAAAATATTACAAAGAAGAATACATGAAAATTATATTTAAAAGAAATATGTATATATATATATATATATATATATATATATATATATATATATATATATATATATATATATATATATATATATATATATATATATATATAAAAGGATACACTTCTTTAATTTCTTCCAATTGAGGATACATGCCATCTTTACAGCAAATAAGAGATATTTTGATCATCAAATGGTCAAATATTGAAATCACCTGAAAACGCCGCCAGTATCAGCTACATCAAAAGCGAACGTATACTTTTCTAATTAAACTGAATTAGTAATTTATGTATTATAATCGTATATTTCGATTATAACCACCAATAATACCAAGCTTAATTCCATTGTCTCTTCCGAATAACTTAATAAATATTATTAAACACTCAAATCGGTCACAGCAACCTATTAAATAGTATTTACAACTTTTATTCCATTAATGATAAAATTATGTTTTTTTTTAATTGTAACAATAAATTTTCGATTTCCTTTAAAGTTTTACTATACTGGAAACCGATTTCCAAGAAATTTTTTCTGTGTGTGTGGCCTTAAAATATACACAAAGTAAATGAAATTGAAAAAAGATTCGGCTGTGCCGAATCTTTGAAACCCTTCACCATATTACCATCTTACCATCTTATCGACATCATATTACCATATTACCGACAATTAATAAAATTTTCGCCTTAACGTATGCTTGCATATTTTCTAAATCTAAATTTTTTTCAAACTACGAAAATTTGAATATGAAAAAAAAACAATCATAACAGGCTTTGCTTTTAAAAAAGAAACAACAACAATTCCATATATATTTATTTTTTTGTATGTACAAACTGACTGAATACACAAAGAACAACAACAACACTGTTATTCATTATATTACTGCTGTTGCTAACTAAACTACTTGTCTATACAAAAAACAAAAAACGTCACTAATAGTCATTACAATGCTTAATATACATGTTTGTGTATGTATTTATGTATATTCTTAACAGATATGTTTTAGTTTTTTTAAAAAAAATAAACAAATACAATTCCATATCTATTTATTTTTGTACAGACTGCATATACAAAGAACAACAACAACAACACTGTTATTCATCATATTACTGCTGTTGATAACTAAACTACTTGTCTATACAAAAAACAAAAAACGTCACTAATAATCATTACAATGCTTAATATACATGTTTGTTGGTGTATTTATATTCTTAACAGATTTGTTTTTGGGCCATAACTCTGTTGATTATGAACGAATTTGGTTTATTAAAAAAACCGAAATTTTATAAAAATATTTATGACTGATCTATATAAAAATAAAAATCTGTAGCTTGAACAAGGGCTTCAAAAATAAAAAATTCGTTTTCCCCGATATCTCAGTTATTACTGAACCTATTTATTTAATTTTTTCAGAACAAAAATTCAGAAAATAATTTTCGAGCCCCCTTTAAAAATTCGAAGTCCCTGGTATATGCAGAGGCTTCAGAAACTGAAAAACCGGTTCTAAAAACCGGTTTTTAAAGCATATCTCCACCATTTATAAACCGATCTTCCTAATTCAAAAAACTGAAATTTTATAAAAATATTTGTGACCGATCTGTATAAAAATAAAAATCTATAGCTTAAACCAAGGCTTCAAAAACTAAAAAATGCGTTTTGTCCGATATCTCTGTTATTACTGAACCGATTTATTTCATTTTTTCAGAACAAAAATTCAGAAAAAAATGTCCGAGAATTCTTTGTAAAAGCGAAGTCCGTAGTGTATACAGAGGCTTCAGAAACTGGAAAACCGGTTCAAAAAACCGGTTTTTTGAACATATCTTCGCATTGTATGAACCTATCTTGCTGAATTCCAATAGCAAAATTCTCGAAAGCATTTCCGATCGTTTGACATACATATTATATATGTCAGTTATCGGTGGGCTTCATAAACGCCATTTCAACCGACACACGGACGGACGGACGGACGGACGGACGGACATGGTCCAATCGTCATCGCTTCTTACAAGGATTCCGAAAATATAAACTTTTTTGCTCTCCGACGAAAATTGTGGAAATTACAAACGGAATGACAAACTTATATATACCCTTTACACCTGTGGTGAAGGGTATAAAAATGTTCTGAGGAACGCTAATAAAAGTGTGGAAGCAAAAAAAGAAAAGAAAAATGTCTAAATAAACCCTTTATAAAACCCTTTAAGCGATTTGATATAAATTTGAAAAGGATTTTGTTATTATTCAGAATTAATTTTTGTCCCATTCACTTATAATATAAATTTTATATTACCCCATTTTTTTTTAGCGAATTCAGATATTTTATTTAATTTTTTGGTGATAAGCATGTTTGTTTTTAATACTATGTTTGTGGATTATTTATCCTAGTAGAATTGTATAAATCAGTCGACAATTCCTAATTTTCCAAGTACTTTTTTTAAAAATTTCCATATAATATCCATTATCCCATATTCAATCTATAAATTAAATGGGTGTGCGACATACATATGGATTTTGACGAAAAGATATATGTATATACGAGCTCGATTTGTGCAGCTACCTATTATTGCAACAGACTAATTTGGTTGGGCAACAGTACTTTTTTACATTAAAAAGTTTACGTGAAACTTTTTTTTTTATACAGATTAAAATTTATGAACAAATATAATTCATTCATAATTTTAAATTTTTAGCTTTTAAACTGTTTGAAAAATTTTACAACAAATCTCTATGTACTAAAAATACTCAGAACTCAAATCGAGATGTTTTTTGGCTTTAAAATATATGAAAAAAAATCAATTTGTTATTAAAAATTTCATTTAAAAAAATACAGCTGTTTTAAGAAAAGACAACCTTAAAATATGCTTCGTCGATTTTACGAAGTTGATTTCTAAAAAAAACCCCGCAGGTTTATTTCAAATATGTATCAAAAAATCCAATTTTCCATCCCTGTGTGTAGTAGATAATGAAGTAAAGTGGAGGCTGCTCTGTTACGTTCACCGGTATGTTTTGTACTCTGTTTTGTTGTTGTTTTACATAAAAAAACACTCCTTTTTTCGTGTATAATTTTTTGTTTCTTGATTCCGGTTTCTCTTATGAAAAAAATTAATAAATTGTTGTTGCTTTTTTGACACGAATTTTTTTTGTAATGTTTTTCTTATTAATTTTGTTTATTTAGTTGTTTTTGTACAAAAAGTAATGACAAAAAAAATGTTTTTAGTACATTGTTTTCTGTTCCTTCTCTCCTCCACCCACACGAACGACACTTTTTTATTTTTATAGTGTACTTTTTCTTATCAACAAAAAAAAGGTACCATTTCAACTTTATTTTCTATACTCCCATCCCTGATGTACGTACGCTGTGGTTTTTATGCGCGTGCTAAAAAACTTCGTGCGTTTTAAAAATTCTCATTTAGTACAAAAAAAGTTTTGCATATAATGAAAAAGTTTGTGCAGGGTTATTTATACCTGTAGAAAAATTAAGATATTGCCAGGTTTGTTTGTGCGTTTTGTTTGTTAAAAAGGTCCCCGCGGGTTCCTTTGCAACACGGCCTGCTTTTTAGTTTTTTGTTGTTTTTTTTATTTTGTTTTTTTATCTTGTTTTTTTTGTTGTTGTTTTTTTGTTATTTTTTTTTTGTTATTTTTTTTTTTGTTATTTTTTTTTTGTTATTTTTTTTGTTTGTTGTTTTTTTAACAAATGCGAAAAACAAAAATTAAAAAATATGTGGTGAACTTCGGGTGTGGTGAGTTTTTCCGAGAGTGGTGAATAAAATTTTATTCACCACAAAAACCGTTACTCAACAAAATGCACGGCATTACCGACGTACTCGATTACCCTAATAATAACACTGCCTTGCCGACATGAATACCGTAAACAAATTGGTTTTGGTTTCTGCTTAGGTTGGCAGCTTTGTACAAAGCAATTTTACCAACACCTAGAATAACAGAATGCGGTTGATTTTATGGAACTCTTTTTAGCTAATAAAACTGAAAATAAATAAAAATTTAAATGAAAAAAAAAAAAAAAAATGTAATAACAAAAAGTAAAATAATAATAAAACCTAGCTTCAAATGTTAAATAATGAAAGCCATTTTTTTTAAGAATTTATTTGTCGCTGCTGCAGCTCAATCATGTTTTTCTCAGAAACACGAATACTGTAAAAGCTCCCTTAACGGACAAGAGATGTTTTTAAAGAAAACATCTCTCGTAGGCGGACAACATTCATTACCAGGGCAAGTTTTTATATGCACAAAAAAAATTTAAATATGCGCTTGAAAAAGCACGAAAAAATGGTATAATATGCACAGAAATATGCAAAAATAGCATGAATATGTATATAAAAACCAATGAATTTATGCATTTTTTTACTTTCAATCTCTAATGTTTATAAAAATAAAACTATTTTAATTTTAAGTATCATATTTGACGCTTCCGAATTTTTTTTCTTTGCAATATTTACAATGTACTCAAAATGCTCACCAAAAAATTTTTAGAGATCATTCGATTGAACTCCAAAAAATCACCAACAAATTGTGTTTTTGTTAGGAAAACTAACTTTTGTATCCATTATATGCAAATTTATGTAAAGATTTAAAATATAAGCATTTTTTGTGAAATTCTTTTGAAATATGCAAATGCTTACTTTCCAAGCGAAAAGCTTGAAAAACTTGCCCTGTTCATTACAATCAGTCTTGAATGTTAGAATAAAAAGATATAGTACGGAATTACCCCTTATAAAAAAATATTATGTACCATATTATAGGCGGACATCTCCCGATAACGGACAAAATCAGCGTGACGATCGCTGTCGGCCTATGGGAGCTTTCACTGTATTTACATATTTAAAAGTTTGTGTGACATTATATACTGTAAAAGCTCCCTTAACGGACATATCCCATAGCCGGACAGCTCTGGTAGGCGGACAATTTTTTAGGTCCCATGGATTAGGTGGCATTTTTAAAATAAATAAATCTCCGCTATGCGGACGCTCTCTTGGACCGACGCGGACACTTGTTTTTTATAAAAAAACATCTCAATAATCATAAACGAACTAATGGAGAAATCGTTAGTAAAATATGTTGTTGAAAGAGAAGTCCGACCTTTAGAAAGCAGTTTTAAGAAAATGGATTGAAAACGGGGAGAACACAAACTGTAATCAGGCAACTTTCAAAGAAAGCCATAAATTCCATAAAATAAATTTCATAAAATCATATTTTATTGCAAATAAGGCAAATGAAAATGCAAAACGTCATTTGATGCAGGTGCAAAAGAAAAAAGAAACCACAATTTCTAGTTTTTATACCCACCATCAAATAGATGGGGGTATATTGATTTTCTCATTCCGTGCGTAACATGTCGAAGGAATCATTTAAGACCCCACAAAGCATATATTTTCTGGGTCCTGGTTAGATTCTGAGATGATCTAGCTATGTCCGTCCGTCTGTCTGTCCGTATGTTTAAAGCAGGATAGGGCTCGAACGGGGCAACGTAGGGGGTCGAAATTTGGCACAAATATTTTCTTATGTAAGGTTTATTTGGTATTGAAAATGGGCAAAATCGGTTAATAAACAAAAAAGTTATGGGCTAAATACTAGAAACACAGGGTGTCCGTTTCATACTTTTCTGATGATATTTATTCAATAAAAGCATGTACGACAACGAAATTTTGTACGTATAGTTCGGGGGTCAAAATAAACTTGGAAACCAAAAATGGGCGAGGTCTGCCCACCTCCCATATAAGGTGAAATTGTGTTCAAATAGTTCAAGGACCAATGTAAACTCGGAAACAAAAAATGGGCGTGGTCAGCCCACTTTCTGCCCACTTTACCGCCCCTTCCATATAACGAAACATTTTAAAAAGTTGATGGTGGGTATATAGATTCGGCCGGGCCGAATATAACATTCGCGCTTGTTCTATAATAATTTTTGATGTTCTGGTATGTTTCTGATGATAAATACGTTTTTTTTTATTCTTGGAAAAAACATTTATTTTGCTTATGTTAATATACTTATTTATGTATAAAAGAATTTTATTAAATTTTTGTTGGATGTAATTATTATGTATCCGAATAACGAATATTCTGTGATAAAATCAGCATCACTATTTCACATTTGGTTTTGTTTACATAATTTTTGTTGAAATTTTCATAAAATTTAACTATTTTAATAATTTTTTCTGTTAAAATGCATAAATTTTAACCCGGAGTTGATATGATAGATTAATTACACCTTAATCTAAGACGTTTATATGTATATTAATGTACCTACTCTTTGAAATTACGTGGTAACAGAAAACAATGAAAATGTTGAACATATGCGATTGTGGCGAACATTGGGTTGACATGCCGGCTGCCGGAAAGTTGGTATTTTAATCCAAAAGCACCCAGAATATTCTTCTTCCTGTTTATGTTTATGATTTTAATACAAAATAGTTTAAAATATGTTTATAGTTTAAAAATAATTACAGAAAATATTATTCTGTCCCGGAATTCATTTTTTAAATTTTTTTTTTTATAACAAATTTTAACATTTAGACATTTACAAATACGGCGTTTTTATAAAAAATTTCCGAATGAATCAAAAAAGTATCTTTATTATTTTTTTTTTTCTTGAAAAATGTAACGGAAATAATCTTAAAATATAGCCTTAAAGTAGGGTCGAACCAATATTAAAATATTCAAAGTTTACAATGGTTTACCAAAGGTATAGTAAGCAAATCATCGTTTTTGAATACAACTTTAAGGAATTTTGCTTAATTAACAATAGTTATTAAAGCTGTGTTGATTTTTTTTTAATACGGCTGTGTTTTTTAATTGTATAAAAGAAATATAATATATTAAATTTGCTGAAGATCATTTAAAAGTTAGAGTAATCGCAAAAAAAAATCTATAAAATTAAAAAGATCTTTAATTAACGGGGAAAATGCCAAAATAAAAAAACAACAATAGAGGAGAAATTGGGCTTTCAAAATATTGTTGGTTGAAGTGTGTAATTGAGGTACGAACAGCGCTACAGTAGGCCAAAGTTGACCACTTTTGAGTGTTAAAATCATGTCGGAGCTTGTAACATTTAGAAATATGAACCGACTTGAAATATTTGTATATTTTTGAATTCTACTAAGGAAAATAAAAGTGCTTTATGACTAGGGCGCGGATTTATATGCAAATGCATGTTTTTTTGGAGCATTTAAAAATGATCTTGTGTTGTTATCTATCCGAATCAGATATTTTACTAAAAAATGGCATCGATTTGTTAGTGCATATTTTTGCATATTTTGGTGAAAATGCATATTTTTGCATATTTTGCCTAATATTGCATATTTAGCATTTTTAAATTTTTTTTTTTGTTACAATCTTACTTTGATATTTCTCATTTTGGGGTAAAATGCAAGCAACCGAAAACTTTTTTTTTTCAAACAAAATAAATATCTTTACTGTTCAAAAAATAATTTTTCATTCGTTGCATATTTTTTTTGAAAATTTTGGTATATCTCCAGACGTATGATGCTGTGAGCAGTCTGGAAGTTAGTATTTTAAGCAGCCTTCTTAGTCGAAACGACTAACGAAGCATTTAGTGTGTCTTTTTGAACTTTTATCGATAAAGTAATGTAGTAAATATAGTAATGCTATAGTGTGTAATATATTTTTTGGGGGAAAATAAATTCAATATGACTTCCAGAAATAATTTTAACAACACATAAGTATATTTTTTTGTCACATTAGACAATGATGATGATTAAGCTCTATTTTCTATATCAAATAGAAAATGTATTCTGAAGACTGAATAAAGCCATATTATAAAGTACTAACGATTACAGATCGTCTTCATCATATGAGTTCTATAATAAAACCTAAGGACACGATCGATATTTTCGACCAAATATGCAGTGAAATGTCACACTAAATCAAGACTTATCGGCGCTGCTCAAAATTTTCTGCATCAAACTAAACATTAATTATATTAATAGTTTATTAAAAAATATGTTAAAAATAATTAAAGAAACATTTTTTATAAAATTCCCTTAAAATGTCTTATCGACTGTGTTCTACTCCCAATATAACAGCCAAGACTCGTAATAATGTCCAAAATCTCCTATATCCAGGTAAATTTATAACAATAGTGTACATTTCAGAAAAAAAAAAAAAAAAAAAAAACTGAACTACTAAGGTATACTGTAAAAAGATGCAAAAAAGTATCACAAATTTGAAATATGCACAGAGTATGCAAAAACATTTATTTTTTTACTTTTTATTTTGGTTAGAACAATTATAGGATGCACACATTTAAAAAAACGTATGTTGCCTATTTTGTTCACAACTAACACAAAGGGTACTTATGTAACACCATTTCTGAAAAAGTACAAATATTGAGGACTTTTCAGTTTTTGCTTAATATTTTGAAAATAACGGAAATTATTTAGGAATTTTTGCTATTATTTTATTTAAATTAATTCATCAACCAAAAATCAATTGTTTTATTTTTCATGTTAATGATTCGTCTTAAAATATTTTTAATAAAAGTTAGTGTTAGTCGTTTCGATAAACGAAGCCCCCAGAAGGGTAAAAATATCGAAGCCTTCAAGGGTTAAAAATAAATATCAGTATGAAAAAAATTTCAAATGATTATTATTTTATTCACACTTTTTTTTGGTTTCAAAAATTTTTTTCATTCAATGAAATTCTTGTTTATTTTTTTCTTTTTTCTGAAATTATTACTAAATTAGAGGGTTTCGATTCATTAAGTACTCAAATCAACTTAATAGATAGTTATATTGCAAAAATCGAAGTTGCAGAAGGCCCCGTTGCTGAATTAAAGTTGCAAGCTGTTGTATTAAAAAAAATGATTTGAGAAAATGAAAAAAAAAAAAAAAAAATGAAATTGAAAAAAGATTCGGCTGTGCCGAATCTTTGATACCCTTCACCATATTACCATCTTACCATCTTATCGACATCATATTACCATATTACCGACAATTAATAAAATTTTCGCCTTAACGTATGCTTGCATATTTTCACATATATAAATCTAAATTTTTTTCAAACTACGAAAATTTGAATATGAAAAAAAAAACAATCATAACAGGCTTTGCTTTTAAAAAAGAAACAACAACAATTCCATATATATTTATTTTTGTATGTACAAACTGACTGAATACACAAAGAACAACAACAACACTGTTATTCATTATATTACTGCTGTTGCTAACTAAACTACTTGTCTATACAAAAAACAAAAAACGTCACTAATAGTCATTACAATGCTTAATATACATGTTTGTGTATGTATTTATGTATATTCTTAACAGATATGTTTTAGTTTTTAAAAATAAACAACTACAATTCCATATCTATTTATTTTTGTACAGACTGCATATACAAAGAACAACAACAACAACACTGTTATTCATCATATTACTGCTGTTGATAACTAAACTACTTGTCTATACAAAAAACAAAAAACGTCACTAATAGTCATTACAATGCTTAATATACATGTTTGTTGGTGTATTTATATTCTTAACAGATTTGTTTTTGGGCCATAACTCTGTTGATTATGAACGAATTTGGTTTATTAAAAAAACCGAAATTTTATAAAAATATTTATGACTGATCTATATAAAAATAAAAATCTATAGCTTGAACAAGGGCTTCAAAAATAAAAAATTCGTTTTCCCCGATATCTCAGTTATTACTGAACCGATTTATTTAATTTTTTCAGAACAAAAATTCAGAAAATAATTTTCGAGCCCCCTTTAAAAATTCGAAGTCCCTGGTATATGCAGAGGCTTCAGAAACTAAAAAACCGGTTCTAAAAACCGGTTTTTAAAGCATATCTCCACCATTTATAAACCGATCTTCCTGATTCAAAAAACTGAAATTTTATAAAAATATTTGTGACCGATCTGTATAAAAATAAAAATCTATAGCTTAAACCAAGGCTTCAAAAAATAAAAAATGCGTTTTGTCCGATATCTCAGTTATTACTGAACCGATTTATTTCATTTTTTTAGAACAAAAATTCAGAAAAAAATGTCCGAGAATTCTTTGTAAAAACGAAGTCCGTAGTGTATACAGAGGCTTCAGAAACTGGAAAACCGGTTCAAAAAACCGGTTTTTTTAACATATCTCCGCATTGTATGAACCTATCTTGCTGAATTCCAATAGCAAAATTCTCGAAAGCATTTCCGATCGTTTGACATACATATTATATATGTCAGTTATCGGTGGGCTTCATAAACGCCATTTCAACCGACACACGGACGGACGGACGGACATGGTCCAATCGTCATCGCTTCTTACAAGGATTCCGAAAATATAAACTTTTTTGCTCTCCGACGAAAATTGTGGAAATTACAAACGGAATGACAAACTTATATATACCCTTTACACCTGTGGTGAAGGGTATAAAAATACGGAATCTATTACTTTACGTTCATATGATGTTTCGTATTTAGAAGAATACTCTTCTTCTGAACTACACTTATTTAAATACGCTCCTATCACTTCTGTTGACGTTGAAAGATCATTTTCTATGTATAAATTTAAAAATAACAAATAATTAGTATTGATCTTTTAAAACATAGCTTTAACTATTAAAAATACAAAATTTACTGCATTTCTTAGCTTAAGATAGACTGATTTTTGCTTTTTCTTATAGAATAACTTATTTTTTTCTTTTTATTTAATAAATATTATAAAAATAAATGCATATTTATTAATTTTTTTGTTTATATTTTGAATTTTTAAGTGCATTTTATAGGCGCATATTTTCCAAAAATAAATGCATATAATTCCGCCCCCTATTTTATTTAACTTTAAGAACTTAATATCTTATTTTTGAACCTTGACTTTTTATGTGTTTTAAAAATGATGTTGGTACTAAAATTTTCAAAATATTTTTCTATAGACTTGCATTTTTTTAATTTTATTTAAAAAAAAATTGTTTTATAAAGTTTAGTGGTATTTTTTTTTAAAGAAGTCACAATTTCTTTTTAAATGATATATAATAATGACTATTTTGTATTTGAAACATTTCGACTAAATACATTTAAATTAGGCAACCAACATGTATAAAATATTTATTTGCCACAATAGTGAAATGTTATTTTGTAATATTTTTTAATTAAGTACCTTTTAATTTTTAAATTTTTTCTCTCAATAATATGGACTTTAATTATTAATTAAATAAAAATTCGTATGATTTTAAAAATTCCTAAAACTAAAACTAAAATCAAATTATTTTGTTATCCTTAAATGGCTGCATTTAAACAAATGAATCTTAAATAGTATACAAGTTAGCTGGTCTCTACAAAAACAAACAATTCATCTTATTAACTTAAGAAGGAATAAGGTATGTATCATCTTAAACAAGCAGATTAATGTAAACACACAAGTGCCAAAGTATAAAACTAATTTCCACCCCCTACCCCTCATACAACTAAACTGACAAACCATCGAAATATGTTTTATTTATTAATGCCAAGAAAAATGTTGTTAAGAAGGCGATAATGCCACAAAACAAATGACTTGAAATATTATTTGAGAGAGTATCTGTTTTCCAGCATACGATTTACAAATGTTATATTTAGCAATTGTATCTTAAAGATGCAAACATTTGTAAGCTACCCAATATGAAATAGATGAATTAAATAAATAGTTTTGTTTAGCTTAAGACAACTTAAACATTCTATTTATTTGTTGTTTTATTTTTTGGTAATTTTTTATTTTTATGAAATTTGTTAAATGTGCCAACAAAGCACATGATGGTTGTTGGTCTGCTATTTTTCGTTAAAAATTATCATCATCTCCGTCATCATCATCAGCCCTCATATTAGATTTATCCTGAATAAGTATTATAATGGTGTTGAGGCGAAAATGTTGATGAATTTCATTGATGATTTAGCATTAAATTGTAACCAAAGGCATGAAAGACATTAAATACTATAGACAGATAAAAGTTTTGAACATGAGTAACAAAATGATGTGTAATAATATTTTAAAGACGAATGGACTTACTTTTAGTTAAGTATGCAATTTTGTTGATTTAAAAATATTTAAGTATTTCTCACTTACTATATATTTTTTAATTTTAATTGGTACTATAGTCATGTAGCAACCATATTTATCTTACGTTTTTTAATCACGTACTAATAAATGTGATTAATCAAACGTGCATGAACCAAAAAAAAAAAAAAAAAAATGACGACTGTATTGTGATAAAAATTTTTGCAAATGTTTTTCAACATTTTGTACTTGAATACGATCGACAATTTTTCTTCAAATTGAGGAAAAATAATTAGAATTTACTTCTTTTCTTGCAGGTTAAGTTAATAATTTTAGAATATTTTTTTTAAGATTTTTAAATCAATCAATGTTTGACAATGATTTTTAATAATATGAATCATTACAGAAGATTACTTTTATTTCGAGAAAATATTCAATATTTTAATAATTTTTCTTTCGATAAAAGATTCCATTAACTGAAGTTTGAGTATAAGGGTTTGATCAGATGGGTTTCAATATTTGCTGTCATTAAAAATTTATATAAACTTGTGAATCCTTTTGCAATTTATTTAAAATGTGGACCTTATAAATTATATATTTATAGTAAAAGTGTTTATATTATATGGTGAAGTAAGAATGAAAATATTATTACCATTCCTACAATTTTATCTTACAACATTAATATCAAAGAAATTGTTTACCAAACAATTCATTCCATCATTTTTTTCCAGTGCATTTTGTATTCTTTGCTCTCTCAGCAACTACAAAATAAAGAGCGTGAGAATACGTGCGAACTTAGCACAATTGTGCTATGAACTTGACATCCCTAATCAAAACCTATTTATATATTGGAAAAAAAAAAATAAATAAATAAAATAAAAAATAAAGGGTGAAGCAACCAAAACGCACGTAGCCATTGTTTCGTTGACTGTGTGGAAAATCGCGCCATCCTGTTGGAACCACAAATCGTCCAGGTCGACATCCTCAATTTCTGGGCACAAGAAGTCTCTTATCATCTCGCGATTGCGAACACGACGACGAGTCGAGGTTGACGGCTCTTCTGTCACACTATCGCTAACAACATCAATGTTTTTACATTTTTTACAGACCCAGTTTGCTGAAATTTGCGCACAATTCTCCCGATTGTGGACACATTTGGTCGATAATGCTGACGAAAAAAAAAATCACGAAATGTATTTTGATTTGAACGCCCATTTTCGTAAAAGGCTTCAACAATCTTCAAGCGCTGCCCAATTGTGTACCTTACACTGAAACAAAGAAATGTCAAATTAAGTTGGGCAAAAAACTTGACGTTAAGGTTTGACTCACAATTAACATCGTGCATTATGGTTGGACCACCCTTTATAAAAAATATCGAATAGATTTTTGAATAAATATCGAAAAGTTTTCTAGAGAAAAAAAAGATATCGATAACTTTTTATTTATATTTTTATTTGAAATATAAATAGAAAAGAAATAGAAACTTGTCAATAGAAAATTTATTAATGACTTTGTTTTCACTAGAAAAGTTATCGATATCTTTCCTTTTCAATAGAAAAGTACGAGAACTTTCTTTTTGAATATAAAAGTTATCGATATTTTTCTCTTTCTATAGAAGAGTCTATAAGTTATCGATAACTTTCTTTTTCAATAGAAAATTTATCAATAACATTCTATTTCTAGAGAAAAGCTAACGATAACTTTCTTTTCAAATATAAAAGTTATCTATAAATTTGTTTTCCAATAGAAAATTTATCGATTACTTTCTTTTTCAATAGAAAAATTATCGATAATTTTCTTTTTCAATAGATATTTTATCGATAAATTGTTTTCAATAGACATTTTTTTTCTATTGCAAAAAAAGTTATCGATAATTTCCTCTTTCTACATCTGTCTCTATATATAGAAAAGTAACTATCTCTTCATTTTCAATAGAAAAGTTATCGATAACTTTCATTTTCAATAGAAAAGTTATCGATAACTTTAATTTTCGATAGAAAAGTTATTGATAGCTTTATATTTCTTTAGAAAAGTTATCGATAACTTTATATTTCTATAGAAAAGTTATCCATAACTTTCTAATTCTATAGACTCGATATAGATAACTTTATATTTCTATAGAGAAGTTATCGATAACTTTCTATTTCTATAGAGAAGATATCGATATCTTTATATTTCTACAGAAAAGTTATCGATAACTTTCTATTTATATAGAAAACTTATCGATAAATTTCTTTTTCAATAGAAAAGTTATCGATAACTTTTTTTTTAAAGAAAAATTATCGATAACTTTCTTTTTTAAAAGAAAAGTTATCGATTACTTTCTTTTTTAAAAGAAAAGTTATCGATAACTTTCTTTATTTAAAAGAAAAGTTATCGATTTAGTTCTTATTCTATAAGAAACCTATGGATGATTTTCTCTATTTGGAAACTATTTGAGAAAAGTTATCGATTATCAGAAAATAACTTGATTTTTTAAATTATATTAAAAAAAAAAAAAAAATAATAAAAAAGAAAACAATTTTTTCTAAAAATAAATTGTTAAAAAAAAAAAAATTTTTTTTGCTAAAAACATATTTTTATAAGACAGATTTTCACGAAAAACCGGTTTGACATTAGAAATCGAATTCAATTGTCTCTGAATTAAAAAATTTAAACTTATTTTTTATTCCAAATCAGATTTTTAACAAAAACGATTTGTCACTAGAAATCGAATTTTAGCTTTCACCAAAAAATCTAATAAAGAAAAAGTTCGTTAAAAAATCGAGTTTTCAGCACAAATCTGATATTCACCAATAAAAAAATCCGTTTACTCAAAAAAAGAATCAATAAAAAATAACAAGCAAGCCGAATCTATATAACCACCATCAGCTTTTTCAAATTTTACGTTATATGTGATTTTTTGTTTCCGAGTTACATTGGTCCTTGGACTATTTGAACACAATTTCACCTTATATGGGAGGTGGGCGGTAAAGTGGTCTTCGAGTTTATATAGACCCCCAAACTATTTATAAAAATTTTCGTTGTCGTACATGCTTTTGTTTAAGAGATATCAGCAGAAAAGTATGAAACGGACACCCTGTGTTTCTAGTTTTTAGCACATAACTTTTTTGTTTATTAACCGATTTTGCCCAAAAATAATTGTGCCAAATTTCGTCTCCCTACGTTTTCCCGTTCGAGCCCTATCCTGCTTTCAACAGACGGACGGACATAGCTAGATCGACTCTAACCAGGACCCAGAAAATATATACTTTGTGGAGCCTTAAATGATTCCTTCGACATTTTACACACGGAATGACAAAATCAACCATCATTTTGATGGTGGGTATAATTTTCATCCAAACCCTTAGTCGGAGTTCACACACAGCAATTTTTCATGCCGCAATTCTGACTTTGTTGGAGAGAGAGGTAAAGATAATGTAAAAGTTTAGTATTCCCTTCTCCTCTCTTCCCTATGAACTCAGAATTGCAGCAAGTAAAATTGCTGTGTGTGAACCCCGACTTAATTTGTAGAAAACAATTTTCTACGAGTTTCTACTAGAAACCGAACTTTCATTAAAAAACAAATTCTCGCTAAATAACGAATTTCCAAATCAGTTTTACCCAATTTTGGTACTCAAGCTATTTTTGTGTCGACTGGTATTGTCAAAAGTATAGCATCAATCGAGTACTTTATAATCTCAAATTCTGGTTTTCAATGTCCCCTAAATGAAATATAATTTTATAAATTTTTAATTAATTTTATTTATTAGTCTCTTTTAATTACTTGACTTATATACTAAATAAAAAATATTTATACTTATTAAATATACAAAAAATTAAGGCGCAGATTTATATGCATTTATATGTAAAAAATAAGCTCCCTAAAATATGCTTTTAGAAATTTATATTTACTAAGTGTAAATTTTAAAATATTTTCTAAAAGTATATTTTAGGGAGCTTATTTTTAAAATATAAATCCGCGCTCTAGAAATAATACTTCATCAAATTATTATTACACACTACCATAATGAAAACATTTCAAAATCTTTACATTGAACATCCACTAAAGGCAAATGTTCAATACCCCAAACTCTAACATTTAGACCATTGGTGCCGAATATTTTCGGACCCATTATATACTTCAATACATTTGGTGATCTATACTTATAATTACACAAATATTTACCATCTTTAGCTAAACGAAATTCAGTTTCACAAAATGCTATCGCCAATTTAAAAGGTTTATTGAAATCCTCAAAGGGAAAATGAGCAGTATTATCAATTTCTTCTTGGCCAAATCTGGAAGTTAAAAAAATAAAACCATCAACCTCTTCATCATCAAATCTATAATAGTAAAACACAATACGCAATATATTAATACATATTAAACATATGTATATCTAAAAGTGGGGTACTTACACCAATTTCTCGTCTCCCTGGCGACTTTTGGAATTTCTAATGATTTTTTTGGTATCAAAACGTACACTAACATGTAACTCCTGACGCTTAATGTCACGGGCATGACGAAATTGTATTATAAATCTTCCCTTATTATTGCCCTCCAAACGAGCTGTTATGGTCATTATATGACCTGGTTTAAAAGATATGAGCTGATCATTACTAAAATCCAAATAATCTTCAATGATTTGTATGGGTGGCCAGGTATAGGGAAAATATTTATGATGATCCAATTGTTTAAGATATTCCAATTTACCCAATACTGTTAAAGATTGGATTTGTTGATTTCCTAAATTTTGATTATATTTAAAGTTTACAAAAGGTTTATTGTTGAGAGCAATATGAAATTTAGTTTCAGCCAACATTATATAAAATTTGAATTCATTGAGAAATTCTGCTAAAATCAAATCTTTAGTGACCACACTGATATTGTCGTTAGTTTCAAATTGCGTAAATATAATTTGTTTTTTAAGAAAATCCAAAAGTATTCGAAGTTGTATAATAAAGTCAGGCGATTGTTTACCACTAAAGTTAAATGAGATTCTGAAAAGAAAAAGGGGGAAATTTAAATGTTAATAAAAATATTATATTAGCTCTTATCTTTTTTATAATTTATAATTTACATGAACTTTATTATTTTTTTTAAATAATACTTAATAATTTTACTATTTTTTTAATTATTATAATTAATACAAGCAAAGAAAATCTAAATAAACAAAGCCACTAAATAGCACTAATTGTGTGCACATATGCGGTTTTATTTACTGTAAATATAATAATTATTTAAAACTCTTTTCTAATGTATAAACGTTTTATAACATTTTATAATAGATTCGAGATTTAATAGTTTTAATAAATCACAATTTTTTATAAAATAATTAGTACCTGTCAGCATTTTGTTGTGCTTTACCACAAATTTCCAAAATTTGTCCAAAATTTAAGGGTTCAGCTAGTGTGGCCTGAAATGATGGTGATTCCATAGTAATATTTTTAAGCGCTTAAATTACTCCGTCTTATTTCAATTTGTTATTAAACGTGAATGTTTAGAAATGAGTAGTGTTTTCTTTTCACAGTCAAACACATTGAAATATGATGGCAAATGTTTATATAAATAATCTTTATAATGGACATTACATTTGAGCACAGTGGTACGAAATTGAATACAAATTAATTAAAATTAAAAAAATATATTTGATATTTTATTAATCATATATGTATACATAAATAGCAAAAATACTGTAAATAGCAAATGTATGGAAATTTTACTATAAATAGCAAATTTATAAAAAATACTATAAATAGTAAATTTATGGAAAGTTTTCTATAAACAGTAAATTTATGGAAAGTTTACTATAAATAGTAAATTTATGAAAGATTACTATAAATTGTTAATTTATGAAAGATTTACTATAAATAGCAAATTTATGGAAAATTGACTATAAATAACTAATTTATGAAAAATTTACTATAAATAGCAAATTTATAAAAAATTTTCTATAAATAGCAAATTTATGGAAAGTTAACTATAAATAGCAAATTTATGAAAAGTTTACTATAAATAGCGAATTTATGAAAAATTTACTATAAATAGCAAATTTATTGAAAATTTACTATCAACAGTAAATACATTGAAAATATACTATCAACAGTAAGTATATGGAAAATTTACTATCAACAGTAAATTTATGGAAAATATACTGTCAACAGTAATTTTATGGAAAATTTACTATAAATAGCAAATTTATGGAAAGTTTACTATAAATAGCAAATTTATTGAAAATTGGCTATAAATAGCAAATTTATGAAAAATTTACTATAAATAGCAAATTTATAGAAAATTTACTGTATATAGAAAATTTATAGAAAATTTTCTATAAATAGCAAATTTATTGAAAGTTTACTATAGACCGTAAATTTGTGATATTTACTATAAATAGTAAATCTATGGAAAATTTACTATAAATAGCATATTTATGAAAAATTTACTATAAATAGCAAATTTATAAAATATTTACTATAAATAGTAAATTCATAGAAAATTTACTATAATTAGCAAATTTATGGAAAGTTTCCTAAAAATAACAAATTTATGGAAAGTACTATAAATAGCAAATTTTTGAAAATTTGTTAAAATATAGAATTTATTATTATTATTTTTTTTTGCAATTTGTTGATTATATGGTAAATTTTTCTACCACCTATCCACTGTGCATTTGGGGAATTTTCATAAGCACGAGTATAGACATAAGCATTTATACATAAATAAAGAATCAATTCATAAGTTTCTTTACATCTCCCAATGTACGCACTCATACAACAGAGTCATTTTTTATTGTTATTTTATCACATTTGTACAGAGAATAAATGTGGGATTTCAATATTTTTTAAAAAAGTACTCGTAACATGATTCATTATAATTTGAGCGCTTAAATAGAATAAATATTGAAATAAACTTAGTCTTGTGTTTAACATAAATAAATGCGGATCTTTAAACTCTTTAAACAAATAATTAGTGCGAAATAAATAATAAAATATGTCAGCTTTATTTCAAACATCTTTAGTGCAACATTTAGAATTTGGTCAAAATTTGGTTATAAAAGCTGAGGCAGAGAAAGATGCTAACTGGTAAGTATTAAGGAATTTAGAATGATTTATTATAGGATAGCACTAGGGGGCTGTTAATAAGAATACTAAATGAATTACTTAGTATTATTGTACTTTATATTAAATAATTATTTTTTTTGTAGTTAGTAAATTGACCCCACTATGTAAGTTCAGTCTGGTTCCATCATTAGTGACAACAAAAACAATTACTAAGAAAGCTAAAAATGTTCTGATGAATTTTAAACATTTAAATGTTATTCTATGAAAAAAAAAGCAGCTGCCTTTGAATTGTAATTGTTTTTATTAAAAGTAATCATTTAAAATAAACTTTGATTTATTCATTAGTTTGTTTGAAAAATTAAAACTGATTAAGGCAGTTGCTTAAGGGAGAGGTTTAAATAGTTTTTATTATAATTTTCAACTTAAATACTTTTATTTTATTACCATTTATCACCTAGGTTTAGTATCAGTTTAACTACCGGCAAAATGGAAAACACCCCCTTCATCGATGTTGGTCTTCATATGTTGGTATCCGTTAACAAGGGCATTATAGCCTTTAAACAATGTCTCAAAGATAATTGGAAAGATTTAAAATTAATAGAATATGATACCTCTGTGTTCCTTAATATCTTTACCATTAACATAATATTAGATGAACAAAACTATCATATTGGTATTAATAATGAACCCTGTATTTATGTTAAATATGGCATACCCCTGCAACGTCTGAATACCGTGAAAATAAATGGACATTTACAGAAAATCCTACAAGTAGATCATCATCAACATTTTCCTTATCTCTGGCCACCAACACAATTACCAGAGAATTATATAGATTTTAGTAATGAACAACCAATTCCTTTTAGCTGCAATCAGGTTATGATCATTAAATTAAAATTATCGGGTGATAATAAAGGACGTTTGGTTATACAATTTCGTAATGTTTGGGATGTTCAACGTGAGGAGTTGCACATGAGCATACGTTTTGATAAGAAACGTTTAGTCTTTAATTCTAAATTGCCTATAGAAGGAGGAAATGGTGATGATTTGGAGTAAGTTAAAATTTTTGAAATTGATTTAAATTTTTTTCAATAAATTATTTTGGATTTTCTTTTTTTTTTTGTTTCAGATATGGCAAAGAAGACAGTGATATTAGTTTTCCATTTGATAATTTTTCTAAACCCTTTAAACTTGCCATAGCTTTTACGGAGTCCTGTTTTAAAATTGCCAAAAATGGTGCCATTATTTGCGAGTATAACTATAGAACCCCAAATGTTTTAAAGGATTTAATGGGTGTAAAAATGTTTGGTGTTAATGGTGTTAATCTAAAAGTTTGTGCTATTGATCATATATTTTTAAATGAAGAACAGTGTAAGGATTTTGCTACTTATTCTATAATGAAATATAATTGAGGGAAAAAGTTTCAGTTAAATTAATAATCAGAAGTTCATAATTTGTTTTGAACAAATTTCAATTAAATTGTTAATCAGAATATTAAAATGATTTCAAATATTTTGACAATTAGATTACATAAAATCGAAATATTCTAAAAATTTGTAATAAAATTTTACATTGAAAAATCTGAAATTCAGTTTCAATTACTAATACACGTTCAATTATTTTGTTATTGGAAAAACAATTGAACTGTTTTATTTTTACTAAAAATTTTTATTTTAGTTTTAATTACTTAAATAAAAAAAAATAATTGGAATATTTTTTATTTGTATTACATAAAAAAATCTAAGATCCAATTTCAGTTACAGAAAATACATAATCTACAATTTTATTAATTGAAATACAACCTATTAAAAAATTATTTATTTAATGATTCAAATAATCACTTATTTTTTATTTCTAATTTGATTACTTTATTAATTAATGCAATAAGAAATTAATTAATATAAATTTTTTAATTTTTGTAAAAAATATTGGACATTTTTAATTCTATTCAATAGAATAATTTTTCTATAATTGTTACAATTTAAAAAGTAGTTGGAATAACTTTTACTTTATTATATCGTTAAATTGACCTTATTTTTGATTAAAAAATAATTTACACCGAAAAAAATATTTTCGAATATATTTCAATTAAATTATAATCAGAATTTTAAAATGATTTCAAATATTTTTTTCAATTAAATAAATCACTAATAAATCTAATTAAAATGTTTCATATACAGTATAAATAAATAAATAAATAAATAAATAAATAAATAAATAAATAAATAAATAAATAAATAAATAAATAAATAAATAAATAAATAAATAAATAAATAGTAAAAATAAAATTTGTCAACACAGTTGTCACGTAAAAATGTTGAGCAACCTAATTTGATTTGCTACGTAACATTTACGTTTCGAGCCTTTAGGTCGCTCTACGCTTTTACGTAACAGCTGTAACAACAATGTTGACTGCTTTTTATTTCAATATGCTAAATCTGAGTAAAAATCGCTGTAAAAGGTTTATCAATTGGACAATTAGTTTTGCTATTTTCTTCACCAAAAATTTGTTGAAATAATTTAAATAAAATGTAGAGTCGAATATTTAATATAAAGTTTAAAATTTTTGTAATAAAATCCCAAAATTCGTTTTGTATATAAATCGTTGAAATACAAACCAATAAATTTAGCGACTTTCAATTTGAATTTGATTTACTGGAAATATGTGTAATTGGCATCACCTAAGTTCATGTGTAGAAAAAAAACTGGCTACATTTAAGTTTTTTGAGTAACCATCCACTTACGTTCTCTTTACATTTGCGATAGAAAAACGGAGCCTTAAGTATATTTGTACGTAATCATTTTTATGATTCCATTTTATAATTTATTGGTAAGGTTTATAACCTTAATAATAACTTTTAGTAAACCTTTTCTTAAATATTGTTTGCAAATTTCATCATGTTTTTATCATTTAATAATCCCGTGTTATCATATATATAAAATAATTTTTTCATGTTTATAATCCCATTTTATCACATATGTATTTAATCCCAAGTTTTCATATTTATATTCATTTGTATCATGATATGTGATACATTCATCATACTGAATAAAAACAAACCTTGTTAATTTATATTTGTTCATATCTAAACTAAATGAGAATTAATATACTAACAAACTACTGGACTGATATACAAAAATGTGTATTCAAAAGTTATTAAAAGTAAATAAAAATATTAGCTTAATGGTTGTAGAATTAACCAAATTTGTAAAATTAGCTGAATGGTTATAGAATAACTAAATAGTTGTAGAATTGACTAAATGTTTGGATTTTTCATAAATATGGTTTCCTATAAACATATTTAAATACATATTATAATTTAGTCAACCACATTAAAATTTTGATTATTGATAATCATTAAATTATCAAACAGAATCATAAACGTTGCTATCATGAACACTGTATTATTCAAATCAATGAAAAACGGCTATACAAACATTGAATAGTTGTAGTGATCATGCTGTAACCATGTTTTTTCTCTGTGCGTAATATTTTCATTCATAAAAGGCAGCAATTTTTTAATGTACCAGTTTTCCAGATATGTATATTTATTTAAGATTTCCAAAAACATTTTAATTTTTTAAAGTACTAATATTCACAAATGTACCTACATATTAAAAAGAACAAATTTAAAAAAAAATTACCAATTAAAAAATCGCATATAAAAATTACTCATAAAAACAATACCAATATTTTAATTTGGGAATTTTTGTTTTATTAACATTAACAAACTGATTAAAAAAACAAATTTATTAATTATGGCAACACTTATTTATATACCTATAGATAAATCGTTTATTTACCTGTACAGATAGCAAAGGTGTTTAATCAAAAATTCTTTAGTATTAAATTAGTCAGTATTTAAAACGGTCGTTTATAAACTAAAAAAAAAAAATAAATAAATAAAAGTAAAATATGTCTGCAATATTTCAGGGAACTTTAGCCCGTAATTTAGAATATGGTCACAGTTTGGAAATATGTGCCAAAGCTCAACATGATGGTAATTGGTAAATATATTTATTTCACATATAAAACAAATAAATTTTAAACTAATAATTTACAAAAAGGTTCAACATAACCTTGGCTTCTAAAACACCCGAGGATGAGACTAAAATCGAAGTGGGTCTTCAAATATTGGTATATCTCAACAATAATATGATTGCCTTTAAAACCGCCCATAATGAATGGAAAGAGGAAATACATCATGAATTTGCTACTTCGTTATTTTTGACAGAATTTAAAATTAATATTATTATGTCTGAACATAATTTCAATGTTGCCATTAACAATAGAAGATGTAGCCATGTGGCGTACAGTGTGCCCTTGAATATTTTAAATACTATAAAAATTGCAGGTGATTTGGATTATATTAAACAAGTAGATCATCGTCAATATTTTCCTTATGCCTGGCCACCTTTACAATTGACCGAAGCAGGTGTGGATTTTAGTAATGATCAACCCATGTCTTTTCAACCGGGTCATGTTATGATAATAAATGCTCAATTATATGGTAATGCTAATGGTAGATTTGTATTACAATTAAAAAATGCTTACGATAATCAAAGAGAGGAATTGCATATTAGTGTACGTTTTGATAGCCAAACATTTTTAAGAAACTCCAAGACTACTAAGTGTAAAGATAAACGTACAAGTATTGAATATTTGGGGTAAGTTAAGAAATTTATTTAATGATAAATAGAAAAGATTTTAAATATTTCCAATACTTCCCTTTTTAGTTATGGCACCGAAGAGACCGATGGTGGTTTTCCTTTCGATGATTTCTATAGACCCTTTAAATTGGCCATTGCTTTTACCGAAACTGAATTTTATATAGCCAAAGATGGACAATTCTTTTGCCGTTTCCGTTATAGGACACCAAATGTTTTGTCAGATATAGTGGGTCTTAAAATAAGAGGTATTGATGGTGTTATTGTACGGGTCCATGGTATTGATCATTTGCAAATGGATGATCCTCAGTGTATAGGTTTTGAAAGTTATTCTAGTATTTAAAAGAGGAGAACAGAAAATAAAGTTAATTATTTGTTTTTATTATAAATTTAAAAATGTTATCTATTTGTTTATGTTATCTTTAGATTATAAATACAGTATAAACTCGATAATACGGATAATTGATTGCAGACCCCATTCTTTATAATCTAATTATCCATAATATCAAGGTTTTTTCCGGTACACTTTTGTTAAAAAAAGGACCCAAATATAAAATTTTATTTAATATCTGAAATATCTGAATAATAGTTGAAAGTGCCAATTTTTCGCATAAGAATATTACATATTTTAAGTTTTCCAAAGATTTAGCTAAAAAGTTCAAACTTCTTTGTACTTACTTCGCGAAGGCTAGTCATCTTGAAGCGATGCGAGGGCTTAAGTGTAATGACCCATGAGGCCGTACTGGCCCTGCCTCATGCCAGAGGTGCTCATGACGAACACAAACGAAAAACTACCTCCCCCCCCCTGATCTGTTATCCTTAGTGAGGCGGCCATCAGACGTTCCCTCTGAAAAAGCTGCTCAGGCTCGCCTGCTTCGGGGACTGCCTGTCCGAAACTGAGCCTCCAGCCCAACAGGACAATAAGCAGTCCCAAAGGCACATAACACCAGCCAGGAGGGCCCGTCGAAAGATGGGCCTAATCGGCAACGTTCTGAGGAGCAGGTACAGCCGCAAAGTCAACTGCCCGTTTTGAAGTCAATTTATACTTTACTGTTCCCTAAATTTATAACTCATTTTGAGAAAGTGCATACATTCATTTTATTTTCATTTCTTTAATTATAAATGGACATTAAGAAAAAAATTTTCAGCTGGCAGCACAGTTTTATTTTGTATATACCGGTAAAACAATCACTATAAACAAATAGTGGTAAATCCCCTTTGATAAGTTAATGTATGCTGATTATACAGTGAAATCTGTTAATAAATAATATTAACAATGAATTGTTGTTACAAAAATAATTGACCATTTTACTTGATTTTAAAAGTTCATTAATAAAAATTAATATATGATCCATGTTGCCTACGATTACACTTTAAAGAAATTAATAAAATTATTGACTCATGCTATTTTCTTTGTTTGTTTGCAGTGAATTCATGTAGAATTATTTTTAGAATAATAAATTCGCAATATTTCTAATCTAATACAAAAGTAAAGGGTTACCATTTTATATGGAAAATCGTTTTTTTGTGGTATAAAGTTGTCTTTTATTTTGTAAAGGTTACTTTGAACCTAGTCCGAAATTTTTTGTTATATTATTAAAAGATACCAAATTTTAATATTATTATTGTTGAGCTCGTACTCCTTGAAGAGGTTACCTGGCTGTTCATTTGAGTTCCACCTCTGTCTATTAAGCCCAAATTACAATAGCGCGTAGTCAGCAGCAGTGTGTGATGCCATAATCAGCTGATTATTTAGAATGCACTGTTTGTTATGGTGTTGATTACATTTGGTCAGCAGCAGTTTGCAGTGCTGTTTCATTTAGCCCTGTTTCTAAATTTACTGCGCTGCATTCAGATAGAGAGCGAGACAAAGAGAGTGAGCAAATAAATGAGAGGCTAAAATACGCAAGTAGAACAAAGCTAGATGGTGGTTGTAAATTGAGGCTGCTACGCTGAATTGTAATTATAACTTCTATATAACTATAACAGCAATATGTTGTGCTGACAGTGATCAGCTGATAATTTTTGCTGATACTGTTGCTGACTACGCGTTATTGTAATTTGGGCTTTAGTTTGAAAAAGCGCCACTTCTTGTCGGCAAATACTTCTTGACGTCTTTTATAGTTGTCCCACAAGCATTTTTAAAAATCTTTGCTATTGTTCTTACCACCACTGTATTCCTTTTAGTTTATTTAAAGGGAACCATTTTGTATTATTTTATTTAAAACACTTAACTTTTGTTTAAATATAAGAGTATCAAATTTTATTTCTTTTCACTTTAATAAATTCTTTTATTTATAATATTTCCAATAAGAAGTTGTTTGCTGTTGATGCTGTGGCGTCTTTTTTATATAATGAACAAAAAGTACACATAAAAACTTCAATTCAACTTGAAGTTGGTTGCAGTTCATTGTACAAACATTGTTTACAAAATTAGTAATCAAATACAAACAATGTTTACATTTTTAGTCCTTAATAACAGTAGTAGTTTATAGTACTAGTCGCCTACAGATGGCGCCCTAGTGAACCACTGTTATTAATGTTATGACAAGAACAATTCTTGAAATAGGAATATTATTTAATTTTGATCAAGTTTGCGTTTAATTATTTAACGTTTTTAAATATGTTTAATCATTTAATTTAATCTAATTAAAAATCCACAATTATGAATTTATTTACCTTATATTTTTTTTTTTTATATCAGCTCAATATAAACATTAATGTCCAAATAATTTGATACGTTTAAAAGAAAAAAAAAAAAGCTCAACAGTCATTTATATAAAAATCTTAACTTGTTTAAAAGTTCGCCAATCTTTTGTGAACACAATTTAACTTTACAAGAATTTACACTTGTATTTAAATCCCCCGAAGTCATATAATAAAATATACTTATAAATATTGGAATGTGACCATTTGTGCTAAAGGTATAATTTTTATGTGTGGGAAAAAGAAAAAAAAACTTTGTCTCAAATACAAAAGTTAAAAAAATAAAACATTTCTTCCCCTCTACTGTTGGCAAAGGGAAAGAATGTTGTGAACTTAAGTATAAGATTGGGCAATAAAGACCACTGACAATAATCGACAGTTAGTATAACATTTTATGGCATCATTGGCCATTTAACACCCACAAGGACGTTTGAAAACTTTTCGCAAAAGAAAAAAAAAAAAAAAAGTAATCAAAAGTTTTTTTTTTTTTTTTTTGGTATTATAAACTAAAAATGGAAGGGAGTTTGTTTGAAACAGTTTGGTCGAATTTATAATGGACTTTATTTGGTGAGAGAACTTATAAAGTTTGTGTTTAAAGTAAAAAAAAAAACTGGGAAGTTTTAAACTATTTTTACTGATATTATAATAAAAATCTTATGAGATTTTTTTATTAAAATTCCTAATATTCTCAATTATTTATAAAAATCAGATATGTAAGTTTTGTCCCCGATTTCTTAACCGATCTTCATAACATTTTCAAATAATTATTCTAAAGATTTCTTCAAGCTAAGTTGTACAATTTTAAGGGTCCACATATTTTAAACTTTATTTTTCTCTTTAATATTCATTACTAACTTTTCATTAAACCTAATATACTTCTTAATAATGTAGCAAACTTTTTCGGCTAATAATAAAAAGAAAATCATCTCTATAAATTTTTATTGACTTGTTGGATTTTTTTCTGGTAAATTACAGTTTTAAACAGGGGGCCTTAAAAAAGTTTTATTTTTATTCCCTAAAAGAAAAAAACTTTACAGAAAGGTAAATGAACTTTCTTAAACAAACAAAAACTATTTCATATTTAAATCTTATTTATATAGATATCCTAACTGTAACATATCATAGTATTTAAGTAATTTATTTGCCTTCTTAGTATTAATTTCCAAATTTTATTGTTTTAATTTCTTCAAGCATATTGGGCTTGTCATGTCTTTGAAATCCACTAAAATCCCATAAATTATATATAAAGTATAATAAAACATAAATATTTGTATTTTAATAAATAAATACTTAAATCATGAAAAGGAGAAATAACAACATGTTTGTGTTTCTGTTTCTGTCTTTTTTTTTTTTTTTTTGCCAAAAACTATGACAAAAATAATTTGCCCAATTGATACGTTTGAAGGGGGCTTGAATATGTGTTTATAAAAAAAAATCACCCTATGTTGGTAGACCACTAAACAATAATATTTTTATGCGACACTTAAGCCCAAATTATAATAGCGCGTAGTCAGCAGCAGTGTGTGCTGCCATAATCAGCTGATTATTTAGAAAGCACTGTTTTTTATGGTGTTGATTACATTTAGTCAGCAGCAGTTTGCAGTGCTGTTTCATTTAGCCCTGTTTCTAAATTCACTGCGCTGCATTCAGATTGAGAGCGAGACAAAGAGAGTGAACAAATAAATGAGAGGCGAAAATACACAAGTAGAACAAAGCTAGATGGTGGTTGTAAATTGTGGCTGCCTACGCTGAATTGTAATTATAATGGCAGCAACATGTTGTGCTGACAGTGATCAGCTGATAATTTTTGGTGATACTGTTGCTGACTACGCGCTATTGTAATTTGGGCTTTAAAGGTTTCACGTCCCTTTAAATATTAAGGTTAAGGGTTACCATTCATTTGTATTATTTTTAAGGGGATAAAGAATAGAACAATTCTTGTTTTCTAAACAAACACTTTAAAATGTAATTTTTTATTTTTTCTAAAAATCTGCTGATCCTAATCGAATTTAAATTATTATTCCTTAAATTTATATGTAATAATTTAGGGAGCAGATTTCCATGCAAATGCATGTTTTATTCTGGAACATTTCAAAATTCCCTCAAATAGTTATCTATAGGAATTACATATTTTACTGAAAAATGACATCGATTTGTTAGTGCATATTTTAAAATTCATATTTTATAATTATCCATATTAATGCTTAATTATTTTACATGCATTACTAAGATAAGGACCGTAACTGTTATGACTTTTATCATAAAAGTAAAATTATTTTATGATTTTTATCATTATCCAGGAAAAGTTTTAGAACACTTTCTAAAAGCATGAGTTCTAGAGCTGGTGTAATCAGATCCACTTCAGATCAGGCGCGGATCCAGCCAAAGCATTTGGGGGGGGAAATTTTTTTATCATCACTGGAAAAAATTATGTTTTTATATATAATTTTAGAACTATGAAAATTTAACTATTTTTTTTTTTTGTTTTTTGCCAGAAAACTGGTTATTTATAATTATTATTATTTTTAATTACAAACAAAAATGCAAAATTACAAATATGTATTTAAATAAACATTTCTCAGAGAATATTGAAAGGATTTTAATTATGAAAGCCGTATTTTTACTTTTGTAATACTACTGAATAGTTCAAAATAAAATAATTTAAATAAAGAATGCATCATTAGAAAAACACAAAATGCTAAGCTATTTAGATCTGGATAGGAGGTCAAGCACATATGGGAATGGTAAATCGATTTCGATTTTAGTCGATTTTCATAGGAAAAAAGTCGGTTGTTTGCAATGTCAACTATTTTATACTGAAATCGATTATTTATTTTCAAAAATCGAGTTTGTTTTAAAAAGTTAAAAAAAATATGTAGAATTATAAAAATCTTATAAATTAAAATTTTTTGGTTGGTAATAATAAAGTTATGTCCGCTTTTTTAAATATATTTTGGCGGTGAATATTTAAGGAGTAAAAGTAAAATTTAAAAATGCACCCAAGTGGAGTTTGCCAATAGAAAATGAAAAAAATCCCAATATTTAATTCGAAAAGATCTTATTATTTTTACATATCATTCCTAGCTGGGCAGTTGGCAAAACAATAGTCTAAACCCTCTGGAGGAAAAAAAATAATAAAACATATCAATACCGTGTGAACTTCTATTCTTGAAGGATGTCCTTATAATAACCCAGTAAAGAAACATGCTTAGTAGTGAACATAGCCTTTTTTATAAAGCTTTACTGAAGAATATTGGTTTGATGGATAAATAAAATATTCACAGATTTCTTATATATTATATACATAACTTTTATATATGTGACCTGAATATTTGAAATTATTTTATAAGTTTATTTTTTAATTTTTAGATGTTTTTGATACACATTTGACTTTATCAATAAAAAATCGACTTCAAAATAAAATCAATTTTGGGGACCGATAAATCGATTTTGAAAATCGAAATGAAAAAAGTTGATCGTAAAATCGAAAATCGAGTTTTGGCATTGTTTACCATTCCCTAAAACACACTGAAGTATCTCTTCGTTATATGAGTAATTTTTAAAATTTATTTTTTTACTTAGATGAAAATTTGAAGTTAATCTGATAACACCAAAACAAGTATCCAATAAATCACCAAAATTATTATATCAATCACTAATAACTATAAAAAATTAAAAATAGAAAACATTTTTCAATTAAAAATTGATTAAATCAATAAAGTAGATGATTGAATGAATTAAACATTTAAATGTGAAATAAAATTTCACTTAAATTTAATTTTTTAAATTCAACTGGAAAATATACGCTAATAATTTTTTCGGCAAAGAGGAGCCCGTAAAGAAAATCTAGTGAAAATGTAAATAAATCACTTTATAAAATTTCATACTATTTCAGTCTGAATGTTTATATTTTTGTAGTTTTACTCAAAAAACAATCTTCTTGAGTACATCACCAACTAATTTTCGAGAAAATTCGAAAAAACAATTTTGAGATTAGTTGCTGAACTAAAAATCTCGGAACTCCCTAAATTTTAGATATTTTTATTAGGAAAAACATACCTTTTAACTATATTAAAATACTTTTCTATTTTACGTATTTATTTTTTAAGTCTTAATGATATTTTGTTTACAATAAAATGAGATGTGTATATTTAAAACCGTTTAAAAACTAAAAAATTTTATCAAAAAATTTTTCATTTATTTTAAGCAAATTATTTCATTTTAAGCTTTATTTGTAGCATACCTTCTGGGGAATTTCACATAAAATCTAATAAGTTCTTCAGTTTTTATCTAACTAAAATAACCAAATCTTGCTATATTTACAACAAAAATGTTTTTAAATTGATTGCATATTTTTTGTTGCCTTTTACAGAAAAATTCTAATACATTGAATCGCCAAAAATTTCAAACCAAAGAAATAAATACGACAATAAACTTTCAAAATATCTTAATAGAAAAAATACAGGAACCTAAAAAATTTAAGCATAACTCCAAAATTTGATAAGCTTTGGACATTTAAAAAACTTATTTATGATGCTATTTATGTTATTTCCCTAGTAATTTTTCAACGCTATAGAGTGTATTTAAAAATTAATTTTTAAATATGAAAAATTTTCACACAGGTGTGCGAAAAAAGTACAACAACTCTTCAGGAAAGCAAGTGAAATAGAGTATAGAGTGTATTTAAAAATTAATTTTTAAATATGAAAAATTTTCACACAGGTGTGCGAAAAAAGTACAACAACTCTTCAGGAAAGCAAGTGAAATTTTCAGAAGGTTTAATAAAATATTAAGCGAAAAGTAATATTTTTGTTATCGTTCTCTAGTAAAATGGTAGACATTTTCTTGGGAAAATGTTTAATTAATGGTTTTATTTAAACAATTTTTTTCTTAACACAAAATTGTGAATATTTTCAATAAAAATAAATTAAAGTTTTTTCTTGAAAAATTACAATTTTTAGACCTTTATTATTTTATTTAGAAATTAAATCTGTGTAGTGAACCAAAACTTCTATCATATGTAAAATGTATTAAATATAAAAAAATATTATATTTTGTATAAAAGAACTGGGAAAATTTTGTGTTATTTATTAATAAATGGTTGACTTTTATTAAATTTTTTCTGTGAAAATGCTTTTGTTAATTTTTGATGTTAAAAAATTATATCGTATAAAATTTTGAAAAGATTCGGATTTATAAAAAGTAATATTAAAACATTAGTTAGTGTAATTTCAATATGACATGAAACTAGCACTTATACAATATTTTTTTTTTTTTTTTGTTTTTGACATATAAGTTTTTAATTGTATGTAAAGTTTAAGCTTGAATTTAATGAAAAAAATATATAGGAATTGCATTTCCTATATTTTTTCTATTTTAAAAAACCCATTTATTTGCTTTAAATTTTTCGAAGAAAAAATACGATAAATACTTTTTTCTAAACATAGTTTGGCCATTCCTAGACTATATTGAAGATAAATTCATTCTGCCTTCTTATATTTTCACTAAAGAAAATTTTCTTAAAGAATTTTTAATTTTTCCTTTTCCTATTGTAAATTTTTAATTTTTCTAAGGTCGAAAATCCATTTTGGGGGGGGGGAAATTTCCGATTTTCCCCCCCCGTGGATCCGCGCCTGCTTCAGATTCTTTAAAAACATCTTTAGAACTATTAGTTTCAAAACCAATTCTGTAACTCATTGAATAAAACCTTATTATGATTATAAATGTTTTTGAGAATTAGTATTTAAGAACAAATTTTTTATGATTTCTACATGACTTTTCTGAACAAATTACTGAATCCTAAATAAGTTCCTTGAACTGTTTAAAAAATTTGAATAAAAAAATTTTTAAAATTTCAACAATTAAAGAAAAAAACCAGAAGAATTTAACAAAATATAATGATTTAGAAAGTGCCATAAAAGAAGCTGTTTTTCATATTGGTTTCGCACACAAAACACATTACTCTGTAAGCGAAGTTTTTGCTAGGTAACACTTCTACCGAACTAGTTCTGGTTGTTAAAATTTCAAACAAAAATCATTGGTCGTAACACCAAAGTAGAAAGAGTACAGGCTTTTGAAATACAAAAGAAAAAATCGCCAAAATAAAAAAAAATCCAAAACCAAAAAATTCACCAAAATAAAAAAAAAATCGTCAAAACGCTAAAACAAAAAAGTCACCAAAACCAAAGACCAAAAAAAAAAAAAAAAAAAAAAAATGGAAAAATTACTTTAAAAGTTTATAAAGTTTTCCAAATTAAAAAAAAAAAACTTAAAATGAAGAACCGGCAAAAACGCAAAAAAAAAAAAAAATTATTAAAACCAAAAAAGCGAAAATGAAAAAATTGCAAAAATATTATAAAATAAAAAAAAAAAAAAAAAATCACAAAAACGAAGAAAAGTTGTCAAAACTAAAATCAAAAAGAAATCGCTTAAACGAAAAAAAAATCGGCAAAACGTATTGCCAAATTTGAAAAATAGGATTAAAAAAGCCAAAAAGGAAGATATGATCAAAAACGAAACAAAAACCGTCAAAGTGATAGTAATAGCTAAAATTAAAAAAATCACTAAAATTAAAAAGCTGAAACAGATAAAATTAACCAAAATTAAAAAATTGCCAAAATGGAAAAAATTTCAAAACGGAAAAAACGCAAAAATGGGAAAAAAAGAATCGTCAAAATAAAAAAAAAAAAAAAATTACAAAATACCAAAAAAGCTTAAAATGAAAAATCACCAAAACGAAAAAAACGTCAAAGTTTAAAAATTACCTACCCTTTGATAAATTAAAAGAACTTGCCAAAATGATTTTGATTTTTCCCCTTTATTTCCAAAAATACAATTCGCCAAAATAAAAAAGTGTCAAAAAGGAAAAAATCCAAAACTGTCAAAACGATAAAAAAAATCCCCATAATTTGAAAAATTTGTTGACAAAACAAAAAAAAAAAAAAAAAAAAAAAACAGAATAACCGGCAAAAAAAATCGTCGAAAACGAATAAAAGAATCTTCAAAATAAAAAAAAAAAGTAAAAAATCGAAAAAAAAAAACGCTAAAAGAATTGCCAAAATGAAAAAATAAAAATAAGCTTAATTTACCAAAACGAAAAATATCGCCAAAATCAACAAAACGGAAAAAAGCTAAAAATGAAAAAAATTGTTGCCAAAAAAAAAAAAAAAAAGCATAATGCAAAACTCAAACTGAAAAAATTTAATAAACGTAAAAAAATTTTCGGAAAAAATGGACAATCGTTAAAGAATTGCCAAAATGAAGAAATTAAAAAAGTAAAACGCTTAAATGAACACAACGAAAAATATCGCCAAAACGATAAAAAAAGCGAAAAGAATTAGAATAAAATAAAAACCTTTAATGAAAACACCAAACATAAGATAGTTATTGGTTTAACAAATTTAAGACAGAGAAAATTAGAGTTGAATTGCCTAAATTTGGTACCATGAAATAACTTCCAAATGAAATAAGTTCCATGATAAATGAAATAATTCATTCAAACAATTGGCACTTTTATCACAACAAAGGAAATAAGAATCACATTTAGTGAAATAACTTCCAATGAAATAAGTACCAAAATAAATGAAATAAGCCCTAATGAAATAAGTCTCCACACAAATAAAATAATTCCCAATTTAAAATTGTTAAATAAAATAATTAATAAGTTTTAGTTTCGGAGTTTCGTAGCTGCTTTTTTTAAATATCGGAAAGCCATTTTTCTAAGTAAAGTTTTTTCTGCATAGCGGGTCTTCGGCCGGGTGAAAGGAATTTCTCCTCTGTGGTATTTCAAACATCGGCTTCGGAAAGTTAAGTTTTCCTGCATATATAGCTTCATACTTCATTTTCCACATACAAACCTGATCTAAATTTGGATTTTATGAACTGTAGGGCTGAAAAATTAGTTTCGCATGGTTATGTAGATACAAATTGTAGTAAAAGCTTCAACGCTTCATTATCAACTAACTGGTTAACTTTGTAATATTTTACATAAAAATATTCAATCAACATAGATTCAAAGCAAGCTTTTCTATTTCTTTTTCTTGAAAATTATTGGTTAAGTCATCAGATGAATCCAAGATATCCAGCAGTAGAGGGTATTGAAGATGTATTTTTCATAATGGAATTTTGCACATAAAAGCACTTATAGAATTTAATTTAGTTTCTCTCTTGCAGTCAGTTTAAGGTTAGTTCTTTTTTCAATCTATTTAAACTCTATATAAGAAACACATTTTATGTTTCTTTATGATTTTGTATGAAAAATCAAATTTTCAATTAAAATATAGGTGATCACATATTAACGTTCTTTTTTCAATTGAAGTTATGGAGAGCTTCCTATTTGTTATTTTTTTTCTATTTGGTGTTATTGTTTAAATATATTTCTCTTACAGTAGATTAACTTTTTTTTTTTTTAGCTATGGTACAATTTTATTATTATATTTCGGTACGGAATCGTCAGTTCCCGTCCTAGAAAAAAAGTAACTTTAAACCAGTTCTTAGTGTAAAAATATTTAAAATGTCCTCTTATTCTTTTTCTATAGCGAATTAATACAAAAAATTTAAGGTTTTCGCAGCAAGCACTGGGTGGATAACCTAACCGCAAACTATGTACAGTGGCTCAATAATGTAGTAGGACAAACATTAGGATAATATTAATCTTAATATTTTTCATATTAAAATTAACATAATGATACTTTTTTTTTATTATTTTCTATGTTTTTCTAAACCAACAAGATTTTACTAAAATAATTTGTTTCTTTATTTAATTATTAGTAAAAAATATTCTCAGTGTAAAATAAGGCATCAAAAAAGAAGTCGGACATATGGCAACGCTTGCGTTCATTTTTAAACATACTTGGGGAAACCCCGTTTTATTATGTAGTTTTTATTTATTGACATCTCTTAATTTGCGGTCCACACGAGCCTTTTTCATGCTCGCACATTGAACAAAATGTTGTGCGCACATGCATTTGGATAGTTGTTCATGTTTTGTTCTTGTTCGCACACCGTTGTTCGCACAATTGTTCGAGCAACCATGTCTGCCATCAAACGTCATTTTGTATGCGGAAGAAGAGGCGCTGCATGTAAAAGTATCGAAGTGACACTGACGGCAAACAAAAAATTATGATTTGTTCGACAAATGTTCTGCCCATTGAAAACAAAAGGAAAAAAAATGTGTGTGTTGCTCTGCCGACGTTTTGTTCTTGTACGAACAAGAAAAAGGCTAGTATAGACGGTACGTAAAGCTTTATTAAACAAAAAAGTGTAAGAAATTTTGTAGTTTTACCAAAAATTTTTGAAAATGTCAAAACCAAAGTCATACACAACTGAAGAAATCCGAAAAGTTCGAGAAATTAGTCGTTTAATTGGAAAACCAAAATCAAATGTTCATGACATAATTAAAAGGTATAGAGACAGAAAATCCGTGGAAAATAAGCCAAAATCAGGAAGACCAAAACTATTTACCAGCTCTGACGAACGATGGATTATCCAACAGGTTAAAAAAAATGCTGAAGTTAGCGCTCCGAAATTAGCTAAGGAAATTTCTCAAAGCATAAATAGAGATTGCACCCAGAAACAGTAAGATTAGTGCTCCGAAAAAATGATTATAATGGTAGAGTTGCTCGTAAGAAACCTTATATTAATAAAGTTAATAGAACTAAACGCATAAATTTTGCAAAAATGTACAAAAATATGGATATTTCTTTCTGGAATAAAATATTATATACAGACGAAAGTAAATTTAATTTGTTCAGATCAGACGGACAGTCCTACGTTTGGCGAAAACCAAACGAAGAACTCAAAGAAAAAAACTTGGAAGCTACCGTGAAGCATGGAGGTGGTTCTGTTTTAGTTTGGGGTTGCATGTCGTCCTCTTGAGTTGGAGAGTTATGTATAATAAATGGTATTATGGACCAAACTAAATATTTATCTATTTTAAAGCAAAATTTGGTGCTAAGTGTAGAAAAGTTGAGTATAAAAGACACATCCCAATTCTACCAAGATAACGATCCTAAACATAAAGCATATGCTGTTCGTATGTGGCTACTATATAATTGCCCACACAGTCCCCAGACATTAACGTAATCGAACATTTATGGGCACATTTGGAAAATAAACTTAAAAATTATACAATTTCCAACAAAAATGATCTTATAAAGTCACTAAAGGACGAATGGGCGATAATTGATCCCTCTGTTTGCAGAAAGGACTTTCTACAAAGTATTAAATATTAGTAATATTTACTTAAGTTAATTTTATTATAAGTGTCCGACTACTTTTTTGGTGCTATTTATACATGAATTCTAAATAAATATTTTCTTTCATTTTTAAAATAGCCTATATTACACAGAAAAAAGTAAAAAATGGACTTCAATTACGAAATTTGTAATATTAATTAATTTTTAATTGATTTTGCTCCAATCATCAAAATGATAGTATTAATAACTAGAATAATTGATAATATTATTACTTCTTTTTCTTAAATAGATGTAATGAGTTAAAAATTTTTGAAAATTTACTTAAATTTATTTTATTTCTGTACTTTTATAGACAAATATTAAAGTTTTCTTTATATTTTATTAACAGCTGTCAATTTATTAAAAAACAAAACTGTAAACCAATTAGAAAATTAATTATATTAATAAATCATATAATTAAATTCTAATATAAAGTTAATTAATAATTTTATTAAAAAATTATTTGAAATATTTTTTTCTGTGTATATACTATAAAAGAAAAGAGTTTGTAAACCCTTTCTTAATATACTTAATATTGAATAGGGTGATCGACGCTGTTTTCCAACCGGTTTTAAAACCGTTTTTTTCTGTCCATGTTCTGTCGGTTTTTTCAAAATGTTCATTTTTCGAATGTCGAATAGACCGGTTTTTTTAAACACAAAAAACCGGTTTTAAAAATAGCATTTTATTTCAGAAAACATGTACTAAATAATGACATTTGAATCGAAATTTAGGAATAATTTTTTAAATATTCATAAAGACTGATTTCTTATGTTTTAAAAATATAGTTTAAGTCTAAATTGGAATTTATTCTGTAATATTAAACAAATAAATAAGTAACAATTATCCTGTATGAATTTTTTAATCTATTGTAATATTTGTAATATTTTTACACCCAATTTAATTTTTTATGATCCAATATTTTCTTTATTTTTTAAAGGTGTTGTGTTAAAAAAGTTTCACCTGCAGAATAATTTCAATTGAGACAGGCTTCCATATTAAGCCATGGTTTCTGTTTATGCTAACTAAAATTTAGTCTAACTTTTGATGGTTTTTTTTCTACAATTTTGAAACATAATTATCTTCTAGTCATCTAGATATATAATTTGCTTAGCATTTTTTCTCTTTCCAGCGCTTTCTAAAGCTCCCAAACGACGTAGAAAATTAAAATTTGGCTTAATTATAAAACTTTTCGTCCAATAAATACTAACGGAGCCATATTTTGAAATTTTTATCAGGAAGCGGATATAAGAGGATTTATGTGTCTTTTTCTAAAATTTGTTTCTCTTTCTAGAGCTTTCTAAAGCTCCTAGAAGACGTAGACAATTAAAATTCGGTTTACTTACAAACCTATTCGTCCTACAAATCCTAACGGAGCCAGATTTTGAAATCTCTATCAGGGTGCGAAAACACGTGGATCTATATATATATGGATTTATATATATCATTCCTAAGCATTGTTTTCTCTCCAGAGCTTTCTGAAGCTCCCAGACGATATATGAAACTAAAAATCGGCTTACTTATAAAACTATTAATTCTACAAATTCTAAAGTAGCCAGATGTTTCTATCAGGGACCGAAAAGTCTGTTTTTGGTATTAAGAACTTTTGAGTTGCTATACTTATTATTTGCTCTCCAAATCCTTTCAAAAACTGATTCTGCATTTCGGTCAGGGAGCGCATTACGACGATTTTTTTTATTTTTAAAGGTTTGCGAATTTAAAACTTTAATCAATATTATCCCAATAAATTTTAACGGCTTCAAATAATTGACTTCGATTAGTGAGAGGAAGGTGTCCATATGTTGTTCATATTTTTTTTTCTTTTAATTTTCGGATTTGTTTGTGCATATAATATTATTTTTACCTGGCATTGTCAGGCTTATACGCTTGTATTTAATAAATTTTAACTTGAATATTATACGAATTATTGATTTTTTTAAAGAAATGTAGCCTTTTGATATAAATATTAACTTCTGCAAAAAACCGATTAACCGGTTTTTTCTGAATTTCACAAAGTGCAATCGGTTTTTTAAAATACCAACTATTCGAACTATTTGAAAACCGGTTTCTCAAAAAATCGATCACCTAATATTGAAGTCTATAAAATATTTTTTTTTTGTCCGACTACATTATTGAGCCACTGTATATCATGTACATTAATTCTATACACATTTTCAAATTCTCTCATGGACCCCCTGGCATGTTACCATGGACTCTTAGGGGTCCGCAGACCCCCATTTGGGAAACCTTGCTCTAGCCATTACTTATTTAGAGTGTGTTTGTATATAAAAGATTTGAATCAATTATGAAAATCTATAATTGACTTAAAGAAACAAGAAAACTTTCGTAATATCTAAAACTTGTTAAACATTTTGTAAACGGGTTTACGAGTGAAAATAAAAAGTATCTTTTACTGGAAGCGTGTAATTTTTGTTGACTTTTTTTTAGGGAAAAACGCTTTAAAAAAATCAACAAAATTTTACAATCATTTTCAGCTGTTATGAACCCAGCTTGTTGAAATAAAAGGTTATTACCTAAAAACTTGTGCTTAAGAAATAAATACTTTTATTTGTTTTCATATACATATTTATTTTGCTTTTAAAATGTAAACAAATTAAAATAATAAGGAATAGTCGGTCAGGCCCGCATCATAATTTCCTACACTATTTAGACAACATTTAAGTGCTTAAAAATGATTTTCGAAATAGATCCCTAAATGGATGCTTTGGTCAATTACACAGGACGCCAAAAAGTATTTTTATTTTATTATTATTTTTTTTTTTCACAAAAATTCCTCAAATGTTTCTAGTCATACCCTAGAGTAAAGAGAACCGGTTCAAAACTAGTCACGTGACAGGTTCTCAGGGCTAGTGACCGGTCCCAGTTCTGGAACTTTATATGAGAAGAACCTGTCTCTTTTACATGGAGTTGTCATGCCCCTTGGACAGGTCACAGGATAGGTCCTAGGACTGGTCCAAGAGGACAGGTTCAGTAACGATTAATGTAATAAAAATTTTATAAAAATTCGGTAATTGTTTACCTTTTAAATATTATTTTTATTATTATTAAATTATGTTTATTTCAATTTCATATTTTTTCGTTAATGTTAATGGCGGCACCCCGGCTCGAACCCATGTTCATCTGACGTATGTTATGTTTTATAGTCTTCAACGCTTACCACTCAGCCACTTATTGTTATTGCGCGCGATTGCTAATTGCACACTTAACGAGCATGTTATAAATTAACTATCAACTGTTAAATAGTGAGTGTGTTTGTGTCAACTGGTTCTCAATTGGAACTTTGGTGATGAGTTAGGTGTCAATTGGTACTCAACTGGTACAGAGGAACCGGACCATTACTGCAATTGTCACAAATTTCCCACAGGCTACGAAGAATGGATTTTTTCGATCTTTTGAAACAATTAGTGCATGTGAGAGGCATAACAATACCACAACCAAAAATTTTGGTGTAGGGTGTTATAATCATTATTTGATTTAAATAAACAAATATCATGCTTTAATAAAATCAATATTTGGTATATATATGTATGTATATTGAAAATTCATATGTTTTATTTATTTATCCTGGCCAATTGCGTATTTAGATTCTAGATGATTTTTGCTATAAAATAGAGAATTATGACATTAAAATTATTATCATTTCAAAAACCTTGCTGTGACAACAAGTCGCTTAAGTGAAAATCTAATTAAAAGAAATCAGCATGAAATCAGTTATTATAACAATTTTTATTTTTTTGTTTGTTCTTGCTGTACAAACAATATCTGCAACACCAGTTGACTCAGAAGATTCAGGAGTTTCTTTATTATCCTTATCAGTTGAAGATTGTGGTTCATTAGGAGTTTTGTGCCCTAAGTTGCCATAAAATGTAAAAAATATTTGCATTCAAAAGTATTCTTTATAAGGGTGCATTTGAAGAAGTCTAATGTTAAATTAGACTTTAAGAATTACTATAAAAGATGAAGGAAGGCCTTTGGAAGCAGTTAAAATAATAATGTTAATTGTAAAAAATTAAAATTTTATATATCAACTTTTGTTTGTAAAATATTATAACTTTTTAAAAAAATAAATTATTTAAAAAATAAAGTCAATTATTAATCAGAAATTCAAAATGTATTTTTTTACTTTTATAATTTAATAATTTGCGAAACGTTCACAGAAAAATTAGGAAAAATATAATTTCCGGAAGTGTGAATTATATGGGAGATATGTTCAATTACACAGGGAAACACTGATTCTGTGGCAAGGGATTTCTCATTCAATTCAGATGTACGCTATTAAGAGGTATTAAGCTTAAAAAGTAATGTAAGAATGACTTCAAGACAATTTTAATTAAATTGTTTAAATATTTTGTTGAATAAAATAAGACAAGTCGTTTTCGAGATATGCTTCAAGATATGGTGTAACCTCTTTAATTTTACAAATCGCGATTTATCGCGTGAACTAGACTTTCATCGGCTACCCTTATATGGGTTCCTGGACATAGGGACATAGATGGTAACTGTAGGGCAGATATGCTTGCAATTGCAGGAACCACCCTGGCTCATATCGAACCAACCTGTGATATTGGTATACCTCTTATGACATGTAAGCAGCTAATCTCACACAACCTCTATAATAGAGAGATAGCAAGAGTGAACCCACTTGCAGAGGACGGAATAATTTTTGAAGCTTCGTAGAATCCATGTTAGAAACCTCATTGGGGTGATTACTGGCCATTGGGTTATTGGAAGGCATACTGAAAGGCTATTGTTACCATACAATGATTTTTGTAGAAGTTACAATGACGAGGAAGAAGAGAAATCTACTGAACACCTTCTTTGCCATTGCCCAGCATTCGAAGACTTACGATATGACTTATTTGGTCATCGAAGATTAACTGACAAAACTTGTTTGGCAGATAGTTTTCTGAATGGAATTCACTCTTTTATCAAATCCACAGGATGGTTTACTGATAGTAGCAACGAAACTTAGGACTATGGCTCGAGAAGAATAAACAGTACCAAGTGAGCTATGCTTCGGGCGGCTGCCAATTTAACCTAACCTAACCTAGAGCCAATTCAAAAAAAGTGGATTAGAGGTTTAATACTTATTAATACCTTGTATCAGAGTTGACTGAGAAACCCTCTACTGCAGTTTTTTTTACTTTTTTTATTTTTTTAACACAGGTTTACAAAATGGGGCGATCATACAAAAATTATTTGTTTTAAATATTATCTTGATACTTACTTGCACGATAAAATGATTTATTAGGAAGGTTTCATATGGGGGCTAGATGAAATTGTAGACCGATCATAACCAATTTCAATAGACTTTCTGGAATCATAAAAGTTTTATGTGTCAAATTTCATTAAATTATATTCAAAATTGCGACCGAACTGCACTTATCTTTGTGTGATCTAAATAGCCAGCCGACCAATCAGCCGACCAGTCAGTCGGACGGACGGACATCGTTAGATTTTTAATCGATTGGTATACTTTAAGTTGGGTGTTGGATAATTATTTTTGTGAGTTATAAATATTAACACAAACGCATAAAAATAATTGAAAGAAAAGATACTTAAAAATCCATTAAATATTGAACAGAAAAAAATATTTTCGAAAAAATTTCAATTAAATTTTACAGTACAACAAATAAAAATTTCCTCAATAATTCCAAAGCAAAATGAAAGCGTACCAGTTGCATAGTAAAACCCCCAAAGGGTTTTTCAAAGTTAGTTCGAATTTCGGTTTTATGACCTTTTAAAGTTCGAATTTTTCGGTGCCACTTTTTCAATATAATTAAATATCTTTACATGGTTGGTATAATTATCCTTACAATTTTACTGTATCGTCCTGAAATATGTATAGCGGGTACTAAAAAACATTTAATATATCACAAAATTATTTTTGGCACCTTTTACAGCGAATAACTACGATTGTAGCAAACACTTTTTATCGGCGACTTTAGGTTAAGCCATTTTTTTCTTCTATTTTGCATGCTTCATGAAATTAATAAAATGATCACCAATATTGCTCTATATTGGCGGAATTTATTGCTTAAAACTTCTCATTTATTTAAATATTTCAAATGTTTATGATTTAGATTCAATAGTAAACAATATGGCTCGATACAACTATTATTTGATATTGTTTTCTCTTACAAACATTTTGCAAGATCAAATAATTATTTTCCTAAAAAATGGCAAAATATTTTCCATTATGTGGTCACAAGGTGTTCACATTATGAACATTTTTGTTGGCTATCAATTAATTTTGTTTGCCCAAAGTCAGCTGATATGTTGTTTGCTACACAATAATATTTTATGATCACATTACGGCAAAGAAATTTTTGTAAGTTGCAGTCAAATGTTTCCCTAGTGTGATCGTACCTTAAAGCTATATTCACATTTGTCGAATATTTGACCAAATTTGCGTGATCAGTAGTTTTACAAATAAAAATTGTTTACTGTTGTTTGATCTTGTAAATACAGCAGAAACAGCATAAAATATGATTCGGTAAAATGTTAGCTATGATTTATGATATGTAAAAAAATAAGTTCCCATTAAAATGAAGAAATTAGAAAATCTTTTATATAGTGGTTACATCAATTTTGTCAAATATTTGACTAGTCTGAATATACCTTAACAAATTAAATTCAAATTTTTCATAGAAAATTGTAAAAACCAATTTCAATAAAGACTAATACGTATTCAATTATTTTATTAATTGAAATTCAAAAATTTTATTAATTGAAATTCAAAAATTTTATATTCAATTTATCACTTATATTTATTTACATTTGATTATTTAATTAATTTATGCATTCAAAAATAATTTAATTCCAAAAAAAAATTTTAAATATATTAGAAAAATTATATTTTATTCAATTTAATAATTGATACAATTAAAATAGTAATTGAAATAGTTGTTATCCTTTATAGAGGTTTATATAATAATAATAATAATAAAGTTTTAAAAACGAACTCAAATTTTATTTTATAAAAATGATTGAAATTGTTGAAATATAAAAAAATATTATATTGATCAAATGTTATTATTTTTTTTTTTAATACTAAACAAGTATACACTACCCCCCTTAAAAGTGGTCTCAACGCCTTCTTCTGGTAGTAAACTGGATTTACGCATTTTGACGTATGGATGTTTAGTCTGATGGGAGGCAATGAGAATGGAAGTTGTAGGAATCTTTTGTCTAAAGCCCAGAGATGTGCTTCGATTGGCATCACAGGTGCCTTAAGACGCACACCTCAGACGGCACTTGACGTCATTCGTATTCTTAAGGCCACGGAATTGATAGCAAGGAACATTGAAAAGATAACAGAAGTAACTCTGTATGTAGATAGCCAGGCGGCGCTAAAGGCCCTGAATGGACAATTTGTCAAGTCTAGGTTAATTAGCGACTGTAAGAAGGCTCTTAAGAGTTTGATGAGTAATTATCATATTAGACTCTGCTGGGTACCGGGTCATTGCGAGGTAGCTGGCAATGAAGTAGCTGATGAATTAGCTTGGAACGGCTCAGCTTTGAATGGAACTGTAAGTGAAAGTGGTGTGAGACTACCTGTAGGCTTTTATTTCAGATTGATTAGAGAGTGGATTTTGGGAGAGAACCAATCATGCATGCACGCAGAGAAAAAACATGGTTACAGCATGATCACCACAACTATTTAATGATTATATAGCCGTTTTCTCGTTGATTTAAATATACTGTGATCATCATAGCAACGTTTATGATCCCGTTTTATCATTTAATGATTACCCACAATAAAAATTTTAATATGGTTCACTGAATTATGATATGTTTTTAAATATGTTTATATGAAATCATATTTATGAACAAATACAATCATTTAGTCAATTCTACAATTATTTAGTTAATTCTATAATCATTAAGTTAATTTTATAAATTTAGTCAATTCTACAACCATTTAGCTAATATTTTTATTTGATTTTAAGTCATATTTTGTTTTGCACAACTGTTGAATGTTTGAAAATGTTTATGTTTTTCTCAAATATAAAATATTTGTTTTTGACTATAATTTGATTTCACACAACTATTGTATTTTTATCGTTAATCATATTCATTTTCTACATAACTATTGAATACACATTTTTGTGTATAAGTTCAGTAGTTTGTTAGAAGGCAAACGGTATAGCTGTGTGTTTTTAGAAAAGAGTTCAATTTATTTGTGTTCTAAGTTTAAAAAATTGGGAAATAAAACCACAAAATAAAAAAATAAATGAAAAATATGTTCTGTTCTGAGATATGCAGGAATGGTTTTCCATATTGAAATGTATGAAAATGACGTTCCATTATTTGATCATATAAACCACATATATTGCTCTAATGAATCTTACTATCTTTGCAGTCAAAGGTTTTCAAACCATGGATTTAACTCACATTTTCAAGCCTTTCAGCAGGATTATGATGATTTTTATTTTTTAATATCTATTCTACAGCCAATAGAATTTTATAATCAAATCTTATTGGCTATATTTGCATTACCAAAGAAAACATAAAACTATTGATTTAAATTCTTATGTAAATATTATAAAATATAATATGTAAATAATATTTAAACAATGAATGTAAAAATTAATATGTAGAGTATAAATATTATATAAAGAAATTTTAATAACATAATTTTATAATTAAAAATTAATCAATTTTTATACCTGAAAAATTTTTGTTCAATATTCTCAATAAATAAATAAACATTTCAGATAAATGTGCTTTATTTTAAATATATTCAGTATTACAAAAAGGGGGTTATATATATGATAAAAGGGGATTATATATATGATAAAATGTGATTATATACATGATAAAATGGGATTATTAAATGATTAAATTCGTTTATATATATGGTAAAATGGGAATATTAACTGATTAAATTCTTTTATATATATGATAAAATGGGATTATTAAATGATAAAAAAAATGGGAAATCGGAAGAAATATTATAAAAAAAAGTTATAAATATGATTAAACCGAATCATTAAATGATGAGAAAATGATTAAATGGAATCAGAAAAATGATTAAGTAGAAATTTACTTATTGTAACCTGGGATCATATATTACAATCATAGTATGTTACTCTTAGTTTATGGTCACCCGAACCATATTTTTTCTTTGCGTGTGGAATGATAGAACGGACTGTAAAATATCAAGGGTCCTATGGCCTAAACTTGATATGGCAGATATGGGAAACCTGAAAACTATGATAGGTCATTGACCAATAGGGAAAATGACAGGAAATTGGGAAATAGGTTCCTCCGGCCATTGCAGAATGTGCGAAGATAATGAGGAAATAGAGACGGTGGAGCATATTATATGTCACTGTCTATGTCTACAACTAAGTAGGCGGAAATGACTAGGCAGTCGATAGTATATCAAGGATCGATCTAGATAACTTGATAGGATTCGTCATGGCAATAGGCTGGCTAAGGGAGTGTCGTTGACTTAGAGCGAACGAAAAGGGCGATAGTTTTTTCCTTTTATCCTAAGTTTTTCATATCTTTCTGTTCTCTTCTTGATCTCATCTTTCTCATCCTTTCTTTCCCTCCATTACTTCTACTACTATATCTTTTCTATCATCTCTATGAAAGGACTCACAATGGACCTCTAGGTCTCCCAGTGGATACACAAGTACTCATATGAGTACTGTGTAACCCTTCTCTACCTACCTACCTACACTACCCCCTTCGTAGTTTATTTAATATTAAACGATATAGATTTTTTGTTTGCTTTGTTTAAATTGACTTCAGCATTTGATGTTTCGACGAAAGCTGGCTTAAGTCGATCTTTTGAAACAGTATCCTCTCGTGATGATACTGCGGATACCTGAGGATATGCAATGTCCATAATTTTATATGCTTGTTGAACATATATTATCTGAAAGTTGATTGAGGAATAATGTTTTGAGAACGTTGTCATCTATGTTATTACCAGCAGTGAGGGATTTCATTGACTGCAGAAAATGTGTTGGTTTTTGATCACCTATCACCTAAACCACCAAACAATTACTTGAGTTTTGCTTTTTCAAAAATGGCAAATGATGAGATTAGTCGCTCCTTAGTTGCATTATAATTTCCTAGTGGAGGTGGGGAAAACAAAATATCTCCAATAAATTTAAGTTGTGTGTGATCCAAATTTATCAAAGATAAAAAATCTATTCCAATTACTTTTTTAATTGGATCAATTAAGTGATCAAAATTAAAATTTTCTAAATTTTTTTTACTAGAAGTAAACAAATTTATCGGCTTTCAATTATTTTTTAAAATTACAAAAACATTTTTTTTAAGAAGTTGAATTTCAATTAATATAATAATTGAATAATTCGTTATTGAAATTAGTTTTTAGATTCTTCACTGTAAAATATTAAATTAAATTGTTGGAATACTTACATTTTGAGTAATTTATTTAATTACTGATTAATAATTTAATTAACATTTTTTGAATTTTTGATGAATAATTTAATTGAATTTATTTTTTAAATAATTTATTATTTTAAATAACATGTAATATAATTTTATAAATTAACATGATTATTTTATTCTATACAAAACATAAAGTTTAAGCTGCTTCTAAAGGTATATTTCTTTTGTATTAATTTTCAAAGTCAAATTTAACACAAATACCCAACACCAAATAGACCGCATATTTCATCCAATGTAGTGACATTTGCTTGAGGAACTGAATCGATCGCTTCAACTGGTGTTGCAGATATTGTATAGCAAGAACAAACAAAAGAGCCAAAGTGGTTATAATAACAAATTTCATGTTGTTTTCTTTTAAGTAGGGGTCTACTTAAGGCTCCATTACTCTACCGTAAATGTAAATGTAACTGGAAACGTAAATGGATGCTTACTCAAAAAACGTAAATGTAGCCAGTACTTTGTTGTTTTGTAAACATCAATATCAGTGATATAAATTACACATTTTTTCAGTAAATCAAATTCAGCTTAAAAATCGCTAGATTTATTGGCTTGTGTTTTAGCGACTTGTATACAAAACGAAATTTGTGCTTTTATGACAAAAATTTTAAATTTTAATTTATTGATTCAACTCCGCACTTTATTTAAATTATTGAACAAGTTTTTTCCGTAGAAAACAGCAAAACAAATTGTTCAATTATAAACTTATTATATCGATTTTTTACGCTGATTCAGTATATTGAAATAAAAAGCTGTCAACACTGTCCTTTCAGCTGTCACGTAAAAACGTAGAGCGACCTAATTTGATTAGGTTGCTACGTAACATTTACGTTTTTGAGTACACATACACACATAACTCTCATAAGGAAAACGTGTCAGCTGATTCGCTACATTTACATTTACGGAAGAGTAATGGATCCTTTAAACGATTTGTTATCAAAGCGATGATTTTTAAATGATAATTTCATTGGCATAATTTTCTTTTTTAAAACAAAATCAGGTAAATGTTTTTGCCCAGTATAAATATTAAGAACAAAAGCATTTTCAATATATAGCTAATATTGATTTTGTTCAAACAATATATTTGTTTATTTAAATCAAATAATGATGATTATATCACCCTACACTACAATTTTTGGTTGGGGTATTATTATATCTAAAATGATTTCTTTCTCACATGCACTAATTGCCTCAGAATCACTAATCCATCAAAAATATCCATTCTTCTTTAATAATATACATATAAAAGTGTTCTCGATTTTGAGTGTTATAACCGCCCAATGAGAATCATATTAGATATGCTCCTTTAGCATTTTAAATTCCATCAAGTCCAAGTATTTTGTTTAAACGAAGATTTCTTTGACGACCTGTGTAATTTACCATAACATCGATTTAAAGCTGTATTTCGAAAATAATTTTTATGCTCATCAATATTTTCTAAATAGAGTAGGGAATTATTTGGAGAGCCTGATCGACTATTCTTAATTATTTTAATTTGTTTACATTTTAAACGTAAAATAGATTTTTATATGAAACACAAGTTTTTAAAGCATTAACCCTATATTTCAACAAGCTGTGCTCATAACAGCTGAACATTATTTTTATTAAAAAAAAAAGTAAACAAAAATCACACGCCACAAAATTACACTTTTTATTTTCTCTCGCAAAACGATCTAATGTGTGTTGTAGATCAACTTGAGGACAATAGATATAATTTGAAAAAATTTCAAAACACTCCCGATAGAAAATATGGTATAAAATAAAACATGGCCCAACCCATGATTTAATAAATATATTCGCAATCCATTATTTAAATTTTTTTTTTGGCTGAAATTAATTTAAAGCAGCTGTATAGTATTCAAGTTTTAAAATAGGAAAAAAAACTAATGAAATCTTAATTATTTAAAAGTAAAAAAACAATTGCTGAATAGTATTTCAGGAAGCTGAATTATAAATTTTAGTTTTTATTCTAAAGAAAATTGTATAAAAATTATATTCAGCTAGTTTAAATTCCAATTCAGCTAAGAAAAATTAAATTCAGCAAATTTATTTTAAGAAAAAATCTAATATTTTTAAGCAGAATGAAATTTGAAGGATCTTATTGGTATTAAGTTTTTAAAATTTTAATTAAATAAAATAAATTTAAAAGTTTCAAGAAAAAAATTTTGCTGAATAGGACCTTAAGAAGCTGAATTATAAATTTTAGTTATTTTTCTTAAAGATAATTTTATAATAATTGTATTCAGCTAAGAAAAATTAAATTCAGCAATTTTTTTTTAGAAAAATTTAAATAATTTTGAGCGTTATTGAATTTAAAACAGCTGAAAGCTTTAATATTTTAAAGAAATTTTAAGAAAACTGTAATATTTAAGGAAAAAAACTAGCTGAATAGAATTTAAGAAAGCTGAATTATAAATTTTTGTCTTCATTCTTAAAGATAATTGTATACAAATTATATTCAGCTAGTTTAAACTCTAATTCAGCTTGGAAGTGTTAAATTCAGCTATTTTTTTTAAAGGAAGAATTAAATGTTTTTAAGCTAAATTAAATTTTAAGCAGCTAAATGGTATTAAGGTTATGAAATTTAAACTAAATAAAATAAACCTGAAAGTCTTACGAAAAAATTTAGCTGAATATGGTTTTAAGAAGCTGAATTATAAATTTTAGTCTTATTTCATAAAGGAAATTGTAAAGAAATTATAAACAGCTAGTTAAAATTCCAATTCAGCTAAGAAATGTAAAATTCAGCTAATCTTTTTTAAGGAAAAATTAAATATTTTTAAGCTGAATAAGATTTTAAGGATCTTTTTGGTATTAGGTTTTTAAAATTTAAATTAAATAAAATAAATCTATAAGTTTAAAGAAAAATATTTAGCTGAATAAGGTTTTAAGATGCTAAATTGTAAATTTTAGTCTTTGTTCTTAAAGATAATTTTATAATAATTGTATTCAGCAAGTTAAAATTTCAATTCAGCTGAGAAAAATCAAAACCACCTATTTTTTTTTTTGAAAAAAATTAAATATTTTTGAAAGGAATTGATTTGGAACCAGCTGAATGGTATTAAAGCTTTAACATTTCAAAAAAATTTAAAGAATTTTAGAAAGCTGAATTATAAATTTTTGTCTTCATTCTTAAAAAATATTGTATAAAAATTATATTCAGCTAGTTTAAATTCTAATTCAGCTAAGAAATGTCAAATTCAGCTTATCTATTTTAAGGAAAAATTAAATAGGTTTTTAAAATTTTAATTTAATAAAATAAATATGAAAGTTTAAAGAAAAAATTTAGCTGAATATGACTTTAAGAAGCTGAATTATAAATTTTAGTCTTTGTTCTTAAAGATTATTTTATAATAATTGTACTCAGCTACTTAATTTTTTTTTTTTTTTTTGTTAGAAAAAATTAATTATTTTGTACTGAATTGAAATTGGAGCATCGGAATGGTCGGAATTTTAAGTAACCTGAAATTTTTAAGAAAAAAGTCTTGTTGAATAGAATTTTAGAAAGCTGAATTATAAATTTTTGTTTTAATTCTTAAAGAAAATTTTATAACAATAATATTCAGCTAGTTTAAATTACAATTCAGATAAGACATTTTTAATTCAGTTAATTTTTTAAGAAAAAAATAATATTTTTAAGCTGAGTTAAATTAAAAATAGGATTTTGAAAAGCTGAATTATAAATTTTAGTTTATATTTTAAAGAAACAAAAATTATATTAAACTATTTAAATTCCAATTCAGCTAAGAAATATCAATTTCAGCTAAATTATTTTAAGGCAAAATTACATATTTTTAACCTGAATAAGATTTTAATAATCTTACTACCAGTAAGTTAGGTTTTTAAAATTTAAATTATATAAAATAAATCTGAAAGTTTTAAGAAAGTAATCTAGCTAAATAAGACCTTAAGAATAGAATTTTAGAAGCTGAATTATTCAGCTACTTAGAATAACAATTCAGCTAAGAAAAATTAAATTGAGTTTTTTTAGAAAAAAATAAATATTTTTGAGCAGAATTGATTTTGAAAGAAAACTGTAATATTTAAGGAAAAAAAACTAGCTGAATAGGATTTTAGAAAGCTGAATTATAAATTCCAATTCAGCTAAGAAAAGTCCAATTCAGCTATATTTTTTAAGAATATCATTATTCTTAAATTTTGAGGAGCTAAATTTTAAATTAAAATTAAATAGAAATAATAAACGAGTCATTTTTGAGAAAAAATTCTTACTGAATAGGACTATTATTATTATTTTTTAGAAAATTTTTTTATTTTTGAGCAGAATTGAATTTGAATTAACTGAATTATGTCTTTAAAATTTAAAGAACCCTAATATTTAAAGGAAAATCTAGAACATATTATCCCGGAATTTTAAGCAAAAGCTTAAATATAGTTGGCATTCTTTCTAAACATGCATACATATGTATGTATATTTATTTAAATAATCTCAATATACATACATGACCATTTTAGTTATAAATTATTTGTTTCTGTACACTTTCAACATTTCCTTGTAATACTCAATATTTAAGTATGTAATTTTGATTTTTTTTTCTCTTCTAACATTTCATCTTTTAAGAAGAATTTTTCTACTTTAACGTTCATAAATCATTATTGTTGTCTTGTGCACTCACTAAACAGCATGTTGGTATGTGTTTTTCCTTCTCAAGACCCAACTCATTTTCACCCCAAATTTATGTTTCTTACATACTTACATATTTACTTATACATATACACATATATATCCCATGAAAAGTGGTAGTAAAGAAAAATTATGTTGACATGTTAACATTCCTTAAGATTTGTCAGATTTTTTTATTTTTTTTATAACGTGGTGACATATGAATTGGAAATATTGTGTTGTTTTCTATTTTCTTCTCTTAAATGACTTTTAATTTATAAAAATTAAATAAAATTCCTTTACTTTTAATTTGTGTATTTAAACATTTAAATTTAAGGTAAAAAAATAAAAAAATTTAAAAGTGTTTTAAAATGTTTGAAAAATAAATTTTTGCAATGTCATATTTATCCTTTAGTTTTTACTTAAACAAATAATGATTCGTCTGTTTTTTAATTTTTTTATTTTAACTTTTACTTTTACAAGTCAAACTTTGTTGTTTTCCCAACCGGAAGGAAATTATTTAATAAAATTAAAAATTCAGTTTAAAAGTGCTGTAAAGTAAGAGGAAACTTTTTAATTTGTTTTGTTAACATTTTTTAATTAATTGCAATTTATTTTTGAGGTTATGTTAAAGATCATTTTGAAGCTAAAATATTTGAAAAGTAAATATTTATTTTGAAGTTTAAAATGTTTGACATTTAGAGAAATAAGGAAAGGAAAATAAATGTTAAAACATAAATTTATTTAAACAATGATAATACAATGCTATTTAGGTTTAAAGTTTAATTTTCCGGAAAGACAGCGGGACGGACATAATATGGCCACTATATAATTTTTTAATGATCTAAGGTAAATGGTATATTATTTAGTATTAGTCTCCTTTAATTTTAAACAGATTTTCATGGTAATCGATTGATTAGATTCTGAGATATTAATAAAAAATCTTTGTGAATTATACATATATCATTTTAATGTAAATAACTGAAGTTAATGTAAAAAAGTTTCATTGAATTAATAATATTTTAATTAAAAAAAAAAAAAAAAAAATAACATTTATTAAAAAAGAAGCTTAGATACAAAGTTATTTTTGTAAATAACTCAAAAGTCAATTGAGGTACAGAGATATTGGTGGTACAATTACGTATGTCCGTACGTCCAGCTTAGGAAAAATGTTTTTTTTTTTTTCACCGCGGCGCAGTGGTCCCAAATTGATTTTTTTCGGAAATAATTCTGTAACTTACGAACGGTTGGAGATATATTTCTTATAGTGAGGTGTTTCCGAGTTGATTTGGAGGAGGACAGTATCTTAGCCGTTAACGGGGGTACAGGGTAGGCCGCCAAAGTTGATCACCTCGGGTATGTATTTTTTTAATTCGTCAAAAATTCATTTATGACTTGAATGTAATGTAAAAAATTACATGTGAGTAGGCCTTGTAAATCTCTACAAAAAACATGGAAAGGTGATATCTTTTAGTTTAAGAGATATTTGAATCGAAGCAAATTATACCCTCATTTTTGGCCTCGTTAGTTTTAAATGTTTTAAACTTGGGGGCCTTAATTTTGACCTAAATTTCTATTAAAAATAATCACTCGATTTTTTTATAAAATTCTAAATAATATTACTGCAATAATCATATCGATATATCTATCCAGTAAAAAGTTATAATCATTTGAAATTGAAACTTTTAAAAAAATGTCCTTTTTGGGGTTATTACTTTCCATTCTTTCACCTCTAAAATATTTTTTGTTCCGGTCTGCAAAGTGTTTGCAGTGTCTTCAAAAGAAATCGTGTAAAACAAAATCGGAGGCTTTGTGGGGAACGGATTCCTCTCAATCCCTATCCAAACTTTATCAATTTTGAATTCTTTTTTAAATGTTTTTCTTAAATTCAAAAATGTTAAAGCCGAGATCGATAAAAAATGTTGGTGAAACAAAATATCTAATGAGCCACGCCTTTTACAACGGCAGGGTGACCACTTTTAATGAAAAAAGTCAATTATTGAAACAAGTTTTCCCCAGACTGGGATATTAAGTATTTTGTTACAAAAAAGTGGGAGTTTTTTTAATTCCTTGTTTTTAGAACAAGTGTGACAAAATATTAACATTATTACTCGAAAATATGATTAAAAATATTATTTATATTGTCTCTCAAGGTTTAAGAGAACTTAACTTTTTAGTGTTCTTGCCCTATAACTATGTTAATAAATATTATATATATATATATATATGTATATATATATATATATATATATATATATATATATATATATATATATATATATATATATATATATATATATATATATATATATATATATATATATATATATATATATATATATATATATATATATATATTTTTTTTTTTTTTTTTTAAATTATTGTTAAAATCCTGGACTGTGATTTTTTATATTATTAATATATTTTCCTGTTAGAAATAATAATTTCACTTATACTCAGTGCTTCTTTTCAAAAGGTGAACATGTTCTTCTTTTGAATGTACTTGCTAGTTATACCCTACACCACCAAAGGTGGTTGGGGTATTATGTGTTTGTGCAGAAGTTGTAACGCAGAGAAAAAATCTTCGGACCCCCACCTTAAAGCATACCGTTCGACTCAGAATCACTTTCTGAGTCGATTTAACGATATCCGTCCGTCCGTACGTCTGGTCGGCTGGCTGGCTGTCCATGTAAAGCTTGTGCGCAAAGTACAGGTCGCAATTTTGAATATAATTTGTTGAAATTTGGACGAAGCCTATTGAATTTGGTTATGATCGGTCTATTATTTCACCTATCCCCCATACAAATGTTCTCCCGGAAAAGAGTTTTAACACTTACAGATGCCTTAAAAATGGGAATATTTTAATGAAATTTAGTACAAATAAGTTTTATATCAGCAAGAATCCGTCTGCCAAATTTCATGAAGATCGGTCCATAACTGACCATAGCTCCCATATAAAATCCTCTCCCGAAAATCACTAACGTGCATAAATCCCATACAAATGTTAGTATTATGTTAATACTTAACACAAGTAAGTTGTATATAAGTAAAAACAAAACTATGTGGATCGAAATGGTGTAGGGTATCATATAGTCGGGCTTGACCGACTACATGTTCTTCTCTCGTTTTTTGTTGGGTTATTAGAGGGAAATTTGAACTCCCCTTTTAAGACAACAAATATGAAGTTTTCCATATATTATATTAAGTTTTAATATTGAGATTTAATAAATAAATGTTTTTCATCGACTATGTATTTTGTCTAAATATAAATGACAATCTATAAAACATTTTCATATCTTATATACAATATTTTATTAACAAAAAAATTAAAAAGAATTCTTAAGACTAAAACCAGGCATCGACGATGCCAATCAAAAACAGACTCTATGACAGACAACATTTTTTTTTTGATTTATGACACAAGAAACCGTGACCTTAACCATGACGAATAAATTTCAAAATCTCAAAGAATTTTCAAAGCACAATAATAACAAGGAAGTCAAAATAAAAGAAATAAAATATAATAAGCATATGAGTAAAAAAAAGGGAGAGTAGTATATGAAATATCATGTATGTATTTTACACACACACTAACAAAGCTTTTTAATAACATACCACTTACGTACTTATGAATCTATATCCTTTTGTCATATTAAAGACATTTTAATCCTTAAAAAAGTTTTTTTTCTTCAAAATACTTTTTTTTAAGAATTTGCTAAATAAATGAAAGACAAAAGCTTCTTTACTTGTGGTTAAAAAAAAATTGAAATTGTTTTACTCTGTTTTTATTTTAGTATATAATTGACCAAAAACATCCGAGATTCAAAAGCAAATTAAGTTTGAAAATTTAGGTAATTATAAGTCAGAGAAAAGAAGTTCAACTAAAGTAAATTTTAAACGAAAGAATTGTATCCTATTGAAATGTAGCTACTTCAGTTAAATTATATGTCGATTTATGTATATTTTTAAATAAAATATATATATAATAATAAGTTTTAATTTAGATAATAATACTACGTCATATCATCATTTTTACATATGTAAGAGATACAGTGTGACCACGAAATGATTTCCAATTGATACCTTTGCCATAATTATTATCACCATATTTGCCATTGAGATTACTAGAAAGTAATATAAATTAAGTTAATACTTATCTCCAACAAATAATTCGAATTTAAATAATTCTCTTACCTATTATGACAATATGTATACCACCAGGCTCCTGTATAGGAGACAGCACAACTACCATTCGGATGCTCATCATTGTCACGATCTTTGGTGGAAAATTTCATACCAATATGACGTTGCAGAGAATTACCCGCTGTTCCTGAATATTTCCCTAAACGTTTTAATTTATATGATTCTGTTTCATTACCTATAGCAAAAGCATCATATTTGGCATAAGCTTTAGTAGCATTAACATCTTCCATTACTATTAATAGTTCTTGGGGACCATTAAAATTTGTTAAAGCATATAATTTTCTTAAACCAATAAAAAATTCTCCCTCAATATCACCAAAACCTTTTTCATATTCTAGCCAATCTCTAAAGAAATCCACAGAACCATCTTGACGTTTTTGTATCACTAACCAATCGCCATTTTCAGTTTCATCATCGCAGGCCACATAGAAAGGTTCATTACTGTATTGTTCCAATTGAATTTTATAAATGCCACTACGTTTGGTGCAAGCTGTAGCTGAGGCACAATCTTTTGGCAGCAATGTTTTTGAGCTACAAAATTTGGAAATCATTATTAGTTGTTATTATTTTCATTTATGTATATTAAGAAATTAATTACCATTTTTCGGGTATTTTATCAACACGCTCATCAAAAAAGGGCATAACTGGAAAAGAACACAAAATAAAAATTATTTCATACGTTTAAAAAAGTAAAATTTATTTATTTATCTATTTATTTATTTATTTATTTATTTATTTATTTATTTATTTATTTATTTATTTATTTATTTATTTATTTATTTATTTATTTATTTATTTATTTATTTATTTATTTATTTATTTATTTATTTATTTATTTATTTATTTATTTATTTATTTATTTATTTATTTATTTATTTATTTATTTATTTATTTATTTATTTATTTATTTATTTATTTATTTATTTATTTATTTATTTATTTATTTATTTATTTATTTATTTATTTATTTATTTATTTATTTATTTATTTATTTATTTATTTATTTATTTATTTATTTATTTATTTATTTATTTATTTATTTATTTATTTATTTATTTATTTATTTATTTATTTATTTATTTATTTATTTATTTATTTATTTATTTATTTATTTATTTATTTATTTATTTATTTATTTATTTATTTATTTATTTATTTATTTATTTATTTATTTATTTATTTATTTATTTATTTATTTATTTATTTATTTATTTATTTATTTATTTATTTATTTATTTATTTATTTATTTATTTATTTATTTATTTATTTATTTATTTATTTATTTATTTATTTATTTATTTATTTATTTATTTATTTATTTATTTATTTATTTATTTATTTATTTATTTATTTATTTATTTATTTATTTATTTATTTATTTATTTATTTATTTATTTTTAAAACCTTTTTACCATTTTGTTTATATTGATTGTTCTGCTGACAAAATTCAGTGCTAGAAATTAATAATAATTATAAAATCATATTAATTTTTTTTATATATAATTTAAAATATTTTAATTAATATTTAAATCACCTTGTTTTAAAATCATTCATCATCTGTTTTAGTTCATTGAAATCATTGAATATTTTCATTAAGGCTTTATCTCCACCTTCAATTACGATTTTGTTACACTTAAAGAGAAAATAATTTTTCAAATAAAATCTTTTAAAAAAGTATAGAAAGTATTAAGTAAATACTTCCTGAGAATCAGCTTTAATACTAGAAAGGAAAGTTAATATTATACAAATTATACTCGTAGATCTTTTCACTTTAAACATTTTTAATTTATTTTATTTCGTTGTGTTCTTGTTGAATTCCTAATAAGAAGTGAAATCCATAACAATTAAATTTATATTATGATAATATTTAATTAAAAAATAATTTATTTAAATGTACACCATTTACTAGAACAAAGAGAAATGGTATTAAAAAATAAATCAGATAAAATGAGGAACCTGTAATCTTTTTTTCAAGGAATTATACCATTAAAAAATTTTATTTAGTTATTTTAACACAATACAAATTCCTTTATTTGGAAATGGTGTTATTTAAATGAATTAATAAAATTCATTCACTGATAATATTATTATGTTTAAGATTTGTAAGTCCCCCAAACTTCTTATCGTTTATTATTTGCAAAATAAAATTTTTAAAATTTATACTTAATATATATGATCAGTAGAGTGTCCCGATTATTTAAACTATTTTTAAAATTGGTCTTCAGTTCCCCACCAGCGATTGAAAAATCATGAGTCCCATACATTTTGGTAAAAAAAAAGTTTCGATTTATTAATCGAAATGGGTATCAAAAAATTCGTAATTTTATGCTGGTTAAAAAAAATATATTTAAAAAATATTTTCCATGGGAAAATAGCTTCAAAAGCCAGAAGACTTTTGAAGCTATTTTTATGAAACATTTTTTGGAAAAGTTTGGAAAATTATATATTATCAATAGTACTTACTACAATGAAAATTTTCAATATTTTAGCCATAAAATTTTCAAAAAAAAAAAAAAAAAAAAATAAAAAATAAAAAAAAAAAAAATATATGGAAAATATTTTTTTGCATGATGTACTAAAATGACGGTTTATGGACCAAAATTTTTGCGAAAATTTTTTACTTTTTTTTATAATTGGCTTAAAATTACGAATTTTTTGATACCCATTTCATGACAAAACTCAATACTATTTTTTTGACGAAAAGTTCTAGACCCATGAATTTCACTCGCTGGTAGGGAACTGAAGATCAATCTTAAATTTTTTTTAAATATTTTTTTTCCGTATTAAGCTAATTTTTACGCATCATTTGAGGGGTTTTCATACAACACTCTAATGATCAGTGTTCACTCATAGTTCTGTCAAAAATCAATACTTATATTTAATATTTAAAATGGTTTATTATTCTTAAATAATGAAGTTATTAAAGAAGTAATTAAAATCCGTTATTACTGATATTTTTGCTCCAAAAATCTATTTCTTTTACTAATATGAAATCGCTTATAAATCATAAAGAAAAGGATTTTAGTGACAAAATAAAATAAACACTAAAAGCACTTATAAAAATCTACGATCACTTATATTTCTTTTCAAAAATTGATTTTTATGTATAAATTTAATAATCTAAAATCTCTTATAAATTGTAAATAAAGAGGTTAAGATTGAAAATAAGAAAAAAAATCTGCGATCACTCTATGACAGGGATCGGCGCTCTTAAATTTCATTTTCTATATTTGTGTATGGTCTGTATAACTCTCCTGTTCTTATATTGTGCAGGGAAACAATTTTTAAGCTTATAACTTTATAATATCTGTTCCTCTTAAACAATTTATGGTCTGTAATAAAAACTATAATTGAATATTAAAACAATTTGCTTAAAAAAGTATTAAAAATATAAAAAATTTTTAAATAAATATTCTCTTCTCTTTATATAAGAGCATATAGATGTGACAAAATTAAGAGATCATTTGCACGTGTGCACCATTTTGCGTGTCCCTGTTTTAAGGCTCCATTACTCTACCGTAAATGTAAATGTAAAAACGTAAATGTAAAGGGAAACGTAAGTGGATGATTACTCTAAAAACGTAAATGTAGCCAATACTTTGTTGTTGTTTTGTACACATGAACATCGGTGATGTCAATTACACATATTTCAGTGGATCAAATTCAAATTGAAAATCGCTAAATTTATTGGTTTGTATTTCAGCGATTTGTATACAAAACAAAATTTGTGCTTTTATGACAAAAATTTTGAATTTTAAATTAAATATTCGACTCTACGTCTCATTTAAATTATTTCAAAAATTTTTTAGTGAAGAAAACAGTAAAACTAATTGTCCAATTGATAAACCTTTTACAGCGATTTTTTACGCAGATTTAGTATAATGAAATAAAAAGCTGTCAACACAGTTGTTACAGCTGTCACGTAAAAACGTAGAGCGACCTAATTTGATTAGGTTGCTACGTAACATTTACGTTTTTTAGTACACATACACACATAACTCTCATAAGCAAAACGTGTCAGCTGATTCGCTACATTTACATTTACGGTAGAGTAATGGAGCCTTTAGTGTCAAGATAAAATACGACTTTTATATTAAGATTCTAAAAACAATGAATCGTAAATACCGTTAAAGATGTTTAGAGCTAATAAAAATCTGTGATCACTTTTTCCTCTTAAAAACAGACTTTTATACGAAAAATCTAACATCGTTATAAATTGTAAATAAAAAACTTAGAGCCATATTTTTCTTCAAAGTTGTAGTTTTGTAAAAGGTCCTTTGTTTTAATTTAAAATATATGTATCTTTATTAGACTTGTAAATATACACTATACATTAATTAAACAATTCTACTGCGACGTATCATCATTTTAACATAAGGAAGTGATACTTTATCAGTACGAAATGCATACCAGTTGATGCCCTTACCTACTGTATTATCACCATATTTTCCATTAAGATTACTTTTAAGAAAATGAGAGTTAATAAAATTATAATATTGCTTTATCTAAAATTTCCATACCTTTGATGACAAAATTTGTACCACCAAGCTCCCGTATAAAGCACAGCGCAATTACCATCCGTTTTCTCATCATTATCACGATCTTTGGTAGAAAATTTCATGCCAACATGACGCAATAAAGAATTTCCAGCTGTTCCTGTATATTTTCCTAATTTTTTCAATTTATACAATTCTGTTTCATTGCCGATTGCAAAAGCATTGTATTTGGCATACACTTTAGTTCCATTAGCATCTTCCAATAGAACCATCAATTCCTGGGGACCATTGTAATTTGTTAGAGCATACAGTTTTTTCAAACCTATAAAAAATTCTCCATCAATGTCACCAAAACCTTTTTCATATTCTAACCAATCTCGATAAAAATCCACAGAACCATCTTGACGTCTTTGTATTACCAACCAATCGCCATTTTCTGTTTCATCATCACAGGCTACATAGAAGGGATCATTAGTGTACTGTTTTACTTGAATTTTATAAATCCCACTACGTTTAGTGCAAGCTGTAGCTGAGGCACAATCATGGGGCAATGATAGTTGCTGGCTTTTATAATAGAAATTATTTTTAAATTTATTTTTTACTTTAAACATACATATTTATTACCATTTTTTGGGCATTTCATCGAAACGTATATCAAAAAATGGTAAATCTGTTAAGGAAAAAAAATTAGGATTAGGTCAACTTCTTCAGACTTCTCGTTTTAAATTTTTGTACCTTTTTGTATAGATTCCTGAGATTCTTGACGCACTTCACAACTGTTTAATAAGTAAGAAAATTAAAACATTTAATTAACATAAATTATAAGTTTAAACAAATTAAACTAATATTACATAGATTTCAAATCATTTACTATTCTTTTGATTTCCCCAAAATCATTGAATATTTTCATTAGCGAACGTTCTCCACCTTCAATAACAATTTTATTACACTGCAAAAATTATATTTAAATAAATATCTTTTTTTTTGTTGTTAATTTTTAAAATTTTACCTCTTGTAAATCAGCTTTATTAATTGATATTTTTAAAATACTTATAAAAATTATACACAAAATATTTAAAAAGAATTTAAAATTAAACATTTTTAAGTTTACTTCTCTCAGTTGTGATATCAATGAAGTCTTAAAAGCAACTAAGATTTTTTTATCGCACAAAAATATTAAATAAAATACAACACAAAATATTTACAAGTAATTTGTATTTAAACCGTTTACTAAGAAGGATGGAATGTTTTTTATGAAACAAATTTATATTTGAAATAAAACAAAAACTAAATGTTTTTATACCCACTATCAAAAAGATGGAGGTTAAATTGATTTTGTCATACCGTGTGTAACATGTCGAAAAAATTATTTAAAACCCCATAAAGGATATATTTTCTAAGTCCTGGTTAAATTCAGAGCCGATCTAGCTTTGTCCGTTCGTCTATCTGTCTGTTGAAAGCAGGATAGGGCTCGAACGGGACAACCTAGTGGAACGAAATTTGGCTCAAATATTTATCCTTTATAAGGTTTGTTTGTTATTAAAAATGGGCAAAATCGGTTGATAAAAAAAAAAAAACTAGAAACACAAGGTGTCCGTTGTAGCTTCATTTCATACTTTTCTGCTGATATCTCTTGTACTTCCTTGACGTATATGACTTTATACAAATAGTTTAAGGACCAATGTAAACTCGAAAACAAAAAATGTGGTCCGTCCACTTCCCATATAACGTAAAATTTTAAGAAGTTGATGGTGGGTATATAGATTCGGCCAAGCCGAATATAAAATTTTCGAATAAAAACTGCAATTTATTTGAGACTATTTAGATATGATCAGACTGAGCAAATATTTGACAAAAACTCACTAGTCATAAAATATTTAAATTTATTTTTTAGTTGGAAACAACACAAAGCTCAATTGTCTAAATATTTTTTTAAAATGTAGATATCACTATATTTAGCGCGCAGCACAGTGCTTTGATCCCATACAACGATGGGACAAAAATAGAAAGAGATGTCGTAGCAAATTGAAATTTGGTACACATATTACTTTAGGCTTAGAATGAATAAATACGAAGTTTTGAAAAAAATTGGCACATGGACACGCCTACCTCCCATATATCCTGAAGTTAAAAAAGCAATTTTTTTCTAAAATACTAGTCTAAACTTTACCAAAATTTGTGCCAGCCATTAAAAATAGATTGCTTACACGTCTTCTGATTTATTTTTTAATCGGAGCAAGGACACGCCCACCTCCCATATATCCTGAAACTATAAAACGGATTTACGGCGACAATACTGGTAAGAATTCCACCAAAATTTGTGATTGCAGTTAAATATAGATTATTTATGATTGTGCAAATTTTTATTTAAATCATTTCAATATATACCTACCATATATATTGAAATGAGAAAAACGCATTTCTGGCCAACACACCGTTTTCAAGTTTATAAAAATAGAAGGAGGTGTCGCAGGAAATTAAAACTTGGCACATATATTACCTTAGACACAGAGTAAATATATGCAAAGTTTTGAAAAAATCGGAGCAAGAACACGCCTACCTCTCATATATTCTGAAATGTGAAAAACGCATTTTCTTCTAAAATATTGGTCAAAACAGTATCAAAGTTTACGATAGCTATTGGAAATGGGTTTTTTTATGGGTCAGACAATATTCCATTTAATAGGAGCAAGGGCATACCCACCTCACCCAAGCCCTATAATTTTTAAATATTATTTTAATTTCTGCACTCACATTTTATGTTCGGTAAATCATTGATTTGTATAATTTTACCCGATTTCCGGTCCACAATTTTTATTTTTTTTAGTTTTTAATATTTTGTTAAATTTTAAAGCAATATCGATTCAACAACACGAAATATTTCAACATAAAGAATTTTTTGACTTTTGTGTAATAAAAGGAAATTTATAAATTTTTTGATTTATTATTTTTTTTTTTAGTTGTGGCAAAAAATAGGAAGTAATTCTTCTCTTATATATTAAAAAACAATACTAAATTTTAGAATCAAGCAAAAAAATTTGTATAATTTTTTTTTTTTTTAATACCCCATCGAACTCATGTAATTTTTGTATTAAAATTTAAAAATGCTCTAAATCTGGAGGATTTAGAGCATTTTCTGTTAAACAACTGTAAAAACTTACATAAACCTTAAAAAAAATTGTATAATTTTTTTATATCCTTCATCAAATTTAAGGAATTTTTAGGTTTTAAGTAAAAAATATGTGTAAATTTGAGCAATAATATATATATATATATATATATATATATATATATATATATATATATATATATATATATATATATATATATATATATATATATATATATATATATATATATTCGGATCACTATATTTAAAAAATAATAATAGTTTTAATTTACCAATATTCTGAGGTATTGAAAAAATGAAACTTTGACGCATTTTATCGAAAAATGAAATTTTGAAAATTTTTTTTCTCAACAGTTTAGAACCAGCTTTTTGGTTCATTAATATTGGCTTTAAATTCTCTGACTTTAGCGCCCTCTAGTAGCCTCAAAAATAGCTTTTTCCAAAAAAATCTTTTTAAATTACATGATTTATATTGTTATCTTTCCAAAAACGTATATTTCAACTCAATTTAAAAAATGTTTTTATTTTGATTTTTGTCTATGGAACAAAGCACTGTGCGCTGCGCCGTGCGATGTTATTCTGGGTCAATTTTTTTGAGAGAGAAAAATTAGTGTCGCTGTCTCCCGTATTCTGGGCCGACACTTACATGGGGTTGTCATTGGAGGAAGCTAATTAACAACGTTTAAGTGCTTTGGGACAATTCACAGTACTGAGGACATTTTCAGTGTTAATTAATATTATAGAAATTTGAAATAAGTAGTACAGTGGTTTCCCCGTTCAACGAATGATATATTGTCAGGCCAATTCGTAAAATCGAAAAATTCGTTAAATTAAAATTCTTAAAAACAGTTTTTTTTTGACAAATTACAAAAAATTTAATATGGTTGTCAAATACTAGAGAGTAGGTCTTTGATTGCAACTGTTATGAACTGTTTATAATGTTAAATCGACTTAATAAGTAATTCTCAATTGAAGGGATACATTAGAGCCCAAACACAAGCAAGCGGATTTCGATGTTGTTTTCCGCTCTAAGAGAGAAATGCAAATTAAATGAAGACGGTGTCCAGCAGCGGATTTCATATTCATTTTGTTTTTGTTTCTTTATATTTTTTGAGTTTGGCAACAACAAAACTACATGTATGAAAAAATGCTTTTCTTCCTCTCTTAAATTCCATATATAAAAAATATAAAGCAAATCTTTCTATCTCTTTCCTTCTTATATAAATTTAATGTAAACCTATGTGATTCATTTTGCAACAACGGCAACACCGACAAAGAAGGAGAGTGAGAAAATGAGAGCTTTTGAGAATCCGTTGTAAAAATAAAATAAATTTTAATTTCCAGCGGATTCCGCTGTGTTGTTTTAGTTGCCAAATCTTCATATAAAAAAAATAATCCGCTTGGTTGTGTTTGGGCACTTAAGCGGAATTTTCAGCATAAACCAGGGAACGGCGCTCTTAAATTTCACATTATATATGCTCTTGTTTCCGTGCTCTTATATTTTGCACGGAAAACATTTTTAAACTTATAGTTTATTAATATCTTTTGTTTTTAAACAATTTATGGTCTGTAATAAAAACTATAATTGAATATTATAACAATTTGCTTAAAAAAGTATTATAAATATATAAAATTAATAAATAATTATTCTCTCTTCACATGTAAGAGCATATAGATGTGACAAAATTAAGAGATAATTTGCCCGTGTGCACTATTTTGCCGGTCGTGGGCATAAACGCATCACATACAGTGTCTCACATAAGTTAGTGAATTTTAATTTTTAAATAAAAAAATTAGTTATTTTTAGTTATAAAATTAGGTAAATAAAAAATAATTTTTTATGAATGGGATTTTTTTTGCCTGAGTTGTCTTCTACCAAATGCTGCAAAAAGTAGCTCAAAATTTTGAATCGTTTCCGAGAAATTGAGAAAAATAACACGTGTTAATTTTTTTTAATTTTGTATATTTGAAGATACTCAAAATACTAATAAGGCAAAAAAGATATGTTTTTTATATTAATTGTTATTAAGTATCAGTGATAAGCATTTACTAATTCTTTTTATAAATTTGGGGAAATTAAGCGAAGTTTCTTTACATGTGTCTTACAAAAAGGAAAGTTGGAATAATCGTTTCATTTTTCCTAAATTATTTCTTAAATTTAATTTGTTTTATTTGGAAATATAAATGGACTTTGTCATGTCTTCGAAAAATAATTTTTACTGCAAAAGTTATAAATATTGACATTCCAAGCGGTGTACATTATTTCATGATTTTGTTAAAAATTAAAAATTTTCAACATTAAGCCCATTTTACTGAAGTATTAATCCACATATTTTAACAAAACTTTCAGATTGTGTTTCTGTAGGTATTAGCTGTTATTAAATGGGAGATTTGGATACCGGCTACAAAAATACAAATAAATTGGTGCCATAGTATAAAACGCGATAAGAGGTATATTTTAAGTTGCATAACTATATGAATTTCAAGCTATAAGGAATCTATAAAAAGGTAAAAATACCCGAAAAAGTTTACTATTCTGTTAATATTACTTATGTTGATGAAAATAAAATTGAAAATTTTTCCCTCCAACATTTCTGAAGTGCAAGTTATTGATCCAAAAGTAATATGGCTAAGTAATTAGAGAAATAAAACCAAGTACAATTATGTCGGGGTGTATTTTGGAGCTATATCGTAAAGTCATGCGATTTAGTCTCAAAATTTATAAATGGCTATATATCGGGAAGATACTTCCCAAAATTTTGAAATACAATTTTGATACGAAGGGTATCAAAATGGGCTTGATATTTAAGATATTCTATTTTTAATGGTTCAATGCCTCGTAATTAACGACTTGGATCCTTCACATATGGCGTTTTAACAAAAAACTTATAAGGATCTAAATACTTTTTATTTGTCTACTATTAATAACAAAAAAGATTATCGTATTTGTCATTTATAGAAGAAAAATAGGCGTGTTCTTCCTAAATCAACCTTCTAAATCCATTAAATAAAAATTGGACTAAAAATCCCCAAACTTAACCGCCAAATTAGGGAAATAAATCAGGAAACCTTTAATGATGATACTTATGACATATTATTAATAAAAATTTAAAGAATTTCTTACATTTTTATTTTGTTTGACTTTCTCAAATACAAAAGTGATAAAAATTCAAATACTTTTGTTTGATAAATTCGATGACTTTTCGTACTATTTCTGGAATAACTTGGAAACAATGCAATATTTTTGATTGCAGTTTTTTGCATTATAAAGATAACAAATAGGCAAACACAATTCAGTTAATAAATCTAAGAATTATTTTTTTAAATCACATAATAAACCCGTTTTAATTATTAATTTAAAAAATTCAAATACTTTAGTGAGACACTGTATGTATGGAGGTACATAATAATATGACATTGCACAAAATACTAAGTAAATCATATTTAACAAGTAATAAAATAACAGCTTTGTAACGTATTTTTATTTTTTTTTTTAGTAATTTCTTATTTAGAAAATAGTTTTCAAATGAAAAAATATTGTCCAAACGAAAATTTTGAATTCTCTTACTTTTGTATAAAATGGGTGAGTAGTACTCTTTTAATAGGATGATAAATGTGTTTTATTAAGTTTTTCTTATTTTTATAGATTTCAAATCACATTTTTTTGGAAAAATTCGTTATATAGAGTAGTAAAATATATAGATTGTTCGTAATATAAGGTACTCAATGTTAAAAATTTGGACGTACGTTAAATCGTAAATTCGTTAAACTGAGTATTCGTTAAACCGGTAAACCACTGTAATTGTGTACTTTTTAAACAATTTTTTTCATTTATTAATTTTATATTTTTTTGTAAACGTCAATGATGACATCACAAATCGAACACACATCCTTCTGATGTATCTCACGTTTTATAATCTGTAACGGTTCAAGAGACACTGGTTTACTTTTACACAGGGATGTAAAATTAAAATATTTTTCGGTATTAAAATACATTTCAAAAAGTACTTTTTTCATTTTCAGAGTACTAAAATTAAAATTTTTTATAGTTATTTATTTTTTATTTAGTGAAAAACTCATAGGATCTAATTGCTATATTTGAATATTCAAAATGAAGGATTAAGTACAATACCAAATCATTAAATACGAATTAGATTAAATGTTATAGTAAAATATAAAGATCTTAATAAATTAAGATAAACTTAAGGAAAAAAAGTCTGATGTCAGAAATTTTGAAAATTAAAACTTGTAGTATTTAGTAATTAAAACTTTAGAGTTAAATTTAAAAATTAAAACCTACAACTATAAACTTATTTGAATTGTCTATTTTTATTTTTTACTTATTACATATCTATTTTGTTTGGGAACTCGAATATTATTATTCATTTTGAACACCGATTATTAGAAAAAAAATTAAAAATATTTTTACTTAAAACTTTTCAAATTTTTTAAAATTCTTATATGTTTCCTTTGCTTTAGGAGCAGTTTATGATCACTAAAATTTCAAACAGGCCCACTTTACTGTTTGCTTTGTTAATTATTTTTTAGTGTGCCCCTAATGATATGCAATAGTAAATATTTTGTTTAACAAAAAAACACCGGTATTTGTGAATAAAAGCTTTTTAATGAATTTTTTAACATTTGTACAAGCTTTATTTACGATTAGCGTTGCCCTATTGAATTTTTTTCTCTATCCCTAAAAAGTATTAAATGAAACAATTAGTTTTAAATTAAATTAATATTTTTTTATATTAAATTAAATTTTTATTATTAAAATTCTTGCAGTAATATTATTAAGTACTTTGTAAGAAAGTGGGGATATTTAAAAAATTTTTAAGGGGCCGAATTAAGGCCACAAGTTAAAAAAAAATTAAAAAAGGGAGCCAATAATTAGGGTAAAATTTGCTTCGATTGAAATATCTCTTAAATTAAAAGAGTAAGCATAATTTTTGTAGAGATTTAAAAGGACTACCAATATGTAATTTTTTATTTTTTTACATTCAAGTCATAAATGAATTTTTGACGATTAAAAGTGACAGTTCACAAGTTACAGAATTATTTCCAACAAAAATCGATTTGGGACCACTGTGTGCTGTTAAGTTAACATTAAACCGAATGTACATAAGATAAACAGATGACAAACTAATTAACATTTACAAATGTTAGAATTTCTACATGAGTATGAGTGATATTCGTTTGCTGTAATTATTACTGGATATTATTTCACTGGTATGTGTGTGGATGCAGCCCGACCGAGCAAATAAGAAACAAACATATTGACTTTTACTTTAAAACATTTTACAATCATTTATATCTAACAGGAATTATTGATTCATATCCCAGTTATCGTTCAAACTAAACGTTAATACAAATTTTAACGGTTAGTTTTTAATTTGAAAATTTTTTGAGTTTTTATATAAATTCTTTTCGAGCAATTAAAACAAGATTAAATATACTTAATATAATTTTAAAAGTGTTTATAATTTAATAAAAAAAAAATTAAAATTCATCAGACTTAAAACACATATTTCCTTTATTAGCAAATAAAAATAAAGAAAAAACAGAAATAAATATTTGCAAAAAAAAAAAAAAAAAAATAATAATAAATAAAAAATAAGTAAAATACATACAAATGTATTAATTTTATATGTTTAATAAATTAAAAAACAAAATCAATTGAAACAAACAATATTGATACGTTTTGCTCTATTAAAATCCAAAAGTTCTGATAACGTAGTTTTGTTTTTTGAATTTATTTCTCTGCTATTTTTATACAAACAAGTGTTTCAAGATTTTTATACCCTACACCACCATAGGTGGGGAGGGTATTATGCGTTTGTGCTGATGTTTGTAACACCCAAAAATATTGGTCTAAGACCCACCTTAATTTATACCAATCGGCTTAGAATCATTTTCTGAGTCGATTTAACGATGTCCGTCCGTCCGTCCATGTAAACCTTGTAATCAAACTACAGGTCGCAATTTTGAATTAAAATTAATGAAATTTGGTACACAGGTTTCTTTTAGTCCAGGGACGAAGCCTATTGAAATTGGTTATGATCGGTCCATTATTTCACCTAGCCCCCATACAAATGTCCTCCCGGAAAAGGATTTAACGATCATAAATCCCTTAAATATAGCAATATTTTAATGAAATTTGGAACATATAAGTTTTATATAAGTCTAAATAAGTCTGCCGATTTTTAAAAAGATCGGTTCATAATTAACCATAGCTCCCATATAAACCCCTTTTCAGAAAATCACTTTAACGGGCATAAATCCCATTAAAATGTTAGTATCAAGTTAATATTCGACACAAATAAGTTTTATATGAGCATACATGATAGTGCGAAATTTTACAAAGATCGGTCCATAATTTACCATAGCTCCCATATAAGGCCCTCTTTCGGGAATCACCCAAAAGTGAATAAATTCATATAAATGTCAGCATCAACGTAATATTCTGTATTCGTATGTTTTATTTTACACTTATGAGTATCGGTCCACATTTGACTCCAAGTCAAGACCCCTCCCCGAGTTATAATGTACACAATGGTGTAGGGTATCATATGGTCGGGCTTGACCGACTATATCTTTTTCTCTCGTTATTTCTATATTTGTTGGAATATTAAGAAAAAAAATTTTTCATATTAAAGGTAAGTCTTTTTATTTATTAGATTATAAATTGTAATATTCTTTGTAGTAAAAGAAGCTAATTCGAAATTGTTCTTGTATTTATTGGAATATTTTTAAAAGTTTTATTTTAATTGAAAAAGGTGTCACACGATGAAATTTATTAAATAGCTTAAACTAGTTATACAAGTGTTATTTTTCTAATAAATAATTCAATTTCTAGTACCTTTAATAGTTTCAGTCTAAAACAATTATATATTTAACAAAATATTATGCGACAGGAATTTTCTAAGGACAGCCTACGAGATCTCTATTAATATAAATAGCAAAAACTTGGTAATGACATGTAGTTACGGATGTAGTTACTTTGTAATGACAACAACATACTGTCTGCATTACATAGAAGTTGTTTAGTAACTAATTATTTATAACCCGAATGTAAAAAATTATTTATGATCAGATTTTTGAAAATATTAATTTTTATGATTTTTATAATGCAGTTACCAATTTATATATTTGAAGAAGGGATGAAAGGCAAAATTTGCGTGTGAATTAATTTGTAATCTAAAATAGTTTATTTTTATTACATTTATTTTAATTACATTTTTGGTTGTTGTTAAGTTTTTTAAAATAAGATTTAAAAAATCTTTTTACAACAACAAAGAACATTTTATATCCTGATATTTCATTACTTATTTATAACCTAAAATGTAACTAGTTCCTATTATTATTACTAATCATGACTTCAGTAATGCTTTAAAATCAATGCGCTGTTTAACAGCTTTGAAGTAATTAGTTATTGTAATGACATCTAAGCAATGTATAGGGTAAGTAGTTTCCTCTAATGTCATCACCGTGTTAAAATAATGAGTTATTCAGCTAATGTGTAAGTAGTCGAGTGTCATTATATTAGCTTTTTAACTCTTACATGGCAACCAAAGTTTTTGCTGGGATATTTAATTAATATTTAAAATTCAATGATTTGTAACGATTTCTTTATAAAAAATTATCTTTAAATCAATGGAATTCTACCCACATACTATCATGTATCTTTAATTTAATGTTTCTAGGTTCATTATTGTAGAAATTCAACAAGTACCATTATAAGAATGAAAAAGTACCACAAAGTCCCCTGTTATGGATTCTCATTCATTTAGGATCATATATCTTTAATTTCATGTTTCTAGGTTAAATATTATAGAAAATTCAAAAAGTACCATTAAAAGAACCAAAAAGTACCACAAAGTGCCCTCTTGTGAATTCTCACTCACTTAGTTCATGTTTCTAGGTTTCCTAAGTTCATATTCCAGGTTTGCATTATTTAATTTGAATAAAATTTAATTTCCCTTTTTTATTCCCTATTTGGTATTTTTTATTACCCCCCCTAAATGTAACAAAGATTGTACGCCAATGAATTTTTTAAATTGTACTGGGATCTAATATTAAAATATTCATAGTAAAAAGAAAAAAAATATTTTGTGAAAAAGTACCAAAAAAAGGTACGATTTTTTGAATTTCCAAAAAGTACCAAACTTTTGTTCATCAATTTTCAATAAGATACTAATTTGATGCACATTTTATTTCTATGCTTACTGGATTAAAATATAGATATGTTGCAAAAAAAGTACCAAATTGCAATTTTTCCCGTTTTCTCCCTAAAAGAGCCGAATATCAAAAAAGTAGCAGACACCTATCCGATTATTTTTTAATGAATAAAAAAAAAAACTATTAAACTTCTTTTGTATCTCTATTCATTTAGGAGATATAAGGTTACAGATTTTACTCGTTTTTACCCCTTTTTAACCACCTAATATTCGAATTTCCAAAAATCCCGTCATAGTCGATCTATTTGATCGACTATTTGAAGATATATCATCTTTCTAGTTTTAACCTCTCAAAAATATACGCTTAACTTTAATTTATACCAATCGGCTTAGAATCACTTTCTGAATCGATTTAACGTTGTCCGTCCGTCCGTCCGTCTGCCCATCCACGAAAATCTTGTAATCAAGCTACAGGTCTCAATTTTGAAAATAAATTAATGAAATTTGATACACAGGTTTCTTTTAGTCCAGGAACGAAGCTTATTGAAATTGGTTATGATCGGTCCATTATTTTCACCTTGTCCCCATAAAAATTACCTACCGGAAAAGGGGTTAAACGATCATAAATCCCTTAAGTATAGCAATATTTTAATAAAATTTGGTACATAGTTCCATATAAGTTTAAATCTGTGTGCCGAATTTCATGAAGATCGGTCCATAATTGACCATAGCTCCCATATAAACCCTATTTCAGAAAATCACTTTAACGGGCATAAATCCCATTTAAAACTTAGTATCAAGTTAATATTCGACACAAATAAGTTTTATATATTTATAAATGATAGTGCCAAATTTTACGAAGTTAGGTCCATAATTTACCATAGCCCCCATATAAAACCCACTTTCGTAAATCTCCCAAAAGTGAATAAATTCATATCAATATTAGTATCGACGTAATATTCTGTATTTGAATGTTTTACTTTACACTTAATAAATTAAAAGCAGGATAGGGCTCGGACGGGACAAATGAGCAAAATCGGTTAATAAACAAAAAAGTTATGGCCAAAATACTAGAAATACAGGGTGTCCGTTGTAGCTCCATTTCATAGTTTTCTGCTGATATCAAACAAATGCATGCACGATAACGAAATTTTGTACAAATAGTTCGAGGGTCGATATAAACTTGGATACTAAAAATGGTCGTGTTCCGTTCACTTTACCGCCCACTTCCCATATAAGGTGAAACGTCAATGAAATATTGCTCAAATAGTTCAAGGGCTAACGTAAACTCGGAAACGTAAAATTTGAGAAAGTTGATGGTGGGTATATAGATTCGGCCGCACCGAATATAACATTCGCTCTTGTTAATTTTGAAATTTTCAAAAATATTTCCTAAATGTACAAATTCTTTGTTTAATTATTTTTCCATTTAATCTTCAATTTATTAATTGTAATTAAGTTAATATTAAGTTAATGTGATTATCTTTAGTCTCAATGGTCAATATTTTTTTTGAATATCGTTGAATTTTTTATAGGTCGTCTGGGTGCTAAAAATTATCAATAATTTTCAATGAAACAAAGTCAATATATATTTTTTTGAGAATGTTAACCATTTAAGTATTATTGATTTTTTTATATTTTTTTATCAGCATGTTTTAAAAATAAAAATTGATGAAATAAGAGTAGAATTTGAAATAGAATAAAGAAATAATATATATCGACCATTACAGGAAAGAACGCCCGAAAAAGTATATTTTTTTACTTGATGGCTTTCAATTTCGATAAAAATTTGTATACATAAACTCTATTAAGCTTTTTATCAATTTAAGTTTTCAGTTTTGTGAAATTTGCAAAAACTCGCGATTTAATTTCGCTTTTTAATTTTCTCAAAAACCAAAAAAAAATTTCAAAAGTATGTAACTTTGAATAGCAATATCTCTGGAAAGACTTTGTGAATTTTAATGATTTAAACGGCCTAAAAATGTCGCATATGGCGGCTTTACGACGAACATTTTAAAAATAAGAAAGATTTTTTTAAAATGCATTTTAATGCAATTGTATTTTTCAAATGCATTTTTCTTTAAATATGCTATTAAAATTTTTTAATTTTTTAACATAAATGAAAAGATTGGAATCTTTACATTAAGATAAAAGTGTAAAATTTTTGGGACGCGAAAATCTTATATGCATAATCCAATTTTTATAAAAACGTTTCAAATTTTTCATATAAATATAATTTTTTTTTTGTTTTTGGAATTTTCTGTAAAATTTGTATAAAAGTTAACAAAATATAAAAAGTATGCAATTTTAAATATTCATATCTCTTGAAGTTATTGATGGATTTCTGTAATTTAAAAAGTATTTAAAAGGCCATTGTATATTTTTTGTGTAATTTAGTCAGCATTTCGAAAATCACGTCTTCGATCCATAATATTTTAAAAATATAAATGCAGTTTTTAGATGCATTTTTGTTAGTTGCGAATTTATTAAATTTTAATTTTTCAAAAGTGTATTTAAAAATGCTTTGTTAATTATAACTTAAAACAATAAATAGTCTGATACATAAAGTTTTAATATTTTTAAGGATTTTTTAAAAAAATAACACTATCAATTTTTTTTTAACAAAATACTCATAATACCAGAAAAATATAATTTTTATATGAAAAAATTTAAACTAGTTGAAGAAAAGGGGAAATTATGCACAGTACATGTGTGCGTCCCAAAAATTTGAGATTTTTATTTTAATGTAAAGATTCCATGCTTGCCAAATACGAAAAAAAATCAAAAAAATTTAATAGCATATTTAAAGAAAAATGCATTTAAAAAGTGCATTTAAAAAATGCAATTGCACTAAAATGCATTTTTAAAAAGTATTTCTTATTTGTAAAATACTCATGTTTAAGCTGATATAATTACAATTCAAAAGCCGTTTAAATAATAAATTTCCGTAAAGCTTTTCCAGAATTATTTGTATTTAAAGTTGTACACTTTCGAGGTTTTTTAGATTTTTTTGAAAGTGAAAAAGCTAAATAAAATCGCGAATTTTATGAATTTAACGAATCTGAAAACGGAAATATTTATAGACACCCATAGACCTTATACGAATAAAATTTTATAAAAATCGGAGGACACTTGGTATATTTTTGGGCGTTCTTTCATGGGATGGACGATATATTTTTTTGAAGTATGCAAAATAATTTTTTTTTTTTTAAATAAAAAATGGGAATAAAATAAAAATTCCTCAAATATATCATAAAAATTTTGCAACTAAAAATTTATTTTCTTGTGACTTATTTATCTTGAAGTTGGAATAAAGAAAAATCTTAAAAACTCTGGCAGAATAATATTTCTTGTAAATAAAGGACATTGTTGAAGAGGCAAAATTCAAATAAGGGTGATTTTTCTATTTCATTTTTAAAAGTCTTTTGACGAAGCCTTTTAAAAAAGACGAGTCGAAGAAACCATAAAAGTTAAACATAATATTACACACCACTGTACTACAAGACGATGTACTGTGGCATGGTATTAACATATTTTCGAAATAAAAATTACTCTCACAATCATAAAGACTAAATCTATAAATTGATTTTGTACTTTTCTACTAATTCTTAATCTTTACCAACATGAATCTTGAAAACAGGTACTTTTTTGACGATATTGGTTTCCTTTTGAATTGGTATTTTCTTTTAGAAAGATTTCAATTTTACCTAAATTGGTGTTCTTTTATTATTTTGGTTTTATCTTTAAAAAATTATACTAATTTTGAAAAATAGTACGAAAATAATTGTAATTTTTTGATAAGCCACTTTTTATTAGAAAATAAATCCATTTTTATACCCTAAACCACCATAGGTGGGGAGGGTATTATGCGTTTGTGCTGATGTTTGTAACACCCAAAAATATTGGTCTAAGACCCATATTAATTTATAGCAATCGGACTAGAATCACTTTTTGAGTCGATTTAACGATGTCCGTTAATCCGTTCGTCTGTCTGTCTATGTAAACATTAAAATCAAACTATAGAACGCAATTTTGAACATATATTTTATTAAAATTTGGCACACGGGCTTCTTATAGTCCAAGGACAAATTCTATTAAAATTGTTTAAGAACGGTGCATAAATGTCCTCCCGGAAAAGGGATTAAACGATCATAAATCCCTTAAGTATTGCAATATTTTAATAAAATTTGGCACATAGTTCATTATAAGTTTAAATCTGTGTGCCGAATTTCAGGAAAATCAGTCCATAATTGATCATAGCTGGTATAAATACCATTAAAATGTTAATATCAAGTTAAAATTCGACATAAATAAGTTTTATATAAATGTAAATGATAGTGCTAAATTTTACGAAGATCCGTCCATAATTTACTATAATGACAGCTATGGCCCTCTTTCGGGAATCACCCAAATGTGAATAAATTCATGTACAGTGGTGGCCACGAATTTAAGACACGACATTTCACTTATATATTTCTGATAATTTTTACATCTTATCGAACAAATTTTAGATCCATGTTATTTTTTAAAGATCCTAGTAATGTTATGAAAAAAAATCAACAATAGTTTGTTACCTATATTTAGTTTCCAATTTTTATTTACATATTATACAGATTAATACAAGTTTAAGCCTGGTCATGAATTTAGGACATAGGCAAAATAAAAGTTAATTCACAAAAGTAAAGCTCAGCTTCATAAAACAATATTAGTATTTGGTGGGAAATCCTTTATTTTGAATCACAGCAGCGCATCTCCTGGGTAAACTTTCAACTAAGGCCATACAGCGCTCCTTTGGAATGGCATACCAAGCCTTTTGAATTTCTTCCCATAAATCAGTCAAATTTTTTGGCTTTACTGCTCGTACATGCTCCTCAATATCATTCCACAAGTTCTCAATTGGATTGAGATCCGGGGATTGAGCTGGCCATTTCAGAACTGTGATATTATTTTCCTCTAAGCAACTCTTCACTAGGCGTGAAGTGTGCTTAGGGTCATTATCATGCATAAATTTCCACATTAGAGGCATGTTGTCTTCAGCGAATGGTATCATGATGCTTGTCAGTATGTTTTTGTAAATATGCTGGTCCATTTTATTGATAATCTTCTGAATGGGACCTACACCATGCCAGGAAAATGCTGCCCACACCATGACATTTCCACCACCATGCTTAACCGTTTTAAGGGTGTACTTTGGGTGATGCTCCAGGTTTGGAGGACGCCATACGTACTGTTTTCCATCAGAACCAAAGCGACAAAACTTGGACTCGTCGCTCCAAAGTATATTTTTCCAAAATGTCATCGGCTTATTGAGATTTTCTCTTGAAAACGCTAGTCGGGATTTAATATTTTTTTTTTGACACAAGTGGTTTACGTTGTGCAATACACCCACGTAAGTTCTTCTCATTCAGACGTCTTCTTATTGTCCTGGACGATATATTAATACCAAAATCCGATGAAATCTCATTTTTAATTTTACTTGAGCTCTTGAAAGGATCTTTAGCAGCTGATTTATAAATTAAGCTATCCTCCCTGGGTGTAGTTTTTCGGGCTCTAGGGTGCTGTTTGACATTTTTGGTAGTGCCATGTTGCTTGATGTGTTCCAGTGCATTGTAAATCTTGGATCTGGAACATTTTAGTAGCTTGGAAATTTCCATTACTGTTTTTCCATCAGTATTCATTTGTTGGATCAATTTTCGCTCGGCATCCGAACTCCAAGTACCTCTGGCCATTTCTAACTAAATATTTTGATGTATTCTAACATTAAATGGAATAAAACATTCATTACTTACCTTTTAGCTTCAAAAAACACCAAAAAATCACTTAAAAACCAAATATTTCTTATATGTTTTAAATTCGTGACCAGCTTCAAAAGCACGTTTTTACGAAAATATAATAAAAACAGCAACAAAATGTATACACAAACAAAACCAAATAACGGTAATTGATCTTAACATTACAGGGTACACTGAAAAATTAACAAAATCTAATTTTATATTGCAGGGTTGTAATAATTATCACAACTTAGTTCGTTACATGTCGTGTCTTAAATTCGTGGCCACCACTGTAAATGTTAATATCGAGGTAATATTCTGTATTCGTATGTTTTTTTATACCCACCATCAAAAAGATGGGGGGTATATTGATTTTGTCATTCCGTGTGTATTTTCTGGGTCCTGGTTAGATTCTGAGTCGATCTAGCTATGTCCGTCCGTCTGTCCGTCTGTTGAAAGCAGGATAGGGCTCGAACGGGACAACGTAGGAGGACGAAATTTGGCATAAATATTTGTCTTATATAAGGTTTTGGGATTGAAAATGGGCGAAATCGGTTAATAAATAAAAAAGTTATGGGCTAAAAACTAGAAACACAGGGTGTCCGTTTTATACTTTTCTGCTGATATTTCTTTAATAAAAGCATGTACGACAACAAAATTTTTTATGTAGAGTTCGGGGATCGATATAAACTCGGAAACCAAAAATGGGAGTGGTCCGCCGACTTTACCGCCCACCTCCCATATAAGGTGAAAATCAACGAAATTGTGTTCAAATAGTTCAAGGACCAATGTAAACTCGGAAACAAAAAATAGGCGTGGTCCGCCAACTTTACCGCCCCCTCCCATATAACGTAAAATTTGAAAAAGTTGATGGTGGGTATATAGATTCGGCCGGGCCGAATATAACATTCGCGCTTGTTTAGACTTAATATAAGTATCGGTCCACAATTGGCCCCAAGTCTAATAAAGAACACCTCCCCAAATTTTGATGTAAACAATGGTGTAGGGTATCATATGTGGCAGGGCTTTTTTTCTAGTTTTAAATTGATTTTTGAAAATTAAACTGAGAACTTTTATTTGAAAATTGGTACTTTTATTGAATCACTTTTTTTTAAAAGTATACAACACATGTCCTCAGTTATAGGGGATCTTACTGATAAGAAATATATATTTTTTTATACCCACCATAAAAAAATGGGGGGGCATATTGATTTTGTCATTCCGTGTGTAACATTGTAACGTGGTTTTGTTGTCGGCTGAGGTAGTTCAGTCGAGTCCAGGGTCGACTTACGGGATCCACGAACCTGAAGTGAGAACACAATTGGTTTACCCTTTCTGGGGGTTAATTATACAGTGTATCTTTATTTAATAATTCAATGTCTCAGATATCGGTAATAATAAATTATAGTTAATACTTTTGTGTTAAATAAATTACTAGCAGCACGATGATATGTAGGGATTCAGTCGGTTACTTCTCAGGTAATCCGGATTCTACTGGCGAAGTTGAAGATTCGGTTCTCCCGGGTATTATGCAGCAAGCAGGATCGTTGATGATACTTAAATATAACTTATGAATACTGATGTAATAATACAATTTCTTAAAGCTATATTACAAAATTCAGACTTGATCTAATGGATATAATAGACGATATAACTCGCTGTGTCAAAACCGATGACCGAAGTCACGGTGCCAAAACTAACAACCGAAGTTGCAGTCATAGATAACAACTAGAACTTCAACCATAGATTAACAACTAGATATTTATGTGAGAGAAAAAAACCTAATTCAATTGTCAGAAACCTAATTCATACAAAAACAAAATACATGTAGTCACATATATTTTGTTTTTGTATTTTCAAAAAAATGAGTAAATTTTTTGAAAATTTAGTATAGGGTGGCTCTCACATAAACTTCTAGTTCTATTCTATGACTTCAACTCTTTTCATTCGCTCAGCAACAAAAAATTATTCTCTTCACACGTATACATTTGTTCTGTAGAAAATTCTACTAACACATACAAAGAGTTAGGTTTTTTTGACAGTTGAGTTAGGTTTTTTGTGAGCAAGTTGGAATTCTAGTTGTTTTCTATGGTTGCAGTGCCGAGACAGACGATAATTTGCTCTGCCAAAACCGATGACCGAAGTCACGGTGCCAAAACCATAGAAAACAACTAGAACTCCAACTTGCTCACAAAAAACCTAACTCAAATGTCAAAAAAACCTAACTCTTTGTATGTGTTAGTAGAATTTTCTACAGAACAAATGTATACGTGTGAAGAGAGCAATTTTTTGTTGGACTTCTAGTTGTTTTCTATGGCCAAAACTAACAACGGAAGTAGTGGTATCGGGCATAGAAAACAACTAGAACTCCAACTTGCTCACAAAAAACCTAACTCAATTGTCAAAAAAACCTAACTCTTTGTATGTGATAGTAAAATTTTCTACAGAACAAATTTATACGTGTGAAGAGAGTAATTTTTTGTTTCTGAGCGAATGAAAAGAGTTGGAATTCTAGTTGTTTTCTATGGTATCGGGACTGACGATCGAAGTTGTAGTTCCGAAACACACGGAGCAAAGCCGCTGTGTCCGAAATAGTCAGAAATTCTGTACAAGGTATCCCCCTAACGCTCGGACTTAATCCAAGTACCAGGGAAACAGTGACTGATGTTACGATATCAAGTGTCTTGGAATAAGGCAAGTTATATCGTAATATTAGCTGTCTTAGAATTTGGCAAATTGAATCGCCACTGTACCATACAAACTTAGAGTACTTATGAGAATAATTATATAAACTTAATGAGAATTATTAAATCTCAATTCTTAGAACAACAATAAGGGTGTTCATAGATAAGGTAGAATTATAATAGGGTATTCACGGATGAGGTGTATAATGTAATAGTAAATAAAATAATCCGGATAAAAATAATAAAATTTATGTAATAACGTTTCATAGTATAAATTCATTTAATACCATAAAACTTCGTTACAACATGTCCAAAGAATCATTTAAAACCCCATAAGGTATATATTTTCTGGGCCCAGGTTCGAATCTGAGTCGATCTAGCTATGTCCGTCCGTCTGCCTGTCTGTTTGTCTGTTGAAAGCAGGATGGGGCTTGAATGGGAGAATCTAGGGGGACCAAATTTGGCTCAAATATTTATCTTATATAAGGTTTGTTTGGTATTTAAAATGAGCAAAATCGGTTAATGAACAACAAAAGTTATGGGCAAAATACTTGAAACACAGGGTGTCCCTTGTACCTTCATTTCATATACTATTTCTGCAAAAATCTCTTAAACAAAAGCACGTACGACAAAGAAATTTTGTACAGATAGTTCGAGGGTCGATATAATCTCGAAAACAAAAATTGACCGTGGTCCACCCACTTTACCGCCCACTTCTCATATAACGTAAAAAAAAGTTTCAACATTCAACATTCAAGCTTCTTTGTTTTGAATTAAAAATTAAGAAAAATTTGATTATAATGATAACACTGGTCAACAAAAAAATCCTCCCCCATAGACAAATAGTTGGACTTGATGTATTTTGATGTGCTAAACGCGAATCTGCTTTCAGTTTTTCACCATCAGGTCCGGATTTTTTTTATGGGCGTGTCTAATATTTCGCCCATAGTAAGGCCATTACTCTAGTATATTTCCTCATAACTCATGAACGGTGTGTACGATTGATCAAAGTGATACACCAAAAAGATGCGGACTAAAAATATCTTTGAATTCACCTAACATAATTTTTTTATGTGCTCAATAGTTTTGGAGTTATTTTGAAAAAAGCGACTTAAAGCCAATATTTTTTCACATATTTTGATGTATTATTTATATAAATCGTGCATACCGTTCTCGAATTATAGTGAAATATACTCGAGTAATCGACCTGATGGAAAAAAACTGAAAGCAGATTCAAGTTTAGCATGCGGAATTCCATCTAGCCTACATATTTTTTTTGAAGGAGCTCAAAAAATTTTTTTTTGTCGGCCAGTGTAATTAAGCTTCCTTTAGTAATTTTGCAACAATTGAAGATATATAAATTAACAATTTATTTTACAATCAAACCCACTGTGCAATATTTAATAAGTGTTAGTCTAACTTAAAGAATCTCTTGTTAGAAATAACTAATTAAATATTTCGAGGAATTTTGTAGCACCTTTTTAAAATGCTTTAACTTGCAAACAGACTAAACAAATATTTAATAAAATAAACATGACCACTAATATATAGATAATTGTTTTTCAATCATTTAAAATGTAGATAATTGTTTTTAGTAAGGAGTTTTTTCTACTATAACTACTAAAATTGTAAAAAAAATGAAAATAAATAATTTTTTGCCAAAAATAGTAGTTACATTAAATCTATTAAATATTTGTTCAGTCTGACTTTCGACTATTTATACCTTAACGTAAATTTTAAAGTACATTTACTATATAAATATTTATTCTTAAATAACTTAGTATTTAATATTATTGAATATAATTTATGGATGATTTGTTTTTTAAATAAATTCACATCTTACTTGTTTAATACTATTTTTTATTATTGATTTTGTTTATATTTTGCTTTTTTGTTTGTTTGTATTTAATATTTTTGTGATGCTGGGTTTGTTGTTTTTATTTTTTTTTTTTAATAATTAATTGATATTATGTTTATTTATTAGAACAATATTGCTTTCTATTTATATGGAGGGTTGAAGTGAAGGCCAGAAGAAATTGCTTTTTTAATGTTGTTTTTTTTTTTTTAATTTTAATATAATATTTTTTTTTATTTATTTGCATTTTGTTTATAATTTAATTCCATTACTTTTAACACTTTTTTAATATTTTTTTTGCTTGATTATAAAACAAATACAAAATTAAATAAAAACAAATGGTATTTATACATATGTATGTATATTTCAAACAGCCTATTATTGTTTTTTAACATTTTGTTGTTGTTTTCTGTTCATTATTTCAAAAACTCTTGTGCCGAAAGCGTGTTGAAAATTTAGTGTCGCTTGTCGTTTTGACGCGTTCGAGGAAAAATAAAAATATATATAAACAAAATAAAATAAAAAAATATACAAAAACAAAAGTGCTTTATATATAAACATATTTTACATTTTTTTATTTATAAATTTGAATTTTCATTTTTTTTATATTTTTTTTGCTTAAATACATAAAGAACACACACACTTGTTCTTACCATTTCTTATATGAAATTTTTTTAAATTTGAATTTTTATAAAGTAAATACTGGCATATACATACATAAATTCGAATAAATTTTTAATTTTTGTCTCTTTCTTTTATAGTTCGATTATATTTGTTTGTTGTTTTTGCCATTGCTGCTGTTGTTTTAAAGGTAAGTTTCATTTTTTTTTTTATTTTCAAAACTGTTTGGAATATAAATATTTTGTATTTTAAGAGATAATAAATAAATTGTTTTTATATAATCATCATCAATAAATTCTTAATGAGAAATAATTGTGGTTGATCTAGTTTTTGAAGAAATGTGTGTTTGTGTTTGTTTTTGAGATATTTGTCAACAAAATAATTTTTATAAATAATACTTTTTTTTTTTTTGAAAATAAGGTACTGAGATAATATTGATCTTGTTTTTAAATAACATAATTGTGAATAAAGTCGTCACTTATTTATTGAATTGAATAGAATAGAATATGTCTCCTTTTATTTGTACCATACCCAGTTTTACAATAAAATAAAAAGTTATACATTTAAAATCCTTCTCGATTTTTAAAGATTTTTAAGAAATAAAAATTTTTAAATTTTGTAGATTTTTTTTTTTTTTTTTTTGAGGAAATATTTTTAAAATTTCCGAAATTATTAAGTTAGATTAAGAATCATGCTTTCTAAGCAATGTAATTTAAATAAAAAAAATCGAGTTTATACTTTTCCTGATTTTTGAAATTAAAATGTTGGGGAATGTAGGCTTTATTGTGTAAAATGGGAAAGTGAAAAAAAACTTTTTGTAAAAGGAATTCCACAAGTGCCAATAAAACGCCGAAAATCCCAAAAATAGGGTTTTTCACATTTTCTACTATAAAATTCACATTTTTCCGAAGCCCCATAGATTTTAATTGAAAACTTTTAACAACATATTATAGATTCTTAAACTGCATTCCGTTTACCTATTCGTGCTTTGAGATTTTAGAAAATATAGACTAAAGTCAAAACTTTCATATAAAATGGGTCGAATTCGGGAAGATGTGTACCTTGACTACTTGAGGCATTGGGCTTACTTTTTATTTTAAAGTTTTCTATGTGAAGATACCTTTCAGAAAAGTACAAAATTTGTATATGTTTTTAAAGAGAATTTTAGTTTAGAGAAAAAACCGTGTAGATACTTTTTCGGCAAAAAAAAAAAAAAAAAAAAAAAAAAAAATCGTAATTTTTGTAATTTTCAAATCCAAAATCATATATTTTTGGACTTGGTAAAGATATTCACTTAAAATTTTTTTGTTCAGTATATAATTTTGTTCTTTAATTAGCTAAAATAAAAAAATAAAATCTGTCGGAAACAATACTATATACTAGGATATATATATGAAAAAACTGGACCAAAAACATGCAAATTGAGTTACTTAAAAGTTCAAATGTAAATAACTTAAAAACTATAAGAGATAAATAGAACATGTAGGTCTTATCAGGGCCTAGAATAATTTATAAAAATATTTTAAATCAGAGGAAAAACAAGAATTTGGCAAGCGTTTTTTAATCGCTTTTTGTATCTCAGAGATACCCCACTTTGAGGCTACTTATCTCCACCCCTGAGGGGTCTGTTGGGTTCTCCTTCCAAACTTAACATTGTACCAAATTTCATGTAAATCCAACCAGCCGATCAGAAGTTACAGATTTATTTCCAAAAATTGTCGATTCTGCCCCAATGTGTATTGATAGGCAACTTGGTTCGGGAATATAAAAAAGTCCACATATTATTGAGAAGGTCAAGAAAATTTAAAACATATTGAAAAGAGATCTAAACACATCTGGTAGAAAAGCTGTCTGGTTAGCTCAGTACTCTATTTGTTACAATGCAGGCTTGAAAACATAAAAAGTTGAAAAAGTTGCAGACAAAATTTTTATGTTGCTAATATTCGAGGAAACATAGAACTCAGTATTACAGTGGGCTCTATAAATATCAATATATATATGTTCATCAGAGAATATTTGCAAAAAAGTCGTCTGCCTTTCAAGAGACAGCATAATGTGTCCACACATTTTTTGACCTATTTGGCATCATGTAACTACGGTAAGGAAGCTCTGAAGTGGTACCAAAACAATAACATAGTTTTTGTACCAAGGGAGGTCAAATTGATCGTTCCAATTTTCCAGAGCTAAGGCCAACGAAGAGATATTGGGTTTTTGTAAAAAGAGAATCGAAGAGGACAAAAGATGTGTCCCAAAATATTGAAAATTTTAAAAGGAGATGGGCAGACTGTTCCAAAAAAGTGACTGAAACTACTATCAAATCTATAATGGAAGAGTTGTCATAAAAGGCCTACGATTTCATTAGTAGTGGTTATAAAAATTATATTTTTCTGTGAACTGTAGTATAATATCAATTAAATATAAAAAGCCAAAACTCTAATTTCAACCGTTTCCAAATTATTAAATTTTCTATATGTCAAGTTTTTTCGAAGGCACTCCTTTTTTGATAAATATTCCTTATTTTAATTTATATTCTTTTGGAAATGGTTACACATTTTTATTTTATTAGTTTTTAATTTTTTTTTAAATTGGTATTATTTATTGACAGTAGTACTGTTTTTAAAAAAAAATATTTTTTAAAGTATTATTTGTTAAATAAATTTATGAAAATGAAAAAAGATGGGGGTATATTATTTTTGTCATTCCTTATGTAACATGTTAAAAAATCGTTTAAGATCCCATAAAGTATGTGTGTGCAAAGTATGTGTCCTTGGTAATGTCCGTCCATCTGTCCGCCTGTCTTTTTAAATTTTGAAAGTTACCAATCAACATTTTTTGGAAATAAATCTGTATCTTCTGATCGGCTGGTTGGATTTGCATGAAATTTGGTATAGGCATAGCAGAGGAGTGTATAATGTTAACTTTGGAAGGAGGACCGAACAAACCCCTTAGGAGCGGAGATAAAGAGGCTAAAAAATGGGTACCTCTGACAAACAAATTTTTTAATCGCTATTGCCAAATTTTTGTTTCTGGTCCAATTTTGAAATTCAAAATCTTTTATTTTTGGACTCGGTGAAGATATCGACTTCAAATTTTTTATTCAACAGATAATTTTGTTCTTTAATTAGCTAAAGAAAACACAAGTGAAATCGGTCGGAAACACTAGGATATAAATGAAAAAACCTAGACCAAGAACATGCAAAATTGAGGTACTTAAAAATTCAAATGCAAATAACTCAAAAACTATAAGAGATAAATAGGAAATGCAAACATGTTTTTTGTAGATCTTATTATTGCCTACAACAATGTATAAAAATATTTGAAATTGGATGAGAAACAAAAATTTAGAGATTAAAAAATTTGTATGTCAGGGATACTCATTTTTGAGCCCCTTTAGCTCCGCCCCTGTTAACATTGTACGCTCTTCTGCTACGCCTATACCAAATTTCATGCAAATCCAACCAGGCGATCAGAAGTTACAGATTTATTTCCAAAAAATTTTGATCCTGCCCCACTGTGCACTGGTATCTTTACTGAGAGTTAGAATTTTTTAAAGTATTCAAATTACTTGTTTGAAATTTCGTACACTAATTTAAAAATTATTGAGAATAAGAATTAAAAAATAATTTATTTAATATTTTTTTGTTTATTTTTTTATAATGTTTTTCTCCACAATTACCCACTGAATAATTATGGGTTTAATTTACGATTATATCTTTGCTTAATTATGTTCTTAAAATTTTGCTCTTCTTAAATTGTTATGGAATGAAAGTTCTATATTTATATTACTTTTTGTGTAATATGTTTGTAAAAAAACATCTGCTTCTTTTTTTAATAAAGTCTTTATAATTTGCGTCACTCTGCATTTTTATGACACATACTGTATTTTTTTCTTTTAAAATTTTATACGTATTTTCGTTTTATAAATATAAATAAACGACAAAAGAATTTAAAACATAAATTTCAACTTTTATTATCTTCAACAATTATATTGGACGAAAAAAAAAGAAATATTTATATATTGCTTAAGATTAAGATAAAAAAATTTAAGATATTTTTGGGAAAAAAAATTATTTTATGGTCCAACGACCTAGATTTTAATATCCAGAATATTATAATCAATGAAAAATCGAATTTTAAAATAATTTTCAATTGACTGCTATTAACATTATTTAATTTTTTATTTTTAAAATTGTTTAAAAATAAATTCCACTTTACTGATCCACTGATCAAGAAAATTACGTGTCATCTTCCTGTGGGGTTTATTTTTTTTTTTTTTTTTTTAAGAATAATTTTTTATAAGTATCCACAATGTCTGCAATATTTATTGTGAATAACGACATTCAATGACATTTTTCCAAAAATATATACGCAAATGCTATATTTAAAATAATGTGAATTTGTATTAATATTATTATGTATATTTAAAAATATAAATGTGTATGTGTAAATATTTGAAAATATTCAAATACACACCCACAAGAAAATGTCCAGCTAAATGTTAAATTTAATATTTAAAAGTCATTGCAAAGATACAACACATAAATTTGTCAAAGTTGTGAAAGTTATTGGTGGTTTTTTGTATTTTTCTTTTTTAATTTTTTATTTTTTTAAAGGTGAATTAAGCTTTAGACAAACTCATAAAAAATAGAATTGTTTTGAAATAGTTTTAGATATATTTAAAAAGATTTATTAACCCTAGAAGGTTAAAATTGTTTTGATGATGATTTTAAAAAGAAAAATTTGTATGACTTATTAACGAAATAATGGTGAAGACAAATTATTAGATTTACTTATTTTGTATTTGATTCAATAAATAAAATAAGAAAACAAGTTTTTCTTTATTTTATCATATAGAAGTTTTCAAATTACTATTTCATTCAGAAAAAATGAAAAATTCGTTTTAGCATTTTATTTAAATGTAAAGGTTTTTTATACCCACCATCAAAAAGATGGGGGGTATATTGATTTTGTCATTCCGTGTGTAACATGTCGAAGGAATCATTTAAGACCCCACAAAGTATATATTTTCTGGGTCCTGGTTGAATTCTGAGTCGATCTAGCTATGTCCGTCCGTCTGTCTGTCCGTCTGTCTGTCCGTCTGTTGAAAGCAGGATAGAGCGGGGGCAACGTAGGGAGACGAAATTTGGCACAAATATTTATCTTATATAAGGTTTGTTTGGTATTGAAAATGGGCAAAATCGGTTAATAAACAAAAAAGTTATGGGCTAAAAACTATAAACACAGGGTGTCCATGAAATACTTTTCTGCTGATATTTCTTCAATAAAAATTTTGTACACATACTTGTTGGATCGACATAAACTCGGAAACCAAAAATGGGCGTGGTCCGCCCACTTTACCGCCCACCTCCCATATATGGTAAAAATCAACGAAATTGTGTTCACATAGTTCAAGGACCAATGTAAAGTCGGAAACAAAAAATGGGCGCGGTCCGCCCACTTTACTGCCTACTTTGATGGTGGGTATATAGATTCGGCCGGGCCGAATATATTCGCGCTTGCTTTTTTTTTTTTAATTATCAATTTAAGTGGTAATTATTAAACAGAAATATTTGAAACACCTTATTAAAACTGTGTCTTTTATTCAATGAAGTGTATCCTTTCAGGGTTAATATTATTTTGAATTTTGTCTATTTAAACGGATTGTTTTTTTATATTTTTATTAAATCAAACTTTTTTCTAAATAAGTATATTAGTTTGTAATTATGTATATAGAAATATTTAAATACATATTACTATAGCTATAGTTTAGTTAATTTCTAATCTTATGGAAAAACCAACATGAGAAAATTTAATTTTATTTCATTTAAATATCGCAAAACCAGCATTAATGTAATTAAATTACAAGTTAAAATACAAAAATGTTTTCTATTTCAAAATATATATTTTGCATAATTAATTAACGAGCTTATTATTTAAACGAATTATTAGGTAGAAAAAAATAAATGTTAATTTAAATATTTACAGCCGTATTCACAAAAAAATAATGTATGCTTGATAACGAGTTACTAACTTTTTGTATGTAAATTTCCATAAGAAAAAGTTAGTAACTTGTTATCAAACCTACATTAATTTTTTTGAATACGGCTGTTATACTTTGTTGTAATCTATATACGTACAGTGACTCACAGTGAAAATGGCCCACCTTTAATAACAAAATATTTTTCAATATTTCTTATATAATAATTAAAAGTACCAATTAAATGATATATATTTTGGAAGCTGGTAACCATAATCTTACAAAAATTGAGTTATATTCAACTTGTTTACAATTTTAACAACAAACTTTTAAGTTCAAAGAGAACATGTACATTTTTTTAGCTCACAATGAAAATGGCCCATCTAAAGAAACTCACTCATATAACGGTATATTATTTTATAAAATTCAATAAAACTACTTCTTTTTAATTTTGCATCATTTTTGCTTCATTTTCACTTCTGAGTTCATTACTATAACCATATAAAAGATTAGTAAACGATATTTTTAAAAGATGGGGCGTCATACTACAGTTGAAGTCAGAAAATTAGTAATTGACCACTATAAAAATGGAAAAAGTCAGCGGAAGATTGAAGAAATTCTAAAAATACTACGTGGAACGGTGAAAAATATAATTAAAAGGTATAAAGATGAAAAACGAATTGAAAGTAAACAAAAAATTAGCCCAAAAAAACTGTTTTCTGAGAGAGATGAGCGTTGGATAATTCAGAAATCCAGAAGTAATCCAATGTTAAGTGCTCCAAAGCTAAGGGATATGGTTGAACAACATTTAGGTATAAGTTGCAATGCTGAAACTATACGCAGAGTACTCAGAAAAGCTGGCTTAAATGGACGAATTGCTCGGAGAAAACCTTTCGTAAGCACAAAAAATAAAAAGCTGAGACTCGAGTTCGCACATAATTATTTGATGAAAGATTTTTCATTTTGGAAAAACGTTATGTTCACCGATGAATCAAAATTCAACATATTTGGATCGGATGGTAAGGTTAATGTGTGGAGAAAGCCCAACGAGGAGTTAAATCCCAAGCACTTACGCCCTACAGTTAAACATGGTGGCGGTCACGTCATGGTGTGGGGTGCGTGTTCTGCTTCTGGAGTCGGAAATCTGCATTTTGTGGAGGGAAATATGAATAAATATCAGTATTTAACAATTTTGAAAAATAACCTGAAACAGAGTGCAGAGATATTGGGCATAAAAGATACTTTCCACTTCTACCAGGATAACGATCCTAAGCATACCGCTCGAATAGTCAAGGAGTGGTTGTTATATAACTGTCCTAGGGTTATTAAAACACCGCCACAGTCACCGGACTTGAATATAATTGAAAACTTGTGGCATAAACTAGATGTTGAAGTGCGAAAACATAAAATTTCTAATATTAATGACCTCAAGGCGGCCTTACAGGAAGAATGGAAAAAAATTTCACCAGATTATACCAAAAAATTAGTGGAATCTATTCCTAATCGTTTAAAATCGGTCATAGCTCAAAAGGGCTTTCCAACAAAATATTAAAAAGAAGTAATAATGGTTCCATTTTTGATACAAATGCGTTGGGCCATTTTCATTGTGATGTAAAATCCGAACTGTATTTTTTGTTTTTATGTAAAAAATCGTTATTTTAACAGTACAATTGAAAAATCTTTTGTTCCTTATATTGAATACCAAATAAACTTTATTTTAAATAACAATATTTTTTCTGTTTGCCTTTTTTATAAAAAATATTAAGCAAATACCGATTTTTATCGTGGTGGGCCATTTTCACTGTGAGTCACTGTACTTATATTATATATTTGTAGTGAAATGTTGAAAATTAAATATTTATATACTAAATATCCATTACGATATTATTTGCTAAAGTATAAAGTCAAGGCAAAAAAAGTCATACATAAATATTAAAAGTTAAGATTGATGTAACCATTTTTTTCTTTATCTTATCAAGGCCTCTTAACTTCACCCAAAGCGAATTTAAACAATTTTTTTTTTTTGTATTTTGACCTGTCAAACTCCATATAAGCACAATTTTTGCTGTCAAACTCCAGGTATAAAAAATTTATGAATTTGCCATATTGTTGTTTTCGTTGAACTGCTGCAACCTGTTTAATTTCGCCATGAAGTTCAAGTCTGTAAAGCCCAAATTACATTAAGCCCAAATTACAATAGCGCGTAGTCAGCAGCAGTGTGTGCTGCCATAATCAGCTGATTATTTAGAATGAACTGTTTGTTATGGTGTTGATTACATTTAGTCAGCAGCAGTTTGCAGTGCTGTTTCATTTAGCCCTGTTTCTAAATTCACTGCGCTGCATTCAGATTGAGAGCGAGACAAAGAGAGTGAGCAAATAAATGAGAGGTTAAAATACAATACAGTAGAACAAAGATAGATGGTGGTTGTAAATTGTGACTGCCTACGCTGAATTGTAATTATAACCGCAGCAATATGTTGTGCTGACAGTGATCAGCTGATAATTTTTGCGGATACTGTTGCTGACTACGCGCTATTGTAATTTGGGCTTTAGAGGTATTTCCATAAAATTTCACATTGTCAGAGCTAATATTAATAACACTGGTCGACAAAAAATTTTTTTTGAGCTCCTTCAAAAAAAAAAAAAAAGAAAAAAATATGTTGACTAGATCAGGTCGGGATTTTTGTTTATGGGCGTGTCTAATATTGTGCCCTAAATATGCCGATTACTCGAGTATATTTCACTATTAGTTGAGAACAGTATGCACGATTTATATAAATGATATACCACGATATGCGTAATAAAATTAGCTTTAAATCGCTCTACTATCAAATTTTTATCCGCTCAATAGTTTAGGATATATTTCGAAAAAAGTGTCGGAATGCTAAATGTTTTTTCATGCTAAATTCAAGATTTCTTTTTTTTACTAAAACTTTTTCTTAAAAGTGAAAACATGAAAAATATTTAAGTTTATCACTTTTATCTTAAAGCTGGTAAAACTACGAGTAAATAAAGCCACGTATCATAAAAATTGATGCACAAATCTTGATTGGATTCACAGTTAAGTTTGGATACCCATGCATACCTATAGGAAATACACTAGTGGGAAAACAATTTTTTTTTTTCGTTTTAAATAAAAAAATAGGTGGATTAAATGTAATTCAAATAAGAATCAGCTTTTACTTTTTTTCTATCACGCATTGATTTTTTTTATGGGCATGACTATTATGATCCCGCCTTTAGGCAGTCACACTTGTGTAACTCGAGAACAGTTTGTCCAATTAAGATAAATTGAACTTTAATATATAGCGACCTAAATTGTCTTTGAGCTGAATTTTATATAATTTTTTGTTCAGTTACTATTTCCGTAGTTATTCGGTAATTAGTACCGAAAATTTTAAAATTGATTTTTTTGAAAAGTGGTGCAAATTTTGATTTATAACTCTCAAATTCTTGAGCGAATGAAAAATATTGTTGAATTTTCCGATGCATCTTTTGATGTATCACTTATCAAAATCGTGTAAAGGGTTCATTCTCGAATTTTATAGTGTGACCGCTGAATAAAGTGATGATATTAGTCATGCACATAAAAAAAAATCAGTACCCGATAGAAAAAAAGTGAATGCTGATTTTTGTTTAACTCGTCAAAATTCACCTAGTCCACCTATTTTTGTTAAAAAAAAATTAAAAAAAAAATTTTTTTTTGGCCTCCACTGTATTTCTACTCAATTGTATGTAAAATGGGTATTTTTACTTAACTGTGAATAAAATTTAGATTTCTGCATCAATTTTAAAGATACATACCTTATATTGTTTGCAGTATTACCAGCTTTAAGATAAAGATGATAAGCTGAAATATTTTTGATGTTTTCATTTATTAAAAGAAATTTTAGTAACAAAATAATCTAAAACTTTGCATGAAAATGATTTTTTTTCGGACACTTATTTCAAAATAACTCCGAAACTATTGAGCACATAAAAAATTATGTTCGAGGAATTTGAAGATATTTTTAGTGCGCATCTTTTGGTGTATCGTACATACCGTTCTTGAGTTATGAGGAAATATACTAGAGTAATGACCTTATTATGGGCGAAATATTAGACACGCCCATAAAAAAAATCCAGACCTGTTGGAAAAAAACTGAAAGCAGATTCGTGTTTAGCACATCAAAATACATCAAGTACAACTATTCGTCTATGGGGAAGGATTTTTTTGTTGACCAGTGTTATTAGGTGAAATAATGGCATAACCAATTTCGAAGTCCTTTTGTCAAAATAACTATTCGTGCCAAATTCTTTGTTCACAAGGTTTACATGAACAGCCAGCCAGACGGACGGACACCATTAAATCGACATTAAGTATACTTTAAGGTGAGGATTCGATGATTTTTTCTATACGTTACAAACATCAGCACAAACGCATATGTAGTGTAGGCTATACAAATTTAATAAACAGATATTTCAAAAATGTCCTTATGAGGTATGCTTGTGCAATTTATGTTTTATAGTTAGTGATCTATTGCATCAGAAAATTTAAATTTCAAAATCATAACATTTAAGTTAAATGATATTGAAAATATCTGTTAACTTAAGGAAAAATTAAAATAACCAACTTAAGATTTTTAAATTAATATTTTGTGATTTTAGATATTTTTTTGATACTTACATCAGCATCCGTCCGTCTGTCCGTATTTTCAAAAATAAACAATACTAAATATAAATTTGTTTGTTATTTTTATTTGTTTGGCCGGCAAACTGTCATAATTCATAAACGAAAAGTCTTTAATTGTCTATCTAGTATTTTCACATATAAATTAATAAATCAATAAAAAATTATAGCCCTTAAAACCCTTAAGCTATTTTTTTTATTAAGATTTATTATAACATATATTTATATCTGTATTATTTAAATCACTTAAATACTAAAAATTCCTTATTCAAAAATTGCAATCTTCAAGATATATTCTATAATCTCTCATATGTACAACAATTACTTATACAGGTTTAATACATTTTTTGTAATATTAATTATTCACCAATTTATTTGTATTAAGTACTATATTGTTTATTTGTGTTTTTTTGTTTATTCGTTTCTCTCAAATTAAATAATTTTACATTAATTAAATTACAAATTCTCTGTACAAAATAACTATAATCATTAGATGAATAAATTAATAACTAATTTTATTATAATATGAGTAAAATATTTATTATTTATAGCTACTAAATATGTAGAGTGTATCTATAAAATGTAGCTGTAGAGTGTAGCTGTAAAGTGTTTTAGAACGTACGTAAGTGAATGCATCTTAAGTAAATTTATTCAACCTCAGCACTACTAAGTTGTTAAAATATTGGCTGTGTTTACACTGTCAATATTTTAATAAGAAGCAAAAGTTAATTTAAAGCCATAAATAACTGTTTGTTTTTATATTAAAAAGGAAACATGTTTTTTGTTTTTTTTTAATAAAATAAAATTTTTATCGCAAAATACAAAATAAATAATGTTATTTTTGGTAAAAAAAAACGTAAAAACTTTTTTTAACTTTGAAAAACATAAAAAATACAAATTTATAAAAAATTACTTTTAGCAATTGTAAATATTTTTTTTTTCTGAATATCATATTTTTTTGAATTAGGCTTAAAAAATTATAAATCAATTTTTACTGTTAAGTGAACTTGATATTCAAAGGAATTTCTATGGGTTTTCTATTAACATTTGAAGTGTAAAATGTAATTCTATCTTTAACACAGTGGCATCTATCTATAGGTAAACCTCAAAATGAATGAATGATCAGTCGCGTGTGAACAATTTGTTTGATCAAGATCAGGGCTGAGATGAAATTGTGGTTAAATTCTATTGTATTTGAGATAAAAATTAAATTTTTGTATTTATTTAGTTTATTTATATTCAAATCTTAATACCGCAAATATCTCTCCTTTAATGAGGTGTCATAATACTTAAATATTTCTATAAACTGTTAAAAATTTGAAAAATCTCGCTTTACTTTTTTCCGTAGGCCTTTAAAATTACAATTTTGTTTCAAAATTCAGCATTTTCGTCCAATGCTAGGATGAAATTCTTAATCAATTTTTATTTTCAATATTAACCATCTGTAATTTTTTATCTTTTAAATTATGAAAAATAAATATATGTACATAAATATATTTTTTTAATATAACTTTCTTAATAATAAATGAGAAAAAAAAGATATAGTAGGTCAAGCCCGACCATATGATACATTACACCATTGTGTACTTTAAAATTTGGGAAGGGACCTTTAATTAGACTTGGTGCTAATTGTGGACCGATATTCATATTATTTAAGTGTAAAATAAAACATACGAATACAGAATATTACGTCGATAATAAAATTTATATTAATTTATTCTTTATTGGGTGATTCTCGAAAGAGGTCTTATATGGGAGCTATGGTCAATTATGGACCGATCTTCGTAAAATTGGGAACTATCATTTACATTTATATAAAACTTTTGTGTCGAATATTAACTTGATACTAATATTTTAATGGGATTTATGCCCGTTAAAGTGATTTTCTGAAAAAGGGTTTATATGGGAGCTATAGTCAATTATGGACCTATCTTCCTGAAATTCGACACACAGATTTACACTTATATGGAACTTATATGTGCCAGTATTTAAGTAGTATTTAAGGGATTTATGATCGTTAAACTCTTTTCCGGGAGGACATTTGTATGGAGGCCGATCATAACCAATTTCATTAGGCTTCGTTCCTTGACTGTAAGAAACCTTTGTGCCAAATTTTGTTAATTTCTGTTTAAAATTGCGACCTATAGTTTGATTACAAGGTTTACATGGAGGGACAGACTGTCAGACGGACGGACGGACATCGTTAAATTGACTCAGAAAGTGATTATAAGCCGATTGTTATAAATTAAGGTGGGTCTTAGACCAATTTTTTGGGTGTTACAAACATCAGCGCAAACACCTATGGTGGTGTAGGGTATAAATATTTATTACTTATTATTATTATTATTATTATTATTATTATAATTATTTCGTAATTAATACTTAAATGGTCAACATAACTATGTATATCACTGCGAAAATATTGACAACCTTTCTGAAGCAATTCGGTTAAAGAAATAATTATCGCAAGATTACTCATTCTCGTACAACGTACATTTAGGGCCTTATTTTGTTAAACACTTCTCCTCACTTTGAAAAATGTTTAATGTGAATTGTTTTTGTTTTTCAAAAATTTGTATGGAAATTTTATCAAAGTAAGGATAAGGGATTTACAAAATAAGGGTATTAAACTCCAGAAGAAACCCGTGAAGTTCATCTGGATATTCATTTCCCAGGATCACGGCCTCCGCTAAATACCCGAACTTCTAAAGACCAGCAGAAATAAGAGATAAAGGAGAGAGAGGAGAGAAGAGCAATATCAAAATTCAGTCCTTACAAATCACCCGGATCTGATGGCATTCTTCCGAGGTTTCTCCAACAGAAATGTAATAATATTGTATCTTAACTATTAGGACGGGTTATTACTTTGGACAGAAGGCGTAGCGCAAAAATTGTACTCTTCAAAGAATTTAAAAAATCAAAACATAGCTCCCTCGGATTAACATAAAAATACACTTTGCAATGCAGTTTTTTTAATACCTTTCTAAATATAAAAAAATAGTAAGAACACTTTTTCGACCAAAGATATAAAATAAATCAATATTTTTCAATTTCCCAACTCAGAAACGGATAATCTTTGGTCTCGGAAATGATAACAACAAAGTATTATTGTTATATGAATGCAAATTTTGTTACTAAATAAAAACTTAAAATTAAAAAATAATCATTTGTTTTACATATAATTAGGTATAAGGCTTTAAAAATAGAGGTTATTAACTTTAAGACCCGATGAAAACTTTAACTCGTAATTCCTCTATTACGCATATAAGTTTCGTGTTAATCGGTCCAATCAGTTCGATATTATTGATTAATTAAATGCACATTTACAGTTAGAAAATAAAAATGTTTACTAATTACCAGGGCAAGTTTTTATATGCACAAAAAGAATTGAAATATGCGCTTGAAGAAGTACGAAAAAATCGTATAATATGCACAGAAATATGCAAAAATAGCATGAATATGTATATAAAAACTAACGAATTTATGGATTCTTATATATTAATGTGTAGAAAATATGCACAAATATTAGAGTATTCATTTTACTCGACTTTTTCATTGTTCGAATAATCAAATAATTCGAAAATGCAGTTTTTAAATCTTTTAAGTTACTAGAGTTATTCGATTAATTTATACCTTAAAATTTTACTCGATTTTTCAATGCTTATCAAAAAAGAAAACAAAAAAGTAGCTTAAAATAAGAAATAGTCTTTCCAAAATAATGATAATGCCGTTGTTTCTCTATATTTAATATATTCATTAATAGTTAAATAAATAAGTCTAACAAATTTGGTCTATCAATTTGAACCAAATTTTATATTAAGGGTAGTCCGAAGTGCTTTTTGTGACTTTTGTAATGCCATAAAATGACTAGCTTTTACACTGTAAAAAAATAATACCCATTTGAAGGTGATTATCAATACTTTTGACAAAAATTAAAATTAATGACAGTTTTTATCCATTTTGGAATAATTTGCGATTTTGTCTCATAACCTCACTTTTTAATTGGACACATACTAACCTAAGTACAACAGAGGTTTTCAGTTATATATAAAATGTTTGTACAATATTTTTAAGTATCGGAGAACTACTAAACCCAGATTTATTTTGAGTATAAGGTTTTAGAATGTTTTATAATTCATTGTTCAATTATGTTCAATATTTAGAAGGCATTAGGATGATAATTTAAAATTATACAAATGTATACAGTTTTTAAGATAATTTAGTCTTATTTGTTTTATAGTGATCTCGTAATTATGTTTTAGTTCAAATTTGTGGAAAAATTTTTAACAATATAAGTGTAAAAATATTAGAAATTATATAAACTTATATAATAAATTAGTCAAATATACAATTAGTTAGAACTACTTACTTTTCTCCATTTAATGGACAAATTTATTGTAAATTTAAAATAAATAATTCTTTCTCCCAAATGTACGCGTAGGAATTATAATTGGCTCTATTTTGAATCAAACCACAATTTCTATCAAAATTTAAAATATTTTATTTCTTCTTTCTTTCTATTTTTGTTATAATTTAGTAAAAACACAAATATTATTTGGATTTTTGTTCGTAAGGCTGTGAAAGAATTGTGAAAATATATTTATTAGTATCTGAGTTATTGCATTTTGAAAATGAGAAAAAGCACTTTGGACCATCCTTTTTTTAGATAAAGTGGTTCAGCTTTTCTTAACATAAAGAACGAGTTTACATGCTAAACTTAATTTTAAGTCCAAATTCCTTCTACATTACAAATTTCATTCAAACCATAACATCCTCTACACCAGACTGAGCATTTATTGGTATATAAACTATGTGCTTTCATTCGTAGAATCAAAAATATGCTTTTCCAAATCAAGCTTAAATTCCTTATTTATTATATTTATATTAAAATTATTTGAATTTTCCCAATAAGCATTTTTGCTGGAATTCAAGTTGAAACCAAATGTATTTCAAGCCTTGAATCCAGTACCAAGCATTGAATTAAAATAGTATTACACTTTAATTCAATAGCATTCTCCAGTGAAAAGGAAATTTAAATTCCAGTCAAATTTATTTTACTTGAAAAATTTTATTTTTTTCAATAATATTTCATGTTTAAAATATTTTTATATTTGAATTCCTGTCGAACTTCAGCAAAATTTTCCAATGCTTGAATTTTTTAAATTTGTGTGCTTATTGGGTTACTTTATAATTTTTTAAAGTGACGTTTATATTTTTATTAAATTTTTGTAATTAAAAAACGACCTTTAACTTCGTATTGTAATTTAGGCATATATTCGGTTCTTTTTACTAAATAAAATTTTTTTTAATAAAATTCCAATTTATGGTACCACTTTTAGATTCGAAACATTCTATACAAATTTTGAAACATTGTTTTTAAGCTAATTTTTTTAGAAAACTAAAATCAAAACTTCCTAAAAACTAGTTAAGAAAGGAAATATTTTAAATATTTTTTTTACTCGAATTATTCGATTAATCGGCATAATTTGCTCGAATAAATTGTTACTCGAAATTCTTGATTTTAATTTAATCGAACAATTATTTGATTTTCATTTGTCGATTAATCGAACAAACAATATTCGAGTAAATACCCTAACAAATATGCATTTTTTAACTGTTAATCTCTAATAGATTTCGATGTTAATAAAAATATAACTATTTTGATTTTAAGTATCATATTTGACACTTCTGATTTTTTTTCTTTACAATATTTACAATGTACTCAAAATACTCACAAAAAATTTTTTAGAAATCATTTGATTGAACTCCAAAAAATCACAAAAATGTGTGTTTTTGTTAAGAAAACTAACTTTTGTATCCATTATATGCAAATTTATGCAATGATTTAAAATATAAGCATTTTTTGTGAAATTCTTTTGAAATATGCAAATGCTTACTTTCCAAGCGAAAAGCTTGAAAAACTTTAATTACCATACATTTATTATGGTGACTACATTTGCAACCAACCAGTTAGGAGTAGGTTATTTTATAAAATATGGCCTGGGGCCACATTAGCATTTAAAGTTGTTTAATATTGATTTTTTGCAAGCTATGGAAAATATCGGACCATTTTGCTGTGGATTTTTTTTGATTCAAGTTTAAAAATCCAATTATGTAGTCAACCGAGGTTAAAGGTTAAAAAGCTATGCGTTTTTCGAAGTAGTATTAATCTCTCTTATTAGAAGGGTGTTTCGAAAATTGTTGTGTGATGTTTTCAATAAGATCTATGGCCTATATTAGGTCTTATTTCGATTCAAAATAAAAAAATGTCATTTAATGTGTCATTTAATTAATCACTTCACTTTCACTTTTTTTTTTGCAAAAATGTAAATAATCTTTACTAGAACGGTAATAAATTAATTTGTTGTTTGTTTACATTAAAAATTTATTTTTAATTATTTAACTCAGTATGTATCACTTAAATTTGTCATCATAAATTGTAAATATTATAAATCAATACACATAGTTATTTCTTCATACTTAAGTGTCTATAAATCGACGCTCAATCTAAAATGCACCTTGATAAAGTTTGCAAAAAAAAAAAACAAATTTGGACTTTTGTACTTGTTGATATACGGCTAACAAAGTAAATTCTTTTCAATCAAATATTTGAAAATATTAAAACAAAATACAGCCAGAATTCCCCTTTAATTGTTTACCTATTAATTTGTTATTAAAATCTTTGTCATTAATTTAATTAAATTTAGATTTGCTTAACTTTTCTTTAATATCTAAACTGACAAATATTATAAATAACTCATATGACGAAAAACCTTTTTGTTTGTTTTTATTGGTTTATTTTTGAAATATTTATTAACAAATTTTAACAAGCAACAGTCAAGATATATAATCTCGATAAAAATATAGAAAAATGATTTATCACCTGTATACAAATACAAACACAATCCACAACAACAAATCAAACACAAATATTTTCCAAATCATTTAATATTCTTCAAAAGATTTGGCAAATTAAACATAAATTTGTTTACGATAAATGACATACATACGACGTTTAGAGTGCGAGAGTGTAGAAATGTTTAATAAAACAAAAATAAAAAAAAAAAAAATTAATATTAACGTCATATAAAAATTCTTAAATAATACTATGTACGACTTTGACTACTGGTTATAAAATTGTTAAGTTGTTTATGGTTGTTGGCTGATATCTAAAGTTGTCTTTATAGGGAGTAGGCGAATAAATAATAGGAATGTATTATTTGGATACCATCCATAATTACTTACATACAGACATACATACATATGCACGTTTTGTTTACAGTTTTATCATTATTATTTTATTTATTTACTATGTTATTGTTATTTGTTGTTTGTTTTTTGTTTACAACAAGTGTTTTGCTTTATATTTAATTGTTACTTAATTTAACTACCTTTTCTTGTTGTTTCTGTTTTTGTTTGTTTATAAATCTATTGTATTTATTCGTTTATAAAAAATTTAGAAACTTTCTATTGATGTGATTAGAATTCTATTTTAATAATATGTTGTCGCCCAAAGACGTGATATGATTTTTATTAGTTTTATTGACATATAAGTAAAATAAGCACAGTAAAGAGTAAAATTATTTAATCATATTAAAATTCTATGCACAAAATAGCTTTAATATTATGCCATTTGCCACAAACTAATGTTTAGGGTTATAATACACCCATCTTAAGATTGTCATTTAAAAAATAAAAAATAAATCTTGGCTAACTACTACTACATACCTAAAATTATGCTCTGTACTGTTTTATTTTGTATACATATTTATAAAATCATTAATTTATAATCAAAATGTTGTTAACAGCCATAAACACATTTGTATTATTTATTTACTATACAAGTATAATTATTTACAATCGTGCAATTAAATTTATTTAACAAAATTGCATACAAGAAACTTAATTAATAATTTAATTAATTAACATAACTATTTATTACAATAATATTTAATTTTTGTAAAATTTAAAATTTATAATAAAAACAAGGTAGGGTATGAAAAATCATATGTATATTTCATTCGCTACAGTGTCACAGTTTTACTAAAAGATTTTTTATACTTTAAACTACGAAAGACTTTACCATCCTTTGAAAATGTTCAAAATAAATATTTTTTATTTAAAAAAACAGGACATTTTCTTAAGAATTGGTACTTTTTTATATTTAGTACATTTCTTAAAATTTAAAAAATGTTAAAAATTGATTTAGTCCTTTTTGAAATAGGTGCTTTAAAAAAAATAAAAATTGTATTTCAGCCTTGAAAATAAAGTCATCCTTCATAAAACCCTTTCAAAACCAATTTGGACATATAGAATCCAATTGTGGGGAATGGCCAGCAATACCAGTATTAATCTTATATAAAGGGCCCAATCTAAAATTCTTTGAACCATGACAGAAACGAGAACATCCATAAGGATATAGATGTACCCTTTTGTCAGGGACGAGTTCAGCAAATTGAGGGCAAAATATATAGCAAAATTGCATATAATGAGAATATAATCTTAATTGAATTTTATTTTATTGTATCTTTTATTTTATTTTAGCTGGAATATTTTAATTAAATTTTGATATAAAATAAAACACCTGTCTAAATAGAAAAATATAAGGAAATATTTTTTAACAAAAATTCTGTTTTAGCCTTATACACAGCGTTACCGTTTGGCGACTTTAGTCGCCATTTGCCCCTTTTTCAACCACCTGGCCACTTTTTTGGCCCCTTTTTTAAATGGCGACTAAATGGCGACTTTTTAAGACTATGTGCTAAATTACGATAAACTAAGTTGTTTGAAATATATCGACCCATTACATATTAATTTCAACAAATAAATTAATAATTTAGGGACTGTCTTACAGTATAGTGATATAAAAAACCGCGGAGTATTTATAAATGAACTGAAACTGTTAGTAATTAAAAATAATAATAAAGTTTATATTCCAAATTTTTTGGACTGGATTGAAAAAATAAAAAAAAGATTCGATGAATACTTATATCCTAATTTAAATTTTTTTACTTTCCTAAGAGCAATCCCTCGGGGGTACGTGTTTTTTTTTTTACTAAATTATCAAAAACAAGAAATAGTACAGGAGTTTAACTAAAAAACTAAATATTGTTGTGAATAAATCTTTATTTTTGCAGTAATAAAAATTGTTGTAAAATAATAATAAATTACTTTGTTATTAATAGAACTGAATTTTGTAGTCTTTCTTAAAATACAATAATTTGTCGTTATCAAATAAACAAATTTTAAGGAGTTTTTTAGGTTTTAAATTAGTTGGCCCCTTTTTTTCAAAAAATCCCCTTTTTTGGCGACTTTTTATTTTGAAATCCCCTTTTTTGGACACTTTTTAAAAATTCTCAACGGTAACGCTGCTTATACAAACATAATAAAAATGCTTTAAAATTTGTGAAATTTTAATTTTCTTAGAAATTATTAACCTTTTTTTTAAAATTCATTTATTTTCACTTTTTTGGAAGTAATTATTAAGAACTTTTAAAAAAGTTCAAAATATGTACTTTGTTCTACTTTTGAAGTGCTGTAAAAGTTATTTTTTGAAAGCACTTGATGATTTTTTTTGCTGGGTATACCCACTATTAGCAACTTTTTATACCCATCATCAAAAAGATGGGGGGTATATTGATTTTGTCATTCTGTGTGTAACATGTCGAAGGAATCATTTAAGACCCCACAAAGTATATATATTCTGGGTCCTGGTTAGATTCTGAATCGATCTAGCTATGTCCGTCCGTCTGTCAGTCTGTTGAAAGCAGGATAGGGCTCGAACGGAAAAACGTAGGGGGACGAAATTTGGCACAAATATTTATCTTATATAAGGTTTGTTTGGTATTAAAAATGGGTAAAATCAGGTAATAAACAAAGTTATGGACTAAAAACTAGAAACACAGGGTGTCTGTTTCATAATTTTCTGCTGATAAGAAAAGCATGTACGACATCGAAATTTTGTATAAATAGTTCGAGGGTCAATATAAACCAAAAATGGGCATGATTCGCCCACTCTACCGCCCACCTCCCATATAAGGTGAAACTTCAACGAAATTGTGTTCAAATAGTTCAAGGACCAATGTAAACTCGAAAAGAAAAAATGGGCGTGGTCCGCCCACTTTACCGTCCACCTCTCATATAACGTAAAACTTGAAAAAGTTGATGGTGATGGTTAAAATTTCTCCTTACATGGTAGGTTCACATTTGTCCCTTTTTCCTGTTTTTCTCTTCTAAGTACAGGTCGCAATTTTAAATTTTGATGATATTTGGCACGAATAATTATTTTGGCACAAGAACAAAGCATAAATTGGTTATGATCGGTCCATTATTTCACTTAGCCTCCATATAAATGTCCTTCCGGAATAGAGGTTTAACGATCATAAATGCCTTAAATATAGCAATATTTTAATGCAAAGAAGTTTTGTATAAGTGTCAAACTTTGTGAAAAATTTCATCAAAATCGATCCATAATTGACCTAGCTTTCATATAATCCCTTTTCAGAAAATCACTTTAACGTGCATAAATCCCTTACAAATGATAGTATCATGTTTAATATTCAACAAAATGATATCACAGTGCCAAATTTTATGAGGTTCAGTCTATAATTAATAATAGGTCTTGACCGACTATATATTTCTATCTCGAATTTTAATTGGTATTACTTCTGAAAATTATTAAAAAAATTATTAAGTTCAGCATGTACCAGTACCCAGAATTTTTTTAATTTAAATGGAAATTATTAAGAATAGCGACCGTTCTGGTTTCTAATAGTAGTGGTTAAGTTAAGGTGGGATCACACGATTGCCGCAATACACCAATTATTGGTATATTTTTTACGTCAATCGTGTGATTTCACAACTTATTGGCACATATGTCAAACCACAACAATATTTTTCTTATTTTGCCCAATCAAATGCAATCCTGGTGCGACAATCATGTGAACGCTTGATAGGCAACCATGCACAAATAAAAACGTTAAAAATACACCAATATTTATTGTGTTCTAGTGCGGCAATTAAAGACGACAATACGCGCCAATAATATTTTTTAATCATATATTTTTTTGTAGCAGCATTTATTTTCGTAAGTAAAATAAGTTTTTATTCTTGTATATATGTATTACAATTATAATTTTCTTGCAGTTTTATTATGGAGTTGGATGACTGCATAGAATTTGATGGCACTAACAGTGAATTGGTTTACTGCACCCTGTCTCAGGAACCACAAATTCCTGTGCCAAAAAAAAAAAAAAAAAGAAAAAACCAAGTGTAACATCATCCTGGATCTACAGTAGCATTAATGGTTTAATACAAGCTGTAGATGAACACCTTTGTGTTTGGGAATACACTATCCCAGACTATAAAGATCGAAACTCCATCAATGTTTTTTTATATGCGCCATCAGTGCTTCTTTTTGTGAGGCACTCTCTGACCCATATACTTCTTTTAAGATTTCTTTTTTTTTCATTTTTTTCGTCTTCAAGTGCACACGCGATAATTAAAGCCGACACAATTTTCTTTTTTTTTTTCAATGAACAACTAATTTTTCCACGAATATATTCAAATTGTCTATATTTTTGTAAACAAAACAAATCTAGCACAACAGCTGTTTCTCAGAGTTGCCATATAGTAGAACAATAGTGTGACTGGAATGCGGCAATTATTGCCACTAAGCCGTTTTGCGTCAATTTACGACAACCAACTTTATGTACGATAAGACAATCATCTGACTGCAGAGAATTTGATTGGGAAAATTTCTTTATTGGGCCCCTATTCAGCACAATAAAAATTGTATAAAATTGGTGCATTGCGACAATCGTGTGATCCCACCTTTAGTCTAAGACTAATACATTGATGCTTTTTTAAACTCATTCTGTAACAATAAGTTTATGATGAAATATTTCAATAAAATTTGTGGTGATAGAACTATTTAAATTTTATTTTGTGATGACCAAAAAATATTTAGTATTAAATTTTTCGTTAAAAATTTCTTGTTTGAAATTATAATTTTAATTTGAATTTAATATGAATACATTTTAAATTGCATAAATTTCACAAACGACAAATAGTTTAATTTCAGATTGATATCAATTCAATTGTTTTCTATTATTTTTAACAAAATGTGCAATTAAATGAATGATAAATGACAACAATTAAAAAAAAATTTAAATAAATGAATTTAATGCCACTATAAATCTATTATAATAAAAAAATAATCTCTGTAAGACCGATTTAAGTCAAACAAATTAGGTGTGAAGTTTATTTCACATAAAACGGCCATCAATTACAACTGGCTTCATATATACGATTAATAAAGGATTAAATTATTTGGTAAAACCATTAAAGTATTTTCTAATATTTTGCTGATACCTGTAATCACTGAAAATACCCCTTCCATAACTGACATCATTGCTCTTCCCTTGTCTGTCCTTCAGTCCGTTTTTTTTTTTTTTTTTATTTTTATCAATGGAATTACGTTTTAACTGATATGAGTGAGTACTCAATTTGTAAGTGGTTAAATAAAATTTGAATTTCACGTTGTGATTTGTTATCATATGGACATTATTTTCATTGTATTTTATTTATTTTTTATTGTCAAGTCAATAAATGTTTGTAATCATGCTAATAGCAAATTGTAATCCCATTTAGCCCCATTTTATATTGATTTCATTATGGCCTCGATAATTTTGGCCAGATTTTATATGAATAAAAAGATAAAAATGCTAAGCAATACATAAAGTAGTGTATAATAGTATTTTGGGTATAAAATTAATGTAGGAAGTTATTTAAATTGGGGGTAATTTATTGAAATTAGTTCATTAAAAATCTAAATAAAAGTACCGTCATAAGTATTTAATGTTGGGAAAATATTTTATTTTGATTTTAGATTGTAATCTTAGGTCATGTTCATGGAACTGATGTAAGATTTAATTAGTATTAAATAATTAAATGTTTTTGTATTACTTGTTGTGATAAAAAAAATAGCTTCACAAATATTTTTAAGCTATATTCAAAATGTAAAAAAATAAAAGAACTTTTAATTTTTAACTACTGAATTTAAAAAGTAATTTACTGCTTGCAGTAACACAAGTCACAAGGGTGACTGGAGAAGGATTACTCCAACCCCAAAGCAAGGGGTAATGTCTCGGCCAGGAATAGCGACCCCAGAATAAAGAGAACCGGTTCAAAACTAGTCACGTCACGGGTTCTCAGGGCTAGTGACCGGTCCCAGTTCCGTAACTTTATACGAGAAGAACCTGTCACTTTTACATGGGGTTGTCATTGGAGGTGGCTAATTAGCCCCTTGGGACAGGTCACAGGATAGGTCCAAGAGGACAGGTTCAGTAACGATTATTGTAATAAAAATTTTATAAAAATTCTGTAATTGTTTACTTTTTAAACATTAATTTCATTATTATCTTTATTTAAATTATGTTCATTTTAATTTTATAATTTTTCGTTAATGTCGATGGCGGCACCCCGGCTCGAACCCATGTTCATCTGACGTATGTTATGTTTTATAGTTTTCAACGCTTACCACCCAGCCACTGATTGTTATTGCGCGCGAGTTGCTATTTGCGCACTTAACGAGCACGTTAATAGTGAACCAGTTTGTGTCAACTGGTTCTCAATTGGAACTTTGGTGACGATTTAGGTGTGAATTGGTACTCAACTGGTACAGAGAAACCTGTCTATTACTGCAATTGCCACAAATTTCCCGCAGGGGAGTTATTAGATTGCAATTAATTTTTGACGATTTCGCAGCATATGGGAGCGCTGGTCAACGCATTGTACTCACCCGGTGCTAAGACCACTGTGAGGTAAGGCCGTCATGGCAGGAAATCACGTTAATCTTGAGCACAGTTGATCGTACCCAGCAAAAAAGAAACTGAATAAGAGCTGAAAAAGTCATGAACTTAATACTGTGTAGTAATTGAAAGGAAGTACTTAGTGGTGAAAAAGATCTGAAGAAGTTTTTTTGTAAACCAATGGTTGTCATTGGGTGATGTTCATCTATTATACTTCTTGTTTATTTCTTTTGAAGAACTTCCTTAAAACTATGTTTATTAATTTTTTTTTAACATAAATCCTGCTTTAGGCTTATTAAAAGATAATAAATATTTCACAAATTTTAATTTCCTTGGAAATTATTAACTTTTTTTCTGGCTAAAAATTAATTTATTTTCACTTTTTTGAAAGTTTAAAATATTAATTTTGTTCCTCTTTTAAAGTGGTGAATATGTTCTTCTTTGGAAGCACTTGATCATTTTTCTTTGATAGGTATATAATAACAATTTTTCGTTCAATGCTCTTTTCAAACGGATGTATTGTGTTCGCTACCCATGATTATTTCCAGTTTTACAGCCCTTTTGATTCCTGCAAATAAAAAAAAATTAACTTGAAGGATATTTGGCTTTGGTGTCGATTTTTTTGGTTGTTCAAATTTTACATACGAATTTTTACGTTATGTATTATCATAATGTATCCTCTTCACATTACAGATACGACTTTTTAACTTTTGGAAATTGTAATGTGTTCTACTACCAACGATTCTGCAAACACTTCCTGCGTTTAGCGATTTTCTGAAAAAATATTAAAGTAAAAATTCTATTTACATACTTTATTAAAACGATTAGAATTCTATTCCAATCTATCTGTGGTAAAGGAGTACTGGCACTTACAACTTCAGAATATCAGGAACATGTTTTAAGACAACTAAAAGGCTTCTATACTGCCAGACCATTCAATATACTCTCTACCACAAGATTATGTAATTTTAAGAGAACAAACTCTCTCCAGTAATGTTTGTAATTTGTTTTATTATTGTATCAAAAATGTTTTGCTCTATAGATTGATCTGTAAAAAGTATGGAATAAGTAGATTGCGGCTTTACATTACACAGGCGACTGAATACTGTAGGCGAGTTGCATATTAAAATTCAATCCTCTTCACAACGTGTGCTTTGTGTGCTTAAAGTTCTATCGATATTCTATCTGAACCGTTATATAGGATAATCTATTCATTACCAGTCTTAAAGGTTATAATGAAGGATCTATCTTTTATTGTTAATCTCTGTCGCCATTTCGATAAGATAGTTGTCATTTCACGTAATTCCGAAAGCGCAGTATCCCACTTTAACAATTAACATTCGAATTTGAGTTTTGAGTCAGCGGCGGCGACGTCTAGAAAAATTATGCGGCGACTAGCTGCCGGTTTTGAGCCGCTCCGCTTGGTTTTCTGATAAACGTAAACAAAGTTTGACAGATGTAATATTAAAAACAAAGCAAAAAAAAAAAAAATCAGTTAACTGACTTTACGTGATAAATAAATGTGCCTTGTGATATTTCTTAACGGTGTCAAAGATTTTATACGAGGGCGGATCAATATTTCCGTGACTTTTCGAACTTCTCTCGTAGTTATATGAAATGCAACACTGTTCCCATCAAGTACCACCTGTTAATAGACTACTGTCAAATTTTGAGCAAGTGTCGTCATTTACTTTGCGTTTAACAGCTGTTCAAAACATACAACCTCGTGTATTTTTCTAAAAATGGAAAAAAGTGAATTTCGAGAGCTCATTAAACATTATTTTTTGCGAAAAAAAAACCGTCAATCAAACCAAGGAAATGCTCGATAAATACTATGGGGACTCTGCATCAACGATTTCAATGATAAAAAAACTGGTTTACTGACTTTCGTTGTGGTCGCTCATATACAAATGACGCTGAACGTTCTGGACGGCCAATTGAGGTCAGTACACCAGAAAATGTCGAAAAAATCCACGATATGGTGATGGCCGACCGAAGAGTAAAAGTGCGTGAGATTGTTGATCATATGGCAGTGTGGTTTCGTTGTCTGCAAAATGGGTGCCGCGTTTGCTCTCAATTGACCATAAACGTAAACGTGTGACAACTTTAAAGGATTGTTTAAATATTGAATTTTTTCTATTGATCATTTCAAAGAATAAAGTCAACAATCACCGATAATTTCGTTAGGATATTTTAACCAACCGATTAGAAGTTACAGATAAATTTCTCTCTTTTTTGGAATAGTTCTTTTAAACTATTTCAAAATGAAAAAACGAGAAAAATTTGCTTCGAACTAAACTTTTCTTAAATTAAAATAAGCCTATTTTTTGTAAAGATTTACAAGGACTATATATAGGACTATATGTATATAGAAAATTTTTTAGATTCAAATCATAAATTAATTTTTGACGATTTCTTAAAAAAAAAAAAACAAAAATACATAACCGAGGAGGACCTCCCTATACCCTGTGATCTTCTAAGGATATGTACTCCTGCAAACCAACTCGAAAACTGTTCACTATCCATATCAAATCTTATTTAGATATATCTAACGAATCAAAAGTTTCATAATTATTAAAAAAAAGAGTTTTGCAACATACATAATTACATAATCGTTACTACAAGCAACAAAAGCCATCGATATATTTCTCGATCCGTTAAAATTTACTGAATCGCACTACAGGTCGATACAAGAATATTCTTCAAATTACAAAGACTTTAATCTGTAACTACCTAGCAAAAATTTGTTGTCTATTGGTAAGACTTCAACTTACTAGACTAATTACCGGTAAATAAAAAGGTCAATTAGTTCTGAAATGGCTTTGTTTGCTAGAGCGATTGTATATCACTCACATGGTTTTGGGTTTAAACCCATTTCCCATATCTTGTTTAGAAAATTATATTGCTATGTTAAACCTATTACCATCGTATACAAATTGAACGTATACATGGCGTAGTGAGTAAGACGGTCTTTGAAACATGAAAGTATTTACCTGGGTTCAGATCTCAGTTGATACAACTTTTTGTTTCAATTTTTATAGCAATTTTGTAGTTTTGATTATTTAAAAAAGGCACTTTAGTATTGGGGCTAGCCATGCCAGTTTCGAATTGTGATCTAACTTGACATTCCTGAAATACGAGCTTGATTTCTAAAAAAAAACTTGACCATATATGCGTATATACAAATTTCTGTGCAATAGGGATAAAGGTTTTAAATATTTTCGAAAATAAAACTTTACATAGCATATCCATTTGTGCCATTGAAAAATATTAAGAAATGCCATATTGGACTTTTGCAATTGTTGATTTAATACAAATATTTCAATATCCATTAATATTGCTTTTGAACATTTACGGCGGTATTAAAAAAAATAAAACTTAACACAGCTTTATAAAGCAATGTTAAACTAAATTCCTAAAAGTTCAATGCAAAAACGTTTATTAGGTTAGGTAGGTATGAATCTACAATAAACTTACGTTACGTGTCATTGTGACATAATAATAAACAATAAAACACTTTTTATAAATTTTAATAATAGAATGAATTAATATTCTGTAGTGTACAACTTTAACTATAAAGAGGGGGAAAATGAAAGTGTTAAAAAAACTGCTATAAGCGAATTTGTTCTGGAAGTTTTCAGATAAATCTCGAAGCAACCGTGATCTATGTTTGGCTTATGGTACTCAGTTTGTTCTGAAAAAATGTCATTTGTTCTGAAAAATGTTGTTCAAATTTAAAACGATTCGAGATATACGAATCGTTAAAAATATATAAATAATTTAAAAATTATGATCTTAAAATTATTTCAAATAATTTTATTATGCTGTGCAGTTCTGTAAAAGTTTCACTTTCGTTGTGTAATAAATCATATGGCATAGTATTCTCTAAAATATAAAAATATGCTTCAAAATTATCGCTATCAAAAAAAAAAAAAAAAAAAAATCTTCATAACTACAAATTGTTTTTAACTTGACAAATTACATTTTAACTTGTAACTTGACAACTTCTAAAATATCTTGGCTATCAAGTTCATTAAAGCCCGTCTGGTAACCCTAATTGGGGCCCATCAATTCGAAGAAATCGCCATGAAAAGTTAATGAGATTTTCACCCGAATTATAGGAAATTACCGCCTTTTTGGCAATCTAATGTGTTGGCATACCGAGAAGTAAGATTAATATATATGTAAAAGTAATTTTAATAATTATCTGCAAATTAAAAATATTCCAAAGCAGGGATCGAAAATAATGATATGTTTATGGGAATTTAGCAAAAATTGAAAACTCAAATGTAACTCAAATAATAATTAAATTGTAGCCATCTCAACCCCAAAATCCATACAGAAGTGACTAAATTTGTGTGTTACGTTTACATTAATTCGATCACCTTCTTTACTATTAAAAAAAAAAAAACAAATTAACATAAATTTTTGAATCATATTCAAAATAATTTAACAGCATATGTATGTATATGTTTATCACTTAACAGAAAGTGGACAGACTACCATTAATGGACTTTTGATTACTTCATTATAGACAAAAAATATGATTGAATGATTGATAGAATTAAACTAATTATTTTAACATAATTGACATTCTATTGTCGAATGCAAATTTAATTGTTTTTAAGTTAAACATTTGTAGGTTTTTAAATTTTAAATAAATTTTGTCTACTTTTAAATTGTAGTAGTAATAAATATTTTTTTTTTTTGCAGCAAATACTTTCAGTTGGCGGAAGTAAAAATAATGAAAATTTCAAAATAAATATAAATATTGCGAAAGAAAATGAATTATTAAGAAAAGACACTTACTCATTAAGAGTATTTTTAGAATTATTATGACATTGCTGCGAAATACTGTGAGAAAATAACTTTTACCCAAATCTAATAAAATATGAGTACGCGTGAATGGGATTAATTTTCAAATCAATCAAATATTAATTCCTAGTCTACTTTTATTGAAAAACCACGCAAATGTTTTCAATAAGCATTAATAGGCCTGTAAAATTAAGTGAATTAAATACAAAATATAAAAAAACTGTTAATATTTTAAAGTTCTTAAGAAGGAATTAAAATACAAAATTTATGGTCATAAGATCATAATTTTTAGATTTTATAGGAATATATAATATATGTTCTCAATTATTGTTAGTAAAAGAAAATACAAAATAATTAAGCTGCGATAAACAAAATATTAACAATTTTAATATTGTGCTAATATGTAGTCGCGATCGTTACTTTGAATAAATTCACAATTTACCGCAGCTTAATTATTTTGAATTTAAATTTGCAAGTGCCCGGCATAAAACCAACAACATTCTGTTTTTGGTTTAAAAACAACAAAAATGCATCATTGCTCTTTTGTTTTGATTTTTATTTTTGTTTACTCATTACCCACTACATTTAGCGTCGGCAAAAAACCAACCAATGTAGAAAGGACCCTGCGGGAAATTTATGGTAATTGCAGTAATGGACCGGTTTCTCTGTACCAGTTGAGTACCAATTGACACCTAACTCGTCACCAAAGTTCCAATTGAGAACCAGTTGACACAAACACACTCACTATTAACATGCTCGTTAAGTGCACAAATAGCAACTTGCGCTATTTGAAGACTATAAAACATAACAGATGAACATGGGTTCGAGCCGGGGTGCCGCCATCGACATTAACGAAAAATTATAAAATTAAAATAAACATAATTTAATAAAGATAATAATAAAAATAATGTTTAAAAAGTAAACAATTACCGAATTTTTATAAAATTTTTATTACAATAATCATTACTGAACCTGTCCTCTTGGACCTGTCCTAGGACCTATCTTGTGACCTGCCCCAAGGGGCTAATTAGCCACCTCCAATGACAACCCCATGTAAAAGTGACAGGTTCCTCTCATATAAAGTTCCGGAACAGGGACCGGTCACTAGCCCTGAGAACCTGTCACGTGACTAGTTTTGAACCGGTTCTCTTTACTCTAGGGGAAATTAAGAAAAGAATAAAATCATGGTTTGTTTGTTGGGCATTGTTTAAGCTTTGATATTTTTTAGTGTAGATTTTTTAATTCTCATTGAGTTTATAAAGTTTACACTCTAATATTATCTTTAGTTTTTCTAAAGAAATTGGGAAAGGTTTCCTGACGAGCTGGCTTAAGCAACCGGCGAAATGCTCATATGAACTAGCTTCCCCCCAACAAATAAATTGTGAATTTATTCCAAGTAACTATCGCGACTATTAGCACAATATTAAAATTGTTAAAGAAAATAAAGTTGGCGATATTTTTTTAATATCCTACTTGAGTTTTAAAACTAAAAATCGTTCATATATCTGCAATGATAAGTAAAAATATTTTTTTCGTTATTTTTAAATTTATTTAACTTTTTTTCTTTACAAATATCTTTGTAAAATTTTACACAATCTAGAGGATATTCTTTTTTGCAATCTTATCTCTGTATATTTAGTTATTTCAATATAAAATTTTGTAACACTAAAATTGAATATTGAATACAACTAAATACAAATACGAGTATCACTCTCAAGTGTAAATTTGTTTACTTCTTAATGAATTTAAAAATAAGTAAATAAGTATTTTTTCTGATTATAAATTTATAAAGATGTTTTTTCTTTTTGTAAACGTATTGAATGGCAACAACCTACAGCTATCTACCTACAAATATGTATATAAAACTATTGAAAATCATTTGCTATTAAATTATCAGTAGATGCCGGTAATAATTATCAACAAATTATTTGTAGTTGTTTTATATTTTTTAGCTTTTTTTTAAATTATTTCCATTTTATTTGTTCATACGTTTTAAAACAATGTCATATGATGATGACCTCCACAAATGATAATCTCAAATGATGACTTTAGAGGTATATACATACTTACATACATAAGTATGTATGTAGTAGTTGTAGTGTTTAGTATTTAAAAATAAAAAATGAAATTATTTAAAAGTTTTTCGTAACAGATAAGACAACTAACTGCCAACTGACCATTTTTTTTTTTTTTTGAAAAACATAAGTACGTGAATAAGATTTATTTTATAATAAAAAGTAATTTGATTTAATCATAAATAAATAAAAACGAAATTAATAAAATTTGGCGTATATTATATGAATTATATGAGACAGATTGTAGAATTAGATATTACGAAAATATTAGCTGTCATTTTGACTAGAATATTTTGATGGATACTTCACAAAAGAATTGTGACGTTTAGATTTTTTGAAATTTAAAAGTTAATATTGAATCTAGTTGAATTTTAAATACCCTGCTATTTTGAATAGTTTTTGTTTTACATAAATATGTATTTATATAGAATTGAATATAAATTTATTTCAAATTAATTAATTTATATGGGTGTTTTAGAAAAATTACCTAGTGTAATTAAATTTATCACTAGGCTGTCACAATTTTTTTGTAAAACCTTTTATAACATATCGAGCTATATAATCTAAATCGCATAAGTTCCGAAAACAAAAATTTTTACAGGTTTAAAATCTTGAACCTTTCTTCTAAAATTGATAATTTTCGACCACTGCTGTATGAGAGTGAACGTTCAAAACCATTCAAAATTAAACTTACACGATTTCTAAAAGTCAAATTTAAAAATTTTATCGAATTTAAAAAAAAAAAAAAAAAAATTAAAAAAGAAGATGATATATATAAAGGCATTTTTGGCAATATTGGAACTGTGGCAACATTTTGACTTAAAAAATGTTATCGGTTTGTGATATTTAAAAACTTTTCTTGTAGCTAAATTCAAAAATAGAAAAATCGCAAAAAAGTCAAAACCAAAAATGAGATTTAATTTTTAAAGTCAAATAACTATTAACACATAAAAGATTGAAGAATTCAGAAATGTAAAAATATTTAAATTCGATTTTTATTTGTAAAAGTCACAAGGTCTGATATGTTTTTCACACTCTATGCGGTCAAATTTGGCCCACTGTCCGTATTCCAAAAATACACAATCCAGCCAACAATATTCTGAAAGCTTAACTTCTCCTTTATTGATGTTTCTGGTTTTATCATCACTTTGAAAGATCCAGACTTATTACCATTTATTTTGCAAATGGGCCCGTAGTGCGATCGTGATTTTACTTAAGTGTAAAAAATACACAATCCAAGAGCAGTTACAAGTTTTTAAAATGTAAAAGCTACTTTTAAAAAAGTAAAGGGTGCCACAGTTGTGAGCTAGAGCTACTAGTGATGGTTTAATCCGCGACCGAGAGTTTGATAATACTCTAGCATAATGTAATATGAATTGGGTGCCCCGATGGGTTAGTTGATAGTAAACCAATCTATCAACCTGGGGATTTTGGGTTTGTGAAAAATATAAGTAAGTCAGTAAGTAAGTAAGTAAGTAAGTAAGTAAGTAAGTAAGTAAGTAAGTAAGTAAGTAAGTAAGTAAGTAAGTAAGTAAGTAAGTAAGTAAGTAAGTAAGTAAGTAAGTAAGTAAGTAAGTAAGTAAGTAAGTAAGTAAGTAAGTAAGTAAGTAAGTAAGTAAGTAAGTAAGTAAGTAAGTAAGTAAGTAAGTAAGTAAGTAAGTAAGTAAGTAAGTAAGTAAGTAAGTAAGTAAGTAAGTAAGTAAGTAAGTAAGTAAGTAAGTAAGTAAGTAAGTAAGTAAGTAAGTAAGTAAGTAAGTAAGTAAGTAAGTAAGTAAGTAAGTAAGTAAGTAAGTAAGTAAGTAAGTAAGTAAGTAAGTAAGTAAGTAAGTAAGTAAGTAAGTAAGTAAGTAAGTAAGTAAGTAAGTAAGTAAGTAAGTAAGTAAGTAAGTAAGTAAGTAAGTAAGTAAGTAAGTAAGTAAGTAAGTAAGTAAGTAAGTAAGTAAGTAAGTAAGTAAGTAAGTAAGTAAGTAAGTAAGTAAGTAAGTAAGTAAGTAAGTAAGTAAGTAAGTAAGTAAGTAAGTAAGTAAGTAAGTAAGTAAGTAAGTAAGTAAGTAAGTAAGTAAGTAAGTAAGTAAGTAAGTAAGTAAGTAAGTAAGTAAGTAAGTAAGTAAGTAAGTAAGTAAGTAAGTAAGTAAGTAAGTAAGTAAGTAAGTAAGTAAGTAAGTAAGTAAGTAAGTAAGTAAGTAAGTAAGTAAGTAAGTAAGTAAGTAAGTAAGTAAGTAAGTAAGTAAGTAAGTAAGTAAGTAAGTAAGTAAGTAAGTAAGTAAGTAAGTAAGTAAGTAAGTAAGTAAGTAAGTAAGTAAGTAAGTAAGTAAGTAAGTAAGTAAGTAAGTAAGTAAGTAAGTAAGTAAGTAAGTAAGTAAGTAAGTAAGTAAGTAAGTAAGTAAGTAAGTAAGTAAGTAAGTAAGTAAGTAAGTAAGTAAGTAAGTAAGTAAGTAAGTAAGTAAGTAAGTAAGTAAGTAAGTAAGTAAGTAAGTAAGTAAGTAAGTAAGTAAGTAAGTAAGTAAGTAAGTAAGTAAGTAAGTAAGTAAGTAAGTAAGTAAGTAAGTAAGTAAGTAAGTAAGTAAGTAAGTAAGTAAGTAAGTAAGTAAGTAAGTAAGTAAGTAAGTAAGTAAGTAAGTAAGTAAGTAAGTAAGTAAGTAAGTAAGTAAGTAAGTAAGTAAGTAAGTAAGTAAGTAAGTAAGTAAGTAAGTAAGTAAGTAAGTAAGTAAGTAAGTAAGTAAGTAAGTAAGTAAGTAAGTAAGTAAGTAAGTAAGTAAGTAAGTAAGTAAGTAAGTAAGTAAGTAAGTAAGTAAGTAAGTAAGTAAGTAAGTAAGTAAGTAAGTAAGTAAGTAAGTAAGTAAGTAAGTAAGTAAGTAAGTAAGTAAGTAAGTAAGTAAGTAAGTAAGTAAGTAAGTAAGTAAGTAAGTAAGTAAGTAAGTAAGTAAGTAAGTAAGTAAGTAAGTAAGTAAGTAAGTAAGTAAGTAAGTAAGTAAGTAAGTAAGTAAGTAAGTAAGTAAGTAAGTAAGTAAGTAAGTAAGTAAGTAAGTAAGTAAGTAAGTAAGTAAGTAAGTAAGTAAGTAAGTAAGTAAGTAAGTAAGTAAGTAAGTAAGTAAGTAAGTAAGTAAGTAAGTAAGTAAGTAAGTAAGTAAGTAAGTAAGTAAGTAAGTAAGTAAGTAAGTAAGTAAGTAAGTAAGTAAGTAAGTAAGTAAGTAAGTAAGTAAGTAAGTAAGTAAGTAAGTAAGTAAGTAAGTAAGTAAGTAAGTAAGTAAGTAAGTAAGTAAGTAAGTAAGTAAGTAAGTAAGTAAGTAAGTAAGTAAGTAAGTAAGTAAGTAAGTAAGTAAGTAAGTAAGTAAGTAAGTAAGTAAGTAAGTAAGTAAGTAAGTAAGTAAGTAAGTAAGTAAGTAAGTAAGTAAGTAAGTAAGTAAGTAAGTAAGTAAGTAAGTAAGTAAGTAAGTAAGTAAGTAAGTAAGTAAGTAAGTAAGTAAGTAAGTAAGTAAGTAAGTAAGTAAGTAAGTAAGTAAGTAAGTAAGTAAGTAAGTAAGTAAGTAAGTAAGTAAGTAAGTAAGTAAGTAAGTAAGTAAGTAAGTAAGTAAGTAAGTAAGTAAGTAAGTAAGTAAGTAAGTAAGTAAGTAAGTAAGTAAGTAAGTAAGTAAGTAAGTAAGTAAGTAAGTAAGTAAGTAAGTAAGTAAGTAAGTAAGTAAGTAAGTAAGTAAGTAAGTAAGTAAGTAAGTAAGTAAGTAAGTAAGTAAGTAAGTAAGTAAGTAAGTAAGTAAGTAAGTAAGTAAGTAAGTAAGTAAGTAAGTAAGTAAGTAAGTAAGTAAGTAAGTAAGTAAGTAAGTAAGTAAGTAAGTAAGTAAGTAAGTAAGTAAGTAAGTAAGTAAGTAAGTAAGTAAGTAAGTAAGTAAGTAAGTAAGTAAGTAAGTAAGTAAGTAAGTAAGTAAGTAAGTAAGTAAGTAAGTAAGTAAGTAAGTAAGTAAGTAAGTAAGTAAGTAAGTAAGTAAGTAAGTAAGTAAGTAAGTAAGTAAGTAAGTAAGTAAGTAAGTAAGTAAGTAAGTAAGTAAGTAAGTAAGTAAGTAAGTAAGTAAGTAAGTAAGTAAGTAAGTAAGTAAGTAAGTAAGTAAGTAAGTAAGTAAGTAAGTAAGTAAGTAAGTAAGTAAGTAAGTAAGTAAGTAAGTAAGTAAGTAAGTAAGTAAGTAAGTAAGTAAGTAAGTAAGTAAGTAAGTAAGTAAGTAAGTAAGTAAGTAAGTAAGTAAGTAAGTAAGTAAGTAAGTAAGTAAGTAAGTAAGTAAGTAAGTAAGTAAGTAAGTAAGTAAGTAAGTAAGTAAGTAAGTAAGTAAGTAAGTAAGTAAGTAAGTAAGTAAGTAAGTAAGTAAGTAAGTAAGTAAGTAAGTAAGTAAGTAAGTAAGTAAGTAAGTAAGTAAGTAAGTAAGTAAGTAAGTAAGTAAGTAAGTAAGTAAGTAAGTAAGTAAGTAAGTAAGTAAGTAAGTAAGTAAGTAAGTAAGTAAGTAAGTAAGTAAGTAAGTAAGTAAGTAAGTAAGTAAGTAAGTAAGTAAGTAAGTAAGTAAGTAAGTAAGTAAGTAAGTAAGTAAGTAAGTAAGTAAGTAAGTAAGTAAGTAAGTAAGTAAGTAAGTAAGTAAGTAAGTAAGTAAGTAAGTAAGTAAGTAAGTAAGTAAGTAAGTAAGTAAGTAAGTAAGTAAGTAAGTAAGTAAGTAAGTAAGTAAGTAAGTAAGTAAGTAAGTAAGTAAGTAAGTAAGTAAGTAAGTAAGTAAGTAAGTAAGTAAGTAAGTAAGTAAGTAAGTAAGTAAGTAAGTAAGTAAGTAAGTAAGTAAGTAAGTAAGTAAGTAAGTAAGTAAGTAAGTAAGTAAGTAAGTAAGTAAGTAAGTAAGTAAGTAAGTAAGTAAGTAAGTAAGTAAGTAAGTAAGTAAGTAAGTAAGTAAGTAAGTAAGTAAGTAAGTAAGTAAGTAAGTAAGTAAGTAAGTAAGTAAGTAAGTAAGTAAGTAAGTAAGTAAGTAAGTAAGTAAGTAAGTAAGTAAGTAAGTAAGTAAGTAAGTAAGTAAGTAAGTAAGTAAGTAAGTAAGTAAGTAAGTAAGTAAGTAAGTAAGTAAGTAAGTAAGTAAGTAAGTAAGTAAGTAAGTAAGTAAGTAAGTAAGTAAGTAAGTAAGTAAGTAAGTAAGTAAGTAAGTAAGTAAGTAAGTAAGTAAGTAAGTAAGTAAGTAAGTAAGTAAGTAAGTAAGTAAGTAAGTAAGTAAGTAAGTAAGTAAGTAAGTAAGTAAGTAAGTAAGTAAGTAAGTAAGTAAGTAAGTAAGTAAGTAAGTAAGTAAGTAAGTAAGTAAGTAAGTAAGTAAGTAAGTAAGTAAGTAAGTAAGTAAGTAAGTAAGTAAGTAAGTAAGTAAGTAAGTAAGTAAGATGTCGAAATAATCATTTAAGTATATATTTGCTGGGCACTGGTTCGATTCTGAGTCGATCTAACTATGTCCGTCCGTCCGTCTGTCTGTCTGTCTGTTGAAAGCAGAATAGGGCTCGAACGGAACAACGTAGGGGGAAAAATTTTGGACCAAATATTTATCTTATATAAGGTTTGTTTGGTATTGAAAATGGGCAAACTCGGTTAATACACAAAAAAGTTATGGGCTAAAAAAATTTTATATTTTGACCCACACAATAAAAACATGTACTGAAAGGGTTAATTTTCAATTAAAATTAAAAAATTAAAAAAATTTTTTAAAATTCTTGGATTTTTTGTGAATTTTTTATTATTATATTAGAATACTGGCATTGTCAAATAAAAGTAAATTTCTAAATTAAAAAAGTGTAATAATTATTGAAAATGTATAAAATACCTTAATTTTTATACCGACCATCCAAAATGATGGAAATATTCCTCTGAGACCTAATAAAGTTTATGAGAATTTGTATATCTTTTGATAGAATGATAGGCTTTTACTAGGACCAGTTTCCAGGGAACGAAATTTGGCTCAACTAATCTTATTTCTTTTGGTACTTAAAATTAGCAAAATCCGTATATGGGAAAATTTTGTGAGTGGTATACATATAATTATTATTTTTATTAGTTTTTGATTATTCAGTCTAAATCATAAATTACTAATTGAAATCAAAGTAAATATTTAAACACGTTTTATTTGTTTATATAAATAGTTTCTACCCCCAACAAAAAATCCAATAACAAATTTCAATTTGATTTGTTCACATGACAACTTGTAAGTTATGCAAAAATGGAATTTTTAAGCTACAAAATCGTGTCTATTATTCTTTGGTTCACATATAATAAAAATTTGCTTTCCGTGCCATTAAAACTTTAATCAGTAGACACTTTAAATTGAAAAAGAAAAAAAAACATTCACACCCAATTAAAGGAGTAGGCTGGCTTGTCTATCATGAATGTCTAATAATCATGCTAATAATTAGGTAAATAATGATTTTGATATATCGAAATTAAATTGTCAATCTATTTAAATGATCTGTACCATTTTAAAACATTCCTTAGCTTTCTAACAGCTTTATTTAAGTAATTGATGTCTGATAATAATAGACTAAATTTAAACTAACTATTTAAGTCTATTTACACGTGATACGATATTTAGACAGCTGCTAATTGTTAAGCAGACAGATCAGATAAATTTATTTGACAAATGAAGTCTGCTCATCCAAACATAAAAATGTTAATAAATTAAATTCAATATAAATTAGAAGTAGTAATAAAGATCTTAATAGTTAGCACATTTTATCATGATTTTTAATTTTTGTTATAAATTTTGCCAATATAGTAAATTATTCCATTACAAATACAAACGTATATTATAATTAAATGTACTAAAGGGTAGGGTGATGACAGCTATTGACGCATTTCTATCAATTTTAAGGTACTTATGACAACTTACTTACCACCGCCTTAATTATTTTGTTAAATCCAAAAACAAAAATTTCTATAGACAAATTTTTATTAGAAGTACAAGTTTAAGTGTACAAATACAAATATTTATGTTATGTACATATATTTGTGATTAAAAAGACACTTTAAGGTGGCTGTACCCTACCTACAAATTAATTAAAAAGTAAATAAGTTTTAGTTTTTTTATTTTTTGCAAAAATTTCCATAGTTAACACAGTTAATCAGTTCCACCTGCAAAGTAATTAATAAGTAAGTTTAATAAGTTTTATAAGCACCTTTTTTTGTGGTTAGATAACTAAGTTTTACAATTTATATAAGATGTTAAAAATGTTTCAGGAGTAATATCTTTAATATTTATAAAAACAAATTTTTATATAGAAATAATTCTAGTGCATTAACCTTTTTTTTAATGTATTTTGCTATGAGACATTTAAAAACGTTAATAATCGCTTAATAATTTATTGATAATATTATTTAGTTTTAACTAGAATTTTTTAATTAAAATTGAGATTTTTTGTTTGATATAATATTTATATTTAAAATTGATTTAGATTTGTTAAAAGTTTAGACGTTTAACGAGTAGTTAGTTATGAACTGTTGAATTAAAGATTTTTTAGTTAAACTAAAATTATAATTGATTAAATATAACTGAGTTATATATATTTCAGTTAAAAATATATGCATTCCAATTGGGTAAGATATGAGCCATATTTCCTTTAGTTTTAAAATATAGCTTTTAAGTTTGTAAATCTTTTTAATTTTTTAAGGATTAAAATTTTCCAATAATATCCCAGCAAAAAAAAAAAAAAAAAAAAAAACGATCAAGAGCTTCCAAAAAAATAATATTTTCACCACTTCAAAAGCAGAACAAAGTGCATATTTTTTTGGAAGTTCTTAATAATTACTTCCAAAAAAAGTGAAAATAAATGAATTTTTAGCGGGAAAAAAGGTTAATAATTTCTAAGAAAATTAAAATTTTATAAATTTTAAAGCATTTTTATTATTTTTTAATAGGGCAAAAGCTGAATTTTTATTAAAAAATTTTATAAACATAGTTTTAAGAGAAGTACTTCAAAAGAAATGAACAAGAAGTATAAAAGAAGAACATCCTACCAATGACAACCATGGGTTAAAAAAAGAACTTCTGCAGCTCTTTTTCACCACTAAGTACTTCCTTCCAATGACAACACAATGTTAAATTCATGACTTTTTCAGTTCCTTTTTTGCTGGGATATTAAATGAAAATACTTTTTTGGATTTGACTTATTTTATATAAAAATGTAAAGCATTTTTCATCTATTTATTACCAAATGACAAACCAATTTCTCAAATACGTTCTAAATTTATTAACAGTTTTCTTTTTTACCAGTTCTATTCTAAATAAAAATTGTTTGGCCTAAATTGGAAAATTGGTTTTAAAATATTTTATTTATTACCTAATAAATGTCCCACTTTCTAAGGAAAACAAGTCTTCATAAAAAGTGTTAATTCTATTTATAGTTCTGCAACATTAAATTGGTACCTTACAATGTATAATATTTCGATGTGCTTATCCTTACTTATAAACACTTTTTATAATTAAAGTGGTCGAAATGACAATGTCCTTCCAACCGTCTCACATTGGGGTAAAAGTGGTCGAAAATGGCGCTTAATTCAGGGAAAGGTGATATCAATCTTTTAATGATCACGTTTTATTTTTTTTATTGATTTTTAAATAAAAAAATCAGTTTTAGAATTTTAAGATTTTTTTTAGCAGAACGGTAATGTCTGTCCGTCCGTCTATACATTAGAGTTAAATGGGTCGAAAATGATGCATTATTCAAAAAAAGGTGGTATCAACAGAAAATGGGCATCAACATTTAGAGATCATCTTTTCTTGAATTAAGCGTCATTTTTGTCCCATTTAACCCAAATGTACAGACATACGGACGGACATTACCATTCTGCCAAAAAACATCTTATAATTCTAAAAATACATTTATTTACTTACTAATAAATTGAAAAGTTAAACGTGATCACGGGACGAAAATGACGCTTAATTCAAGAAAAGATGATATCTAGATTTTGGTGCACATAAAGATGCCTTAAAAATATGAAAATATGGTCCATAACTGACCATAGCTCCCATATAAATTCCTCTCCCGAAAATCACTAACGTGCATAAATCCCATACAAATGTTAGTATTATGTTAATATTTAGCACAAGTAAGTTGTATATAAGTAAAAACAAAATTATGTGGATCGAAATGGTGTAGGGTATCATATAGTCGGGCTTGACCGACTATATCTTCTTCTCTCGTTTTTCTATTTATTAGTTAATAAACGAATTCATTTTTAGAATTCTAAAATATTTTTTGGCAGCATGGCAATGATCGTCCGTCTGTCTTTACATTTGGATTAAATGTGTCGAAAATTCCACTTAATTCAGAAAAGGGTTATATCAACATTTTAATACTTTCATTTGGTTTTCATATTAATCAAGAAGTAGAAAAATAATATTTTTCGAATTTTGAGATTTTTTTGAAAGAATTATAATGTCCGTCCATCTGTCCGTCTGTTTGTTAATTTTTGCAAACTTTCCAATTCAAAATCGTTTAACTATTGACTCAATAAATGTAACGACTAAAAATTTTATTTGTTCGATAGATAATATTACTTTTTAACCAACTACATAAAATATAATAAAATTGGATTAATATATTTCGCTATATATGGAAACGTCTTAACCAAGATTTTGTAAAATTGAAATTTTTGAAATTTCAAATGTATATAACTCGAAAAATATATAATATAAGTAGTACACGCAATCATGTTTTCTAAAGGATTTATTAAGGACTTTAAGGTGATATAAAAATCTTGGAAATCGGGTAAGGAACAAAAATTTGCTAGTGGTTAAAAATTTTCCATGACACTACTACTCTGTTTTGAACCCCTATAGTTCCGCTCCTGATGCGAATATTGGATCCCACTTCTAAACTCAAAATGCTACTATCCTCTGCTTTGCCTATGTGAAATTTCATGCAAATCCAGCCAGCCGAAGTTACAGATTTATTCCGATTCTTCCTCCCTGTTTAATGTTTGATAAATCAAAGAAAATTACTGGCATTTAAGCTGTTTTTTGTTTGAAATCTACTGGAGTTTTTTTTTTTGAAAAAAAAAAAAAAAAAAATATTTTCTCAAATCGGGCTATATATGCGATCCATTTTTTTCATAGTATTAAACTGGACAATATGTGCTATTTTTCAGAAAGTTTTCAGAACAAACATCCTGTAAAAAAAAAAAAATAAAAAAAAATAAAAAAATAATAGGGCAAAGTATAATTTACAAATATTTGAAGAAAAGTACACTTAAACATCCGAAGTTGATGGTTTTGTTTTAAATTTTTACCTTAAAAGACTGTTTATTTAAAATAAATACACTGAAATCTGATGAAATTTTTTACTATTTTTCAAAAATGTAAAAAAATTCTTTACTTTGACAGCTCCTTATAAGAAAACAAAACGTCCGTCTGTCTCTTGAAATCAATTTACAGAACTCTCCAACTAATACCTATCTAATTACGATAAATCAATTTGATTTATATGAAGCTGAGATAAGAGCGAAAATATTTTTTCATTATAATCTTGTTTTTGTGCTTTTATTTTGATCAGTAAGTGACAATGTTCGTTAGATCTATAGACTAACAAAGTATGAAGCTCAAATAAAACTCAATTTAAAAAAAGTTTTCAGAAAAGCACATGTGCTAGAATTTTTTTTTGTTTTCAAGGAAATTTTTTACTAACACATTCATAATCTTAGGTTTTTTTGACAACCGTCATAGGTTTTGGCAATAAAGCTTCATATCTATATTAAATTAAACTATGGATCTTTCTCATAGCATTTACCGTACAAATGTGCTTCCTTTAAATCATAATATGGTAAGAATAATTTCTCATATAATTATATGATAATTTAACTTACTTCAAGAAATAAGAAATATAAAATTATTTTTAATAATAAGAGTTTATTTAATGTAATAAGGACTGCGCACGAAAAAATCCTTGCATGCAAATCTGCTTATAGAAACTAAACCAGTGGGCGATTTTTTTAAAGTGATACTTTTATTAATGACTGTTATGTTCAAGTTCAAAACATAAAAGAATAAATTAGTTCCTGTTGCTTTTTAAGGAAATACCTGATCTTTTCCGGAATTATTCTAATTAAAGATTGTATTGTGTTTCTGTCACTTTTTTGCTTGAATAAGTCCACTTATTTTTAAACTCCGTTTCATTTTATGCTGAGCTATTAATGTCCTTTAAATTATTTTCTACTAAAGTCCAATATCTTTCAATTGCACGGAGTTTCGGACAATTTAATGGATTAGCCTCTTTCGGTACAAACTCTTACAATTTCTTTGTTACAACTCCATTGTTTTGTTGTTGTAATGAGAGAAATCTTTTCCAAAGGTACTCATTCTGTGTTAATGGAACCATTTTTTAAGAGTGAAGTGCTTCAAAATTCGTCCGAAGTACTTTCATGTTATTTTTGACCTCCAAATACTTGCTTGCGTTTCTATTAGGATTTTTTTTTACTTTATAAGTCTTTAGGCTAGACTTGCTTTAAAAGTTTCTGATAAAGATTCAAAGCAATTAACTTTTTGTGAAACTTTTCTTCCAGAGATGAGTGATTATGACTTCTTTGTATAATATTATGACCCAAGAAACTGTAACAACAGCCTTCCTTGCAATTATTTGTTAAACTTCCATTTTAAGAAAAACCAATATTTGGCAAATAAAAAATAGTTAACGGAATTATTAATTTTTCACCACATCAAAAGTTATAAGCCCAAAAGCATGCTCGGATTTTTTTGTGCGCAGTCCTTAGTTAAAGAATTTTGTTTTAAAGAGGACTCTTATTGTTTCCCTGTGGGAAATTTATGGCAATTCCAGTAATGGACCGGTCCCTCAGTACCAGTTGAGTAGCAATTGACACCTAACTCGTCACCAAAGTTCCAATTGAGAACCAGTTGATACAAACACACTATTTAACAGTTGAGAGTCAATTTATAACATGCTTGTTAAGTGTGCAATTAGCAACCCGCGCGCAATAACAATCAGTGGCTGAATGGTTAGCGTTGAAGACTATAAAACATAAGATACGTCAGAAGAACATGGGTTCGATTCGGAGTGCCGCCATCGACATTAAAGAAAAATTATAAATTAAAAATAAACAATAAGTTAATAAAAATAATATAAAAAAAGTTTAAAAAGTAAAAATTACAGAATTTTTATCAATTTTTTATTATATTAATCGACTCTGATCCTGTCCTCTTGGACCAGTCCTGGGACCTATCCTGTGACCTGTCCCAAGAGGCTAATTAGTCACCTCCAATGACAACACCATGTAAAAGTGGCAGGTTCCTCTTACATAAAGTTCTGTAACTGAGACCGGTCACTAGCCCTAAGAAGAAACTCTAGCGTTTGAGCTCAATTCGTTTCTTTTCTAAAAAAATTTTACCTTCACCGCTCAAAACATGAATCGAACTAAAAATAGTAAGCACAACAACTTTATATTCGTACTAAATATGTATTAATACAAAAAAGAAGCTATTTAATTTAAAATTAATTTTACGTAAAATATGTATCTGAAATTTTTAATAAGATATGTTGCACACCTTAAGGTGTTAGGAAAAATTATATAGTATATCTGTGCCAACGGTTTAACGATATAATTAATGCGAAAATTAATTTTTTCTACATAAATTCCATTAAGATACCTGGGTATCTTAATGCAGTACATTAAAAGGAATTTTTTTTGGCGCATACATAAGGGTTAAGGTAATCTAGAAAATATACATTTTCTTTTATAATTGTTAAGGTCTGTAGCTTCGACTCCTGTTGTTATTATAATTTGACTACTCAGTTCAATAACAAAAAGTAATAATTATTAATTTAAATTACCAAAATATGAATGAAACCGGTTTTAAAAGCCTCCCTATTTTAAAGCATTCTTGAGGGGATTACATATCAAAACAATTTCAAATTTCTCTTTTCATGACCTTAAACTTGTTATAACAATGGTTTTTTTGTTTAAATTTATTCTTGTTTCTTTTTCTTTTTTAATATTCAAGGTTAATTTTGTTTATGATCGTAAATCTTTTAAATGAAAGTTTCATTCAGTTCTTATCTTTGGACCAAACGTGCACATTTTACTACTTTTTTTTTTGTAAAAAAACAAAATCCTATTAAAACAAACCAAAAAAATTTGTGTCATTCGTAACCGATCGAACGATAGCCGCCGACCCTATGTTTTATGCTCTTTAATTATGTACACCAAAATTTATGTATGTTGTTATTATTATTATTATTGTATTGGTGTTTGTTTTTATTTATATTTTTTTTTCATTAACACATTATGTTGCTGCTTACTACTTGATCGTTTAGTATCGGTGAGAAAGAAGCATGTTTGCATGAATTGTCTTATCAGTATTTATTCATATTATTTTGCTAGCATTGTTAGTATTGTTGTTGTTGAATATTATTATAATAGTATTAGTGTTATTCTTGTCGTTGTCGTTGTTGTTGTTATTGTTTTTATAATACTTGAAATTTGTGTTTTCTAATTTTGTTTGCTATTTAATAATTTTTATTTTTGTTGCTCGTCGTATAGCTTCGCTCGCCCGATATTCTTTTCCAAAGTTTCATTGGGTCTATGTGGTCAGTACCCCTAAACATAAAATATTAGTTTAGTTTTTACACTCGGCACAAACGTTGGTTGCGGTTGTCGCTAGCTGGTCTCGCATTTTCGCAATCGTTTCTTTTATTTTTATATTTAATATATTGTAGTTTTTTTTATTAAAACAATTCGAAGTGAGTAAAGTTCGCCTTGTTTATACTCCATACATATTTTTTTGTTGTTGCTGTTGAATTTTAGTGATAAAATATGAATTAAAATTTATAAAATTTACAATTTGTTTGTTATAGTTTGTTAAAAAAAAAAAGATTTTAATATTAACCAGTTTTGTTTTATCTAATTAAAAAAAAAAAAAAAACAAATTCAAATAAGAAATAAAAAAAAAAAAATAAAAATATTGAATTTAAACAAAATTTCCAATTAATATTCTTATCAGTTTAAATAAAATTGTGTGTGTTAATAAAAGATCGTTGTAATTTTATGGAAACAAAATCTCTTAAGTGTTGAAAAAATTAAAAAAATTTAAATTCCTTCCTGTATTTTTTTTTTTCTATTTAACCTTGACGATGGAAAATGTCATTTATGTGTTCCATTTAGCATTCTTTTGACTTTGCTAAATGTTTGCCAAAAAAACATAAATTTTGCATCTTTTGAAAAAAGAAAATAAAAAAATAAGAAAAAACACATTACGTGAGCAATTTTGGACTTTAATGTTTTTTAAAAATACATATTTATATATTTAAAAGTTTTTGAACTAAATATCAATGTTGAACTAAAATAAACAGATAATCCATTAGATGATTAGTTTTGTTTAAAATTAATTTGCGTTTTTGAAAAAAGAAAAAATTGAAATAATATTTTAAAAAGTGCCGTCAGATCACGAGATCAAAATGTCAGCAAGATAATATGATTTGTTATAGAAATGAGTTCAAGGAGAAAGATTAGCTTACACTTTAATTATATTTTTTAAAATATACTTATATAAAATATTAAACATTTAAGATTATAATTTTTTAAAACTTTTAACAACTTTTTGTAAATTTTATAAGAGTGTAAAAGTTATAGAGATTAGATTTAATTAATTGTTTTAATGAGTTTACTCCTTAGCTTATAATCTAAAAGAAAATCTTAAAATTAACCATTTTCTTAAAAAAACTTTTTTCAAATTGATCGTTTTATGAAATTTAAAAGATAATTACTAATTTCAAATAACAATAATTAAAAAAAAAAAAGTACATATAAATAAATTATATTAAAAAAAAATATATATATATAAAAAAGTAATAATTTTTAACTTTTTATTCGTATTTCTTTTAAACGTTTTAATTTTTTGTTTTCAAAATTTTAAACAAGAGCTATTTTAAAACATTCTTAGTACTTTTATAACATTTTTATTTTTTGTTTAAATTTATTTTTTTTAAATTTGTACCATTTATTTTGTTAGGAATTGTTTATTTAATGTGTAAATTTTTATAAAAGGAAACTTTTTCCAAAATTTGTGCTTTTGGTTATGGTCCTTTTTATGTGTTTGTGCAGAAGTTGTAACGCAGAGAAAAAATCTTCGGACCCCCACCTTAAAGTATACCGTTCGACTCAGAATCACTTTCTGAGTCGATTTAACGATGTCCGTCCGTCCGTCCGTCTGGTCGGCTGGCTGGCTGTCCATGTAAAGCTTGTGCGCAAAGTACAGGTCGCAATTTTGAAGATAATTTGATGAAATTTGGTACATATGCTTTTTTAACACAAGGACGAAGCCTATTGAATTTGGTTATGATCGACCCATTATTTCACTTAGCCCCCATACAAATGTCCTCCCGGAATACAGTTTTAACACTTATAGATGCCTTAAAAATAGGAATATTTTAATGAAATTTAGTACAAATAAGTTTTATATCAGCAAAAATCTGTCTGCCAAATTTCATGAAGATCGGTCCATAACTGACCATAGCTCCCATATAAACAAATGTTAGTATTATGTTAATATTTAATACAAGTAAGTTGTATATAAGTAAAAGCAAAATTATGTAAATCGAAATGGTGTAGGGTATCATATAGTCGGGCTTGACCGACTATATCTTCTTCTCTCGTTTTTTTTTAATTATTTGTTTTCAAAATATTGTGATTTTTATTTAACCCTTTAGTGCGCAATGATGCATATATGAATCAACCATTTTTTTGTTTTAATATTTTAATCGCATAATACTGCTATTAAATATTAACAGATCTTAAAATAATGAAAAATATTTGTGACATGTTATTGTTTAGTTTATGAAAAAATATTTTTCTCTATGGTTCATGTAGGAATCATAAAATTAATAAAAAAAAAAATAAATTTTTTTTTGATACAAATTTTAAAAATAAAATGATTTTCTAATTCTTATATTAATTTTATATAAAAAAAAAAAATTAGTTTCGCTCAAAAATAAAAAAAAAAAAAAATTCCGCATTAAAGGGTTAATTTGTACATTTTTGGAAAATGTTTACTTCTTTCAAAAGTGGTACTTTTTTAAATATTTGTAATTCTTTTTAAAAATCAGCTACTTTTTTTTGGAAGTTTTTTAATTGCTAAAATGGAAATTTTTTTCAAAAGTGGTACTATCTTAAATATTGGTAAATGTTTATAAAAAAATAGTACTTTTCTTTTAGAAATTGATATCTTTTTAATTTTTTTTTTTTTTTTTTATTTAATTTCGAAATTTTTTTTAAATTTTTATGTACTTTATTTTTTTGGTACTTTTTTTAAAAATTAGTATTATTTTATTTTTTTTCAATAATTGATGAATTTTTAAAAAAATTATTGTTATTATTTTTTTTTGCACATTGGTACTTTTTTTTTAAAGTTGGTACAATAGTAGTTATACCCTACATCATCATAGGTGGTTGAGGTATTATGCGTTTTTGCTGATGTTTGTAATGCATAGAAAACCTTATCCAACACCCACCTTAAAGTATACCAATCGACTCAGAATCACTTTTTAAATCGATCTAACGATGTCCGTCCGTCTGGCTGGACGGCTAGCTGACTGTCCACGCAATTTTGAAGACAATTTAATGAAATTTGGTACGTGGGACTTTTATGATACAGGAACGAAGCCTATTGAAATTGGTTGTGATCGGTCCATTATTTCACCTAGCCCCCTTACAAATGTCCCCCCGGAATTGAGTTTCAACACTCAAAAATGCCTTAAAAATACGAATATTTTAATGAAATTCGGTACAAAGAAGTTTTGTACAAGTATCAACCTTTGTACCAAGTATCAACCTTTGTTTCCAAATTTTTTACGTTCATTAATCACATACTAATGTTAATATAAAGTTAATACTCAACACAAATAAGTTTTATATAAGTAGAAACAACATTGCCAAATTTTATTCGAATCAGTCCATAATTTATCATAGCTCCCATATAAACCCACTTCCGGGAATCGCCCTAAAGGGCATAAAATCATATAGATGTTAGAATCAATGCATTGTTCAGTATTTGTATAATTTATTTTACATGAAGTAAAAGTGTTGGTCTACAATTGGCTACAGATTTAATATAAGTCCCCTTCCCGAATTGTTATGCTCATACATAATGGTGTAGGGTATCATATGGTCAGTCTTGACCGACTATAGTTTCTATCTCGTTTTGAATTGACTCTAGTTCTCGCGAAAAATCGCGATTTGTAAAATTAAGGAGGTTGCACCATATATTGTAGCATATATCGATAATGACTCGTCTGATTTAGTTCAAAAAAATATCAAAAAATTATAATTAAAACTGTCTTCAAGCCTTTCTTATATTACGTTTTAATACGACCTGTTGGTTATGGAGGTATTAAGCCCATTTTCTTAAAAAAATATTGATTTTATAAAAAATTTCAATAACATTAAAAAAAAAAATTATAAAAAGATTCGGCTGTGCCGAAATACAAACCAATAAATTTAGCGATTTTCAATTTGAATTTGAAAGATTCGGCTGTGCCGAGTCTTTGATACCCTTCACCATATTAACATATTACTATATTACCATCTTACCGACATCATAATACCATCTTACCGACAAATAATAAAATTATCGCCTTAACGTATGCTTTTATATTATCACTTTTATAAATCTAAATTTTTTTATAAACTACGAACATTTGAATACGAAAAAAAAAGTCTAGCAAGCATTGCTTTAAAAATATAAACAACTACAATTGAATATTTATATATTTTTGTATGTATGTATGTATGTATGTATGTATGTATGTATGTATGTATGTATGTATGTATGTATGTATGTATGTATGTATGTATGTATGTATGTATGTATGTATGTATGTATGTATGTATGTATGTATGTATGTATGTATGTATGTATGTATGTATGTATGTATGTATGTATGTATGTATGTATGTATGTATGTATGTATGTATGTATGTATGTATGTATGTATGTATGTATGTATGTATGTATGTATGTATGTATGTATGTATGTATGTATGTATGTATGTATGTATGTATGTATGTATGTATGTATGTATGTAAGTATGTATGTATGTATGTATGTATGTATGTACATATATACAAACTAAAGGACCAACCACTCAGCAAAAAATCATCGTATCGCAATCAGCTGTTTCAATCTGCTTTATGCAGCTGTGTGTATATAGCTATTGACACAAAAATTCTAGGTAGCGTATCGCAGAAATCTACAGAAAATGGATTTTTACGTAGTTGCCTGAGGTTTTAACAACCCTGTAGTTTATTTTGTTCACAAAATAAACTAAAACCAGGGTTGTTTACACAATGAATGTTCAAAAACATATTATACGTTTACTTTTGTTGAATGTTTGTACAAAATGTTTCACGCTACTTTTCTTCATTCTACGTTGCGTTGCAAAGTTGACTGGTTGGGCCTTAAGGCTCCGTTACTCTACCGTAAATGTAGCGAATCAGCTGACACGTTTTGCTTATGAGAGTCATGTGTGTATGTGTACTCAAAAACGTAAATGTAACGTAGTAACCTAATCAAATTAGGTTTACGTGACAGCTGTAACAACAGTGTTGACAGCTTTTCATTTCATTATACTAAATCTGCGTAAAAAATCGCTGTAAAAGGATTATCAATTCGACAATTAGCTTTGCTGTTTTCTTCACTAGAAAATTGTTGAAATAATTTATATAAGACGTAGAGTCGAATATTTAATTTAAAGTTAAAAATTTTTGTCATAAAAGCACAAATTTCGTTTTGTATACAAATCGCTGAAATACAAACCAATAAATTTAGCGATTTTCAATTTGAATTTGATCCACTGGAAATATGTGTAATTGACATCACCGATGTTCATGTGTACAAAACAACAACAAAGTATTGGCTACATTTACGTTTTTAGAGTAATCATCCACTTACGTTTCCCTTTACATTTGCGTTTTTACATTTACATTTACGGTAGAGTAATGGAGCCTTTAACTGCATATACAAACAACAACAAGAACAACAATGTTAATCATTATATTATTGTTGTTGCTTACTAAACTAATTGCCCATACAAAAAAAAAAAAAAAAATTAATATAAATATTTTTTAGTTTTTGGCCCATAACTCGGTTGTTTATAGACAAATTTAGTTGATTTAAAAAACCGAAATTTTATAAAAATATTTATGACCAAACTGTTCAATAGCGAAACCCGTAGCTTATATAGGAACTTCAAAAAGTCTAAAAATGTGTTTTGGCCGATATCTGGGATATAGTGGACCGATTTTTCAGAAAAAGAAAAATTTAAGAAAGATTTCGAGTTTTTCGTCCAAAACCAAAGTCGCTAGCTTATATAGGAGCCGAGAAAAGCCGACAACAGTTATTTATCAATTCATTTTTCTAATTTTTATTAGTGATTTTCTACGAAATATTTCCTATAATTTGATGTATAAAACATATATATCCAATTACTGGGGCTTTCTAAAAACTGATTTCAACAGACAGACGGTCAGACGGACATCTTTATATCGACTCCCCTATAAATAAGGATCCAGAATATATATACTTTTTGGGGTCTTAGATGAATATTGTAGAAATTACAAACGGAATGACAAACTTATATATACCCTTTACACCTGTGGTGAAGGTTATAAAAATCAAATTTTTATTCTTTAATCATAAATATAAATTTGTTAGATCTAAAACATTTCATTCATAAATTTTAGTCAAAATATTAATATACAAATTTCAAGGAAAAATTAAAAAATCTCAAACTAATTTCTTTATTTTTTTAAATTTTTCTATGAAACTTGTTAATGTAGTATTTTCACTAATTTGTAAATAAAATCAAAACATGATCTTTAATCAAATATATTAGTGACAGATTTTATAGTACATCTTTATTTGGAACTTATTTTAATTAAAAAAAAAAAAAAATCTAATATATTCATGCATAATCTTCTGCCTTAATACAGCTATGAGGTTTTATTGTATTTTATATTGCAATTATTTGCATTTATATTTCTTTATATTTGAATAATAAGGTAATTTTTTTAAAACACACCTTTGTACTGGCCTATTAAAAAAAATAAAATAAACTAAATTGCGTATTGATAAGCACATGTGAAGGTAATTAATTAAAAAACAACTGCAATGACTTTTATAAACACACAATATAGAACAAAAGGTCTTTACACTAACTTTACATTTTGATTAAGGAATATATATTTTAAATCTTATAGAAATTGCTAACCTTACTTACACTCAAGGTTAATATATCCAAAAAATATTATTTTTAGTCTTTTTTTTTTTGTTTAAATATTTAATTGTTTATCATAAAAATATAAGTCTACTGATTGTACTACTTGTTTAGATTAAAATTTTATAACCGTCACTTACTACTCCTACTTACCTACTCATTTTAAAATTTTTAATCTTTATTTTTTTTATTTATCAAAAACGTGATTGTTATACTTATGTAGATATAGCGTGAATTGTTAAAAAATTGTTTTTTCTTTGTATAAAGAAAGAAATTATATTGTGTTAGGTATATAACACTTTTAAAAAATACATATATTTTGTTATACTTGTGTAGTATCCTTAACACATGATAGGCCTTTAAGATAAATTTAATCATTATTTTTACACAAAAAAAAAAAAAAAAAAATTATCTAAATTATCAAAATAAGTTGATAAGTGTGGCTGACGTTTAAACGGCTTTTATTTGTTTTTGGTTTATCTAAAATTTTTATAAAATTACTTGTTGTTAATGTTATAAAATTTAAATGATGGGTGGTAATGTCGGTAGTTTTTATTTAAAGTTAGAACTTGATAGCAAAAATTTTAAAGTAATTTTTAGGTAATGTTGTGTAAAACAAATAAACGATTTTATATTCGGTAAATAAAACATAAATTTTAATGATATTTTTTAAAAATGTTGTAATTTTTAAAATAATTATACAAAAATATTATTAATCTTTGTACCAGTACATACTTAAAGTAAACAAAATAACGATCCATCCGCACTATGGGTTCTAACGCAAAATTTTTGGTTATAAATCTGTATCACCTAAACTACTGGTCGGATCGTTTTGAAATGTATAGAAGAGTCGTAGTGGAGGACCTAATCTTTCAGAAAAGTTATCTTGTAATCACTCTGTGATAGTACGAGAAAAGTTACAGAGTGTCATAGTTGACCATCGAGTATGTAAAAGTTAAAACAAACCGTAACTTCTACAACATTTTTGGTAATAAATCAGTATCTCCTAAACTGCTGGTCGGATTAAATTAAAATGTATGGAAGAGTTATAGAGGAGGATCCAATATTTTTGAAAAATAACCTTGTAGTCACCCTGTGATAATACGAGATAAGCTACAGGGTGTTAAATTTAACTATATCGAGTATGTAAAAGTAAAAAAAAAATCGGAACTTTTACAAATCAATTATTTTTGAAAAATTGCCAAAAATTGGTTTCTAAAGCTTCAAAAATTATTTTTGCAGAAATGCAAGACTGATATTTATTTTATAGATTACATAAGAAATAATAGTGAAAATATTATGCTAATATGTTTTTTCGTGCAACTTAAAAAATCTTTTGAAAAATTAACTTTTTTCATTAAATCTGCACTCTTGCATTCATTTTTCGCCGGGCGGATATTGGGGTAACAGGGGTCGAAAATGGCAATTAATTCAGGGAAAGGTGATATCAATATTTTAATGATCACGTTGTATTTTTTTAGTTATTATTAGGTAAAAAAATCAGTTTTAGAACTTTAAGATTTTTTTTGGCAGAAGGGTAATGTCCGTCTGTCCGTCTATACATTAGAGTTAAATGGGTCGAAAATTATGCATAATTCAGGGAAAGGTGATATCAATACTTTAATAATCACGTTTAATTTTCCTATTTATTAATAAGTAAAAAATGTGTTTCTAAAATTGGCTGAATGGAAATGTATGTCCATCCGTCTCTACTGTTGCGTTAAATCGGTCGAGAATGGCACTTAATTCAGTGAAAGGTGATATCCAAATTTGTATGATCACGTTTTATTTGTGCTATTTATTAGTACTAAAAAAATGTATTTTTAGAATTCTAAAGTATTTTTTGGCAGAATGGCAGTGTCCGTCCATCTGTCTATACATGTGGGTTAATTGGATCGAGAATAACACTTAATTCAGGGAAAGGTGATATCAATACTTTAATATTTAGATTTAATTTTTATATTGGTCAAGAAGTAAACAAATAATATACATTTGGAATTTTAAGAATTTTTTAAAGAATTCTAATGTCTGTCCTTCCGTCCGTCTGTTTATTAATTTTGGCAAACCTTTCAATTCAAAATCGTTTATTGCTTGACTCAATAAAGATATCAAATTTTCTTTATTCGATAGACAGTTTGCTCTTTAATAAACTGCATAAAATATGATAACATCGGTTGAAAATATTGAAAATGGAAAAGACTTGACTGCACCAACATCTTGCAAAGTTGAGATTGTTGAAATTTCAAATTAATATATTTCGAAGAATATATAAGACAAATAGTACATGCAATCATGTTTTCTAAAGGATTTATCAAGGATTTTAAGGTGATATAAAAATCTTGGAAATCGGATAAGGAAAAAAATAGCTAGTGGTTAAACTTTTTCTATGACATTAGAAAAAGTACCCTATTTTGAACCCCCATAGCTCCGCTCTTGAAGCGTATATAGGATTCTGCTTCTAAATTCAAAATGATACTGTCCTCTGCTACGACTGTATGGAATTTAATGTAAATCCAACCAGGCGATTAGAAGTTATATACTTATTTCGATTTTGCCCCACTGTTTATTGTTTGATAATGCAAAGAAAATGTGCACTTCAGCTGTTTCTTGTATAAAATCTACTGGATTTTTAATTTAATTAATTTATCAAATCGGGCTATTTAGGACAATTTTTAAAAAAATAACAAAAATATTAAGACAAAATATAATTTACAAATACTTGAAGAAAAGTAAGTATACTTTACCTGAAGTTGATGGTTCCATTTTAAATTTTTACTTTAAAAGACTTTTTATTAAAAATAAATGAAATTTAAATTTTTAACTTTTTTTCAAAAATGTGAAAAAACGTTTAACTTTGACAGCTCCTTATAAGAAAACAACACAATCTAGTTTAAATATTTTAATTTAAATTTATAAAAAATTTTGTCTATTTTTATTCGGTACCCAAGTTTATTACAAAAATTTTAATTTCAAAATTCAATTAATCATCACTTTTAAAATATTTTACACCAACGTGGTGCGGAAAAAATTTAGTGTGAAATCGATCTAAATCAATTTTTGTTATTTAATGTCATTATTCAATTAAAAAAAAAAAACAAATTGCAGAATTTTAAAAAAAAATTGTTTCCCTCATATATCTCTGGACTTATGCCCGAAAAGCGAAATAAGGTCGAATAAAAATTCAATATAAAATATCGTAAGAGATAACTTAGGTGTGAAAGCTTGTTTTTTTTTCTTTATCTTACCAAGCGTTTTACATGAATATAAAAATCTTTAAAATCGGACTTGATTTGTAGAAGTTATGAATTTTTGAAACTTTTACTTACTCAAATTTAACATCCTCTAGCTTATCTCATGTTATCACAGGATGACTACAAGATAAGTTTTCTGAAAGACTAGGTCCTCCTCTACAACTCTTCCATATATTACAATTCAATCCGACCAGTAGTTTAGGAGATACAGATTTATTACCAAAAAAGTTGCCTTTGGCCCCATTGTGTTTTTCGTTTGTATGTTGAAATCAATTTTCCCAGGTCGCCCGTTAATTGAGGGGCATGTATTATATATCAATATAAAGAGAAAACTTCTCAAAATTTTTCTATTAATAATCATCAATATCGATTTAGAAATTACTGTGTTATGAGCATTTATTTTTAAGAAATTTTTTTTTTTTTTTTTAATAAAAAAAATTTATTTCTTAGAAACTCTTTTTTCTCAGTGTAATTGTGATGAACTTGTCTTATGGCACTCCTATTTTATAGGATTGTTGTTATTTTTATTTAAAAGAAATTTTATTTAGAATTTAAATTTTTTTTGTTATTGTAACAACAAACACTTGTATTCATGTTAGGTATTTTTTTTTTCTTATCAACTTATTGCAATCGTTTTTTTTTATTTTTTACATGTATCAATTTTGATTTGACATCATTAAAGTGCGTAGATAACAATAATATAAAAACAACAACAACAGCTACAAAAACAATAATAAATCAATTTTATTATTCTAGAATCTAGATTTTTTTTTTCAAATTTATTTTTATTATGCGTTTTTTTACATATAACAAGTGCGTCAATTAATATTACTAGTGCATAGATTTTTCCATTGCATTATTTTTTTTTTTTATAAAAAGGTCCCATCAATCACTGAAATATTACTTTTTTGCTACTGTCAATTGTTCTTTTGCATTTATTAATGCGTTTACAAACAATTTAGCAAAATAGATAGTTTTATTGACATTTAATTGAACTTCTTGGGTTTAATTTACAAAATAATATTTATGGCATTTATGAAATTTCTTTTATAAATCAAGGTTAATAACACTATGCCTATAAAACGTAAAACCATTAAAAATAACGTTAAATTTTAAGTATTATTATTTAAATTTCTATTTCCCTTATTTGTATTTGCTTAATTTTTATTTTTAACGCCCCTTGAGTCTTAATCATTAAACAATTGTATTTTAAATATGTTAGAATTATTATTGCAAATATCATAATATAATAAATATTTGTTTAAATAATAATAAAAATAATATTTATTGTTAGGTATTAAATGTTATTATAGCCATAACTAAAGTAACAATTTGTGTAATTAATTTTTTCGCACAATATTTTTATTTACTCATTAATAAATAAAAAATATACGTCAGGAAAGAAGTTCTTTTTTTAATAACGGGAAAATGAACACCTTTTAATTAAAGCAATTATGACAATAAGAATACTCGTATTTAATCATAAGTATCAGTGATTAGATAATTTATTTGATTATTTATAGAAATTAAGTATTTGATTAAAGAATTAATTAATAATTGTTCGTTTTTTAATTTTGGATTCAAATAAGAAACATATTGCTATATAAGGAATTTAAAAAATTTGAGGTAAAAATATTTAACAAATTTTTAAATGACATTAATACTGATTTGTGATTTTATTAACAACTTCCCAGCACTCAGCAGTTTATTTGGTAGCAATTAACCCGCTTTTAGACAGTAAGATTCATTGGTGTATAGCCACTTGCCGCTCTCCATCGGTCACCAATTTGGCAATTGCCACAGACTTATTGTAACCAGTAAAGTGGTCATGCGCCCACAAAAGTTAAGGCTCAACTACATAGAATACTTTCGCTTCAACTGCAACTGACAGCTACGCAACGCACAAATTATATTAACCCAGTCGTTGCATTATTTTGTTATTAAAATTTTATTTAATAAAATATAAAGATGTAACAATTAAATTATGTTCTCAGTTAAAATAATGAATAGCAAATTAAAATTTCCGACTCAACGAAAAAAATATTAAAATAAGAATAAAACAAACGACAAAATGTATTTACGTACTTCGGCACTTCAAAGTTGAACATTTTCATCTTTGAAGTACTTCACGCAGAAGTTTGGCGTACTGATTTGGTTCCGCACAATATAAATGCATGTATTTAACTTAGGTGTTAGTCGCAGTTGAAGCAAAAGTATTGTATGTAGTTGGGTCTTTACACTTTGTAGCCGTTGAGGTGATTGTGTGTGTAAAAAAAGGTCACCTCTTAGTCGTGAAAGTGCCTGTTGTCACTTTATTGACCCTTTTTAACATGGGTTTGTCCTAGCAGAAAGTCTATTGCCACCTTAACGACTACATAGTGTAACTTTTTTGCGCACACAATCACCTCAACGACTACCCAAGGGTCAATAAAGTGATAATAGGCACTTCCAAGAGTACGAGGTGGCCCTTTTTTTACATACACAATCACCTCAAAAGCTATAAAGTGTAACTTTTGTGCGCACGCAACCACTTTACTGGTTGCAATGGGTCAGTTAAATATTTTTGATATCTTATTTTCATTTTCTTCCCGCTTACTATAGAGTCAGTAAAGTGACAATTACCAATACGCTTATTGGTGACTAAACACCAATGAATATTTCAAAAAACGTAAATTTTTGGTTTAATTTTTTATTACCGCTTAACTTTTCAGCGGATGGTAAACCGGATACTTATTATACAGAAAATGAATTCCCTAACTCTTATCTTTCGACTGCCTAGCAAAAAAGGAACTGAAAAAGTCTTGAATTTAACATTGTGTTGTAGGATGTTCTTCTTTTAAACTTCTTGTTCATTTCTTTTGAAGTGCTTCCCTTAAAACTATGTTTATAAATTTTTTTTTAACAAAAATTCTGCTTTAGCCTTATTAAAATATAATAAAAATGCTTTAAAATTGGTAAAATTTTAATTTTCTTAGAAATTATTAACCTTTTTTCCCCGCTAAAAATTAATTTATTTTAAGTTTTTTAGAAGTAGTTATTAAGAACTTTCAAAAAAGTTCAAAATATGCAGGTGAAAATGTTTTTTTTTTGTTTTTTTTTTGCTGGGTGGTTAATGGTTTAAATCAAAAAGTTGTAAATTGTCAGTGCAAAACTAAAATGAATCCAAAAATCCTCGAAAGTTTCAACACAGTTCTTTTAAAATTTTTTAGTTTTAAATCCCAGTATTTCCGTGAGATTTTGCGCGAATGATTTAAAATTTATGATTTCTTAGTTATTTTATAAGATCTACAAAAAGCCATCAACACTTTTTCTAATTTAAAACATACTTTAGCAATAAAAGACACTTAAAGTAAGTTTCAAACAATTTCGAAATTTTGAGGTATAGACTTTAAAGTTGACCACACTGTTCGCTAATTGTCATATTGATATCTGTAACATTGTCATTTCATCATGATTATATTGACGCTGGAATATTATACTAAATAAAGGAGTTATGCAATTGATTTTTATATGAACAATTCGTAGTAATTTTTGGAAAATTACGAAAAAGCTCTTTTGAATTACAGCTGAAATAAGATTTTGTACTTTTTATACAAATTGCTAAATTAAGTCATAAAATCTATAGATATAATCTGGCTCCTTAGCAGTAGAGTATCATTAATAACAATGTCGTCTGTGTGTTGAAATCAGCTTTTCTAAGGCCTCCGATGATTAAGAGACATATCTAATACTTCAATATATAGCGTAAAGTATTAAATAAATTGGTATTGAAAATCGTTTTAATCAGTACATAAGTGACTGAGTTGTAAAAAAAGCTAAAAAAACGAGATAGAAAGATATAGTTGATCAAGCCCGACCATATGATATCCTACAACATCATGTATGTGGAAACAAATTTTATATAACTTTTCATATTAACTTTTTTAAAATAACTACGAAATATGGGTATAATTATTTTTTTTTTTTCATTAGATATCGTTTGATATATATATATATATATATATATATATATCATTAATTTTGGTAAGAAAAAATTTGTTTAACATTTGTTCTGGAATCACCAACATAAATGGCCGTGTAGCATCCTGCTTCAATCATCGTAGGAAGCTGAAATTAGACAAATATGTTCGCAATTTTAGGTACGTTTTAATGTGCGATACATTTAGGTATTCTTCATACAAATTTGAACCACCCTAATATACAGACATATATAAATACTGATTTTTAAAGCTTTTAAATAAGCTTCGGACTTCTTTATTTATATATGTATCACTCAGTTTTTTTCTTTTGGTTATAAACTTTGCTAAATATAGGAATTTTTAATACAAAAATTTAATTTTCATCAAAAAACTGATTTACAAAAAAAAAAAAAAAAAAACGAATTTAATCACAAAACAGAGATTTTGTTAAAAAACTATTCACCTTGTCATTATATTCCTCTAATTTTTTACTTTAAATACGATTCTTTTAGAAAATTAAGCGAAAATCAGAATTTAAGCAAAAAATCAAATTTGCATCATTAATAAATTTTCACAAATTAAAAATTCGTAAAGAAATGCTTTTTCCCTAAAAATTAGAATTTTTGCCAAAAGTCGAACTCAAAACACTAAATTTCGCAAAAAAAAACTCCTTTATTATACTGAGTTGAGGGCTGTTAAAAAATCGATTGATTTGAATACTGCATTCCACTTATTATTTTTTTTTGCTAGTTATGCATTTATTTTCTATTAGTAATTAAAAAAAACTTACCTTTAAAGCTTAAGATATATTTTTAACCCTATTACAATGTCTGTCCATCCGTCTGTGCCATAAACAATCCAATTTTATTCAAGGTCTTTTATTATATTGAGTTAAAGGGTGTTCAAAAATCGGCTGAGGCAAATACTGTATGTACTTTTACTATTTTATTTGAATTTATTTTCTATAGTAATTTAAAAAAAATTTACCTTTGAAGCTTAAGAGAAATTTTTAAGCCTTTGAGAATGTCTGTCCATCCGTCCGTACTATAAGCAATTAAATTTTATTCACCAAAACCATATTTTTACAAAAATTCATCAAAAAATATATGAAAAAAACATAATTTTTATTAAAAAAAAAAAAAAAAAAATACTATTTCAGAAGACTATAATATTTTACCAAAAATTTAGTTACAAAAAATGTCTGTCCATCCGTCTGTGTTAAAAAAGTTATTTTTTTCACCAAATTAAAAACCACAGTTTTACAACAAAAAAAGGGAATTATATCGAATCGAATTAAATAATGAATTTTCTAAAAAAGAAAATGAATTTTTATAAAGAAATTTATTTTAGCAAAGCGGAATATCAAGTTTTCATAAAAAAAAGAATATGTAGCAAAAACTCGGTTTAAAAAATGTCTGTCCATCTGTCTGTATTATTAAAAAGTTATTTATTTATTTATTTTCAATAAAAACCGAATTTTTATAAAATTTTTTATCAAAAACGGGATTCACAAAAAACACAAAAATAAAAAAATTTCACTTATAAACCAAATTTTTGTAAAAAAAAAAAAAAAAATGTTTAACCAACAAAGTGAATTTTAAAAGAAAGAAAAAAATTTACCTCGATCGGTTCTTCATTTTACTGAGGTTATGGTCAATAATATCTTTTGTTAGTCTCTCAAGGTACGGTCAGACTAGTCAAATATTTGACAAAAACCACTAAATAAAATAAGTGGTTTTTAATGATTTTTTTATAATGACAAAAATATTTAATCACAAAAAGAAGTGATCAAAAAATATTGATTAAATATTACCAAGAGTGGCAAAAGCTTCAGTACCAAAAAAAAAAAACTACCTTTGAAATTTGAAAAAAATGTTGAGAAGCTTACATGAACTAATGTCTGTCCATCTGTCTGTACTACAAAAATGTTGTAACATTTTGTAAATAGCTACTTTTGATACGTTCTACCTTAATTACTTTCATTGTAATAATTTCTTTATTATTAATTACTTAAGGGACTTCTTCCTTAAATTTCAGGTTTCTGAGGAATTTTATGATCTTTCATAAACTAAATCGATCTTATTGTACTTTTTCCTTATTGACCTTGGAAAATAAATTTATTATTATTATTTTTGTTTAAATCATTTAATTAGCATAAATATTAGTGAAAGTATTATTTTTTAATGATTATTAAACATCACCTGTTCTAAACAACTAACAAAGAAAAATTCCAAACTTTAATTTTAAAATTATATTTAATTTTTGTCACACACAATTAACAAATTATTGATAATTTTATTTAATTATTTAACTTTTTTATGTGCAATTAATTTGCACAAAACTGTAAATTTGCTATTAAATAAATTATTTTCACATGTAGATATTAAATTTAAGCATGCGACTTTATAAAAAGTGTTAATGAATTAAGGTAAAAAAAAAATTATAAATAATACTAAAATTCGATTTTTTTAAAGAAAATTTGAAAAGCTAGAAGCTTTTATTTTATTAATGTGAAACAGATTAGTACATTAAGTAGTTTAGAAGTTTTACAATTTTTATTATTTACTTTGTAATTGTTTTGTATTATTGTGAAGTGGTGCTTTCCCTCACCGAGGTTGTGTAATTATCAAAAAGTGTTTATCATTAGTTAATAAAATAGAGCTTATAATTTTGAAGATTTTGTGGCCCTCAAATATTACAAACGTAATTTCTATTGAGTAATATTGTTTGTTTTTTCAGATTTTGAAAATATAATCTGTAGTGTGGTCAAGGGGTACTTAAGTTTGATATCAATGTTAAAATAAATAAATATTTATACGTAAATGTTATTGATTTAAAAAAAAAATAAAAACGGACAATTTATAATTTAGTTACAGACAATGTAAGTGTAATACTTTTAAGGCGTTATGATATTATTCAGTTGTCTCAAATTTCAATGCCATTTAAAAGGATAATTAAAGCTATCAAAATGATTTTTAGTACACAAAATGAATGTTATCTTTCTAATACAATTTTAATATGTTTTTTGTGCATTTGGTCATAAGAGATATCATTTAATATTTTTTTGATTCATCACGTTCTTTAAATTATTGAAATCGGATTTGATCTGTAGAAGTTAGAATTTTTTTTCAACTTTTTCATACTCGAGATATCAACTTTGACACCCTGTAGCTTATCTTGTATTATTACAGTGTGACTACAAGATAATTTATCTAAAAGCTTAGGTCCTTCTCTACAACTTTCTCATATATTTTAATTTGATCCAAATAGTAGTATAGGAGACACAGATTTATTTTAAATCTGACTTGATTTGTAGTAGTGTGGATCCTTTGAATTTAAACTCGATTTGAACACCTTGTAGCTTCTCTCGTATTATTGCAGGGTAATTATAAGATGATTTTTCTGAAAGCTTGGGTTCTTCTCTACACTTTTTCTATACATTTTGTTTCGATACAAATAGTAGTTTAGGAGATACAGATTTATTTGAAATGAGACTTGATTTGTAGGTTTAGAGTATTTGAAAATTTTTCATACTCGATGTGATTATGTTTGACACCCTGTAGCTTATTTCGTATTATTACCACTTAACTATAGAATAATTTTTCGAAAAGCTAAGGCCTTTTTTTAAAACTCTACACTACCCTTCAATTCGTTCCGAACAATAGTTTAGGAGACACATGTTTATTTTAAATTGGACTTGATTTGTAGTAGTGTGGATCTTTTGAATTTATACTCAATGTGATCAAGTTTGACACTTTGTAGATTTTCTCGTATTATTACAGGGTGACTACGAAATAATTTTTCTGAAAGCTTAGGTCCTCCTCTATAATTCTTCCATATATTATAATTCGTTCCGAACAGTAGTTTAAAATATATAAATTTATTACCAAAATTTTTGTGATCGCTTCCATTGCACAATAACATATTTCTTTTTATTTTAATTTCACATTAAGCTAATATTTGACGCAAAATACAAACATTTATTACTAAAATGTTTGTTATCGCTCCCAGTTCACAATAACATATTTCTTTTTATTTCAATTTCACACTTAGCTAATATTTGACGCAAAATATTTAACCTTAAAATGTTCCTTCTACATATTTTAGCCTAATATGAACTTTAACAATCAAATTAAAACTCCAGGATGCAAGACAGAAAAGTTCATTTGTATCTACCCACCTAACTCATTCAAATGTGTACATTTTTTTTCTTTACCACAACTTTGCACATTTTGTGATCGATCGTTAAGAAAAATGATACTTTACCGACTCTTTGGTAAGCTTTGAGGTGTCTATCGCACACTTTATTGACCCTTTAGAGAGTGTGTAGGTGGCTATCGCACACTTTATTGATCCTCTGGTAAGCGATTGTTTTTTTAGAGGTCACGAAAAAGTCAAAAATGTTAATCGTTCATCCATTGTCAGTACAGGTTGGGTTACTTGTCTAACGGCAATAAATACATGGTAGGAGATATTTGGCTCCTATGTATCTTTTTTTGACGTGTGTAGTGTCAAATATTAATTAAGTATTTTACTTTGTATGAAAAAAAGTTAATAATACAAAACCCAGTCTTGCTAATTAGAGTTTTCAATTTATTAAAGAGACCGATTATTCTACACCTGCGGTTTTTTCTTTAACAGCTTTGTAAAAATGATTGTTTTTCTACTTAATCATAAATCAATGTTACCGGAATGATTGAATTTTAAATATGAATAACTGACTCAATGTTGTCACTAAAAATATTTACATGAATTGAATTTTTCAAACTTCCCACTGTATCGTCACTTTTTGGTCCTGGGGTGCACATGTCTATGTTAAAGTGACTAGTCACGTAGTTAGTAAAGTGATTAGTGGTGCCCTTATGTAGTCAGTCAAGTAACTGGTTTGGAACAGTCACCATAGACTGCTGGGCTGCTTGTCAAATATTTGATTAAAAATCACAAAAAATATAAAAATATTCTTAACTTCTTTTTTTGAATTGGAAAAATATTTTCTACTTAGCGTAAATCACTGATGATATTTTACTGCATTTTGTTTGAGTTATACTTTCTTAAAAATCTTTTGCAAGTTCAAACAATGACAAAATATTTTTTTGTAGTTCACTAAATTCTGATCAAATATTTGTCAAGTGTGACTAAAGCTTTAAAACTTGAACATTTAAATTTTGCTAAAATCTTGCCAAATATTTTCCTTACCCTCCTATACAGTTTAACATCTGTCTTTGATTTATTCTTGCAACATGAGTTATGGACTTTATGCAGATGTATCTGTGATAACCACTCATAATGAAGTTACAACATTTTTTTTATTTTATTTGTTCTTCGTATTGTTTTGTTATTTTATGTAGAGAATATAAAGTGGGCTTAAGATTAAGCAAAACAAAACATATTAAATAAATACTCATACGAGACAAGTCAAACAGGTAGATACTATGGAGAATTTTTGAATTGACAGTTGAAAAAGTGCTGTTAAATTGTACAGAAGTCAAGAAACGTTACAAGTTGGGAGTGTGTGCTTTAAGCTGAATAACATCGTTAGATTTCGGAGAAAAATTGAATTTTTATTGTAATGAAAATGGAAGAGACTAAAGAGAGGTAAAGAAATAATAAATAAATAAACCGGTTTCTAATGGGATTATTTTGAAAGGGCAGGGAATCAAAGGAAATTATGAGATTTCTATAAAATAGAGTCTTAAAAGCTAGAACAGAAATTCTTTTAAAGCAGTGCTTGCCAAAGTGGCGCACATATACGGACGTTCCATTAGTTTTTTCATGTGTACAATACAAAACATATAATAAAAAACAATATTAATAAAATGCATTCTCAGATCGCCGAGCACTGTTTTAAAGAAATATCTAGAGTATAAAATATACTCTTGAATTTTTAATATTAAAAAAATATAAACAACTTTTTTAATTATATTTTTCTATCAACATTTTGTATATTTCCTTAATTTTTCCATTCTAAAATTATTTTATATTCAAATTAATTTAATATTTTTCTCTTTTTCCTTGTTTTCCTTTACAGTAGCTGCTCGAGATTTTGGAATAAATACAAAATGAAGACTGCCACTTTGGATAAAATTTGCTGCTTTTTAGCAGAACTTATTGGTACTGGACTCTTGGTATTCTTGGGTTGTATGGGTTGCGTTAAAACCGATACCTTCGCCAATAATCACTTGCAAATGTGTTTGAATTTTGGTCTTGTCATTTTGGTTGTCATCCAATGTTTCGGTTGTGTATCTGGTTCTCATTTAAATCCTGCTGTTACTGTTGCTGCTTTTATTTATGAAATGGTTTCAGCGCCCATGGCTATTGTTTATATGTGTGCTCAAACGTTGGGTGGTTTCATTGGCTATGGTCTGTTGAAGGTAGTGTTACCAGAGTCCACTATTAAAGTACCTGAAGCTGCTCACAATTTGTGTGTGACTGTACCCCATCCTGATGTTACTCCCATGCAAGGTTTTGCTATTGAATTCATTATTACTGCTATTTTGATTTTGGTCTGCTGTGGTGTTTGGGATCCTCGTAATGGTAAATTCCATGATTCCGTACCAATTCGTTTTGGTTTGGCTATTGCCTGTTTGGCCATCACTGCTGTGAGTATTGAATAAAAAAATAATTATAATTTCTAAATAATATTCATAATTTTAATTTCTTATTTAGGGTCCCTTCACAGGTGCCAGTATGAATCCTGCCCGTTCTTTTGCTCCCGCTTTGTGGAATTATGATTTCGAACACCACTGGCTTTACTGGTTGGGTCCCATGCTTGGCGGTGCCATTGCTGCTTATGGCTATAAGGTTGTCTTTAGACGTGAGGTACAAGAAGAAGCTGTTCACCATAAATTGCGTGCCATGGAAGATGTTCCTTTGTCTTAAATTCTTCTTTTAAGCTTTTCTCTATTTCTATATAAAACTTTGGCGGAGTTGTTGTGTTTTTCTAGCCGCCATTGTGGCCATATAATTCAATTTATTTAGGATTAATGTCAAAAAAAAAAAACCAAATCAAAAAATTGAATTTATTCATCATTTCTATGCTGTAGACAAATTTTAAAAATTAACGAACATTATCGTTCGTAGAATATTAATAATATGTTAAAAACATTTAAAAAACAAACCCACAAACATTTAGTTTAAGCTGTCATCTGTGCAAAATTGTTTTGTCTTTTCAGATCTTGTTACTCTCTTTTTTCTCAAATTAAAATTTTATTTAAATTATTTTGTATAAATATTTATTTCTTGATATTTATAACAAAAAAAACAAACAAAAAAATAATGAATGTACAATTTAAGCTCGTAATTGCATTTCTTTTTGGAAAAAAGTTACACATTTTGTTTTAAATTAAGTACTAAATAATAAATAAATAAATTTAATATTGTTGTTTAAAACAAAAATGAATGTTTTAATTTAAAATCAATACTGAATTAATTCTAAATTAATTTTAATTAATTTTCAATATATCACCTAGAATATTTTTGTCTAAAAACAATTAAAAGCTTATCATAAGTCGGTGCACAGTGAGGACGATTGCAAAAATTTTGTTATACTCTACACCACCATAAGTCCTTGGGGTATTATGCGTTTGTGCTGATGTTTGTAACGCACAGAAAAAAATCTTCGGACCTCCACCTTAAAGTATACCAATCGACTTAGAATCACTTTCTGAGTCGATTTAACGATGTCCGTCCGTCTGGTCGGCTGGCTGGCTATCTGTCCATGTAAACCTTGAGGTAGCAATTTTGAAGATATATTGATGAAATTTGGCACAAGGACGAGGCCTATTGAAATTGGTTACGATCGGTCTATTATTTCACCTAGCACCCATACAAATGTTCTCCTAGAATAACGGTCATAAACGCCTTAAATATAGCAATATTTCAATGAAATTCGGTGCAAAGAAGTTTTGTATAAGTGTCAATCTTTGTGCCAAAATCGGTCAATAATTGACCATTGCTCCCATACAAATCCCTCTTCCGAAAATCACTTTAATTGAGCATTGAATTTTCATTACCATTACTTAAAAAAATAAACTATTAAATTATTAATTAAACTATTAATAAAAATTTAACTACCATTTAATGATATATCATTAAAAAACATTACCATTATTAAAAACAATGGTAATGAAAAAAATTATAAGTAGCATTGTTCAATTTAATGGTAATGAAATCGACAATTCATTAGTCGCATTGCATTACTCCCATGTATGATCCAATACAAATATCAGTATCAAGTTAATATTCGACACAAATAAATTTAGTTTAAGTAGAAAACACAGTGCCAAATTTTATGAAGTTCGACCCATAATTTATAATAGCTTCCATAAAGTCCCACTTTCGGAAATTACCTAAAAGCGAAAAAAAAAAAATGCATATATTAGTATTAACGTAATATTCTGTATTTGTATATTTTATTTTACATTTGGTAAAAGTATCGATCCACAATTGACCACAGGTTTAATATATGACCGCTCCCCGAATTTTGATGCACTTACATGATGGTGTAGGGTATTATATGGTCGGGCTTGACTTTTTTATCTCGTTAATAAATTTGTATCTCCTAAACTACTGTACAAATCGCATAGGAAATGTATGAAAGAGTTGTAGAGGTAGACTTAAGCTTTTAGAAAAATTATCTAGTAGTTACCCTGTTGTAATAAGAGATAAGCTACAGGGTGTCAAATATAATCACCTCGAGTATGAAAAACTTGGAAAAAAATCGTAACTTCTACAAATCAAGTCTGACTTCAAATATTTTAAGAAGAACTTAGTGAAATGAAGAAAGAATTTGCTTACTCAGCTATGATATCATTTGTAGTTCAAAAGATAATTGCGCTAGAATTTTGAAATTTTGATTTTTCGCCGACTTGACATTTTTTGGTTTTTCTGAAATAATTTCTTTAATATAGGAAGCGATTTTTTTAAATATCTTAAGATTCTCCATACATTTCAAAGAAACGTGTTGAAAACTTTTTTGCATTTTCTCCGTGAAAAATTATCAAAGTCAAGACATTGAAATATATTATTTTTTTTACAGAACAGTGGTCTGATTCTTTAAAATTTTTTTTTCTCAAAATTAAAAAAAAAAACAGAATTTTGTTTTCACATATTTCAAAAGAAGATGCTTCAGAAATGAATAATAAATTAATTTTTATTTGATTGATAGTTACACCTTACATCCAGCATTGGTCGAAAACGGTAAAATTTTGAACAAAATTTCAAGTTCATTGGGCTAGAAAGAAGAAATCTTTTAAAATTGTTCAAATCTAAAAAATATTTTTAATAATTACATATATATTAATTGATTTGACACTGAACTGGTCCCCTTTCACTTACAAATTTAGACAACAGTGCATATTTTATGAAAATAGTAAAATTTTTATAATCAAAATTTTAAGTGCACAAAAAACACACTAAAATTAATTTTTTAAAATTTATTTATAATGTGCTGTACTAACAGGATAACGATCTTTTTGCGTACCAAAAATCATAGTGATAGATATAGCGGGTAATTTTTTATAATTTTTTAATAACGAAACAACATTTTTTTAAAAAATTATAAACAGTAAAATTTAAAAACTTTTAAGTAAAGCTTCTTCCAATTTGTAAGTATGTATATATTTTATACATACAAATAAAAATAGACATAGTTACCTATGCACTGATATGCATAATGTCTATATAGCTTCTTAAGTGAAACAAATATAACGATTTCAATCCAGATATCTCGGCCAAAACCGCTAAAGATTCATTTTTTTCTTGTATATGCGCTAGAATATCCTGTAGAAGAAAATTCTCCTAAAAAATGTCTCCGTATTAATAAGATGAACATGGAACAATTATTTAAAAAAAAATTAAAATTGTTCAGTTCCCTACTAGCGATTAAACTCTGAAAATGTCGAATTTTTTGAGACCTATTTTGCCGAAAAACTTGAAACTTTTTGTTTTGTTTTGGCATAGTGGTTCCAAAACACTTTTCTGTAAATTTTGAACCGTTGGAGATATCTCAATGAAATTTCACATGATCAGAGCTACTCCAGCGGATATGCATTTTTTTTAAATCGCCAAAAATGCATTTATAATATGATAGAAAATAAATTTTATATGTTGATAGTCCTTGTAAATCTCTATAAAAAATTCGCTTACATCTGTAGGTTATCTCTTTTAGTTTAAGATATATTCAGGTCGAAATAAATTTTTGCCCCATTTTTAGCCTCTTTTTTTAGTTTTTTAACTTGGAGGGCTTAATATTGCCCCTAACTTTTTTTTTTTCAATATTCGCCAGATTCCTTATAAAATTCTAAATAATATTGCTGCAAGAATCATATAAATATATGAATCCATTAAAAAGTAATATTAATCTGAAGTTGGAACTTTAAACAAATTTCACATTTTTTTTGGGGCTTTTTCCAAAAAGGTGGCAATAAAATTTGTTTTTTTGTTCTGAGCTTTATAATTTTTTTTTTAATGTTTACAAGAGAAATCTTAACGCAATTGCATGTAAAGTAAATTCGGAGGAGTTTGGGGTAAAGTTCTGCCCACAAGCCCTATCCAAATTTTTTTAATTTGTTTGTTAAGTTCTCAAATTGCAAAGCTGGGGTCCACTTAAGATTATTGTAATTTTATATCTCCATATGTAAGGTAAACACACAAAAAGTATTTTCTGACGGACTCCCCTTATAATCACAGGGTGATCATTTCAATGAAAAAAAGCCAATTTTTTAAACATGTTTTATACGGATTGCGATTTTGGGTATTTTCATGCAAAAAAGTGGTCGTTTTTTAAATTGTTTGATTTTAAGACACGTTTATACATATTATACTGAAATTTAAATAAAATATCACTATTAGTTTAAATTTTATTAAAGTTTAAATAAAACTTTATTAAAAAAATAAAAAAGAGCAAAAATGCTAAATTTAAGGTCTCGAGAAATTCTGCTATCAAATTACATTCCACTAACTTTTTTTTTTATAAATTATCAATTTTCATATTATAAAATTTTCTTAGACATCAAATACTTGTATAAAAAGCTTATACTTCTGCTTAAAACTTAATAGAAACTTGGCCTTATCTAGCCAAATTAAGAAATTGTTCATACATTTGTACACAAAAAATACACACAGAAAAAAGATTGGTTAGAAAACGTTAGGTTAGGTTAGGTTAGGTTGTACCGGCAGCCGCCCTGGGCTCAGCTCACTTGGGTCCAGAATCGAGGTCCCGTTGTGTTACCATAAATATCCCGCTACATCAGAGTCCTAAACCTCTTGACCGTTTGGTCCCGCGAACCACCTTGTGGTCACAATGAAGGAGTTCAACCTGGATGGGTCGACTCTAGATAGACACGATTTGTCAGTGATTCTCTGTAGTCCAAAAAGTTGATGCCTTTGGTACTCAAAGATTGGGCAATGACAGAGAAGATGTTTAGAAAACGTTTAGAGTTATTAAATTTTAATAGAAAAAGCTAATATTTCATTACAATTACTAAAATCGTATTAGCACTACCCGTTTTCTGTTATTATAGAAGCAAAAATATTACTATAATCGTTTTGGAATTCGTTTAATTGCTAATTTAGTTAATGTAACCAATAAGTATCAATATAAAACAATTTTAACAAATTCGGCAAAGACTACTAATATATATTAAAATCTCAGTGTTAAATATTGATAGTTGCAATGGAAAATAGTTTAGTGTAAGTATTGTTCTATTCATAAATATATTTTCAGTTACTGTATCCGATAATACCGTTAGTACATATATAAAATTCGGTTGAAATTATCAATAAATATATTCGATATTCGCAAAAGAAAATATCAGTTCCTTTTTTTAAAAAAATAATAGCAAATTTTTGACATTTCTAATAAAATTAAATAAGTAAAAGAAAAAAATGTGTACAAATTTGTGTTAAAATACATACAAAATAAATATATATTAAAATAATTGTCAAAATACATATAGTAGATCGGTTAGTTATAGACTTATTTCTTAAAAAGAAAAACATTTTTGATGGCCAGAGCAAAAATAAATCATTTAAATTTATTTTCCGTTACATTTTTGCTATTATATGAGTAAACGAAGAGAACTATATAGCATACTTTTAGGCTTTATAAATAAAAAAACTGATAAAAGATAATTTGATGCATATTTTAAAGCGAAATTAATGATTCTTTAGGACAGTGGTAAAAAAAATAAAAATAATTTTGTAATAAATTTTAGAAAATATTTTTATAGCATGAGATTTAAAGATTAAAATCATTTAGTATAAAATAAATTTGTCAGCTATAGTATTAGTAATTGAAATAACAATATTAATTTTTTTATTATCAGTACAGGCGCCAAATTATTGTTATCATTTTGGGTTAAATGGCATAAGGTGATTTTTTATAAAAATATGCATTTGCTAATTTAAATTCTATTGGACCTATTAAAATTGATGTAAAGTGTTGATTAGATTACAAAAAATTAAGATGCGAATGAAGTATTATTGAACGTGATATGAATTATTGCAATGTTTTCAAAGATCCCTATAATACTGGAGGTATATTTAACTTTTTATTATAATTAAAGCAAATTAAGCTTTAAAATTTAAATCTTTCTTATTACATGCTGGATTTTTGTTAACTTTAAGTTTTAATTTTGTATCTTAGGAATTAAAATATTAAATATATATATTTAAAGGACTTATTGTCTTTCAGTTTTATTATATCTCCTCTTGTTAATTTTTATTAAATAGTTTATAAGTTAGGGTAACATAAAATTCGCTCATAATTTTTTATCTAATGCATTTACATACTTGCATTACAATAACTTAATAAAAATCACACCTAATTTTAAACATTAAATAAAATTCTTTTAGTTTAGTCTATAAGTGATCATTTCAATAAACGCAATTTTAAATTAGTTTCGCTATTCAATAAAACTAATACAAATAAATATAATATCATAATGAAATCTTCTAAATTTGATTTGATATCCTGTCTAGTGGGTGAATTTATTGCTACTGCCATGTTACTCTTCCTGGGTTGCATGGGCTGTTCCGTTCATACAAATAGTTTATTACAAATGGCTTTTAATTTTGGTTTTGCTGTTATGCTTATTATCCAGTGTTTTGGTTGTGTTTCGGGTGCTCATTTAAATCCTGTTATAACTTTAGGCGCCTATATTATGAATCAAATATCATTGCGTCTTGCTTTGGCCTATTTTTGTGTTCAGTTATTGGGCAGTTATGCTGGTTATGCTCTTTTAATGTTGTTAATACCGAAATCTTTTCTACCAGTTGATAGTGATAATAATGGTTTTTGTGTTACTATGCCCCATAGTGAATTTAGTACTGTGCAGGCTATAGTAATTGAATTTATTATTACTTCAACATTGATATTATTTACCTGCAGTATTTGGGATCCTAGAAATGAAAAGTATAAGGAAACATTACCGATACGATTTTGTTTTGCAGTCATTTGTATGGGTTTAACAGCGGTAAGTTTAATAAAATTTTTATGAGGTGGTCAAATTTGACATCCTGTAGTTTATATCGTATTGTTACAGGGTGACTACAAGATGACTTTTCTGAAAGCTTAGGTGCTCTTCTAAAACTCTTCCATACATTTAAATTCGCTAGGTGTAGTAGTTTGGTAGATAGAGATTTATTACCAAAATTTTCGATTCACCAAACTCGATTCAGAATAATTTTTTATCGAAAATTTTGGTAATAAATCTGTTTTTCCTCAACTACTCGACGGACAGATTTCAAAGGTATGGAAGTGTTATAGAGAAGGATCTAAGCTTTCTGAAAAATGATCTCGTAGTTACTCTGTGAAAATAAGATATCAGCTACAGGATGTCAAATTTGACGACCTTCAGTATGACTCAAAAAAATATTCAAAATTTTTCATACTCGAGGTAGTATATTTTGATTCCCTGTAGGTGACTATAAAATACTTTTTCTGAAAGCTCAGGTACTTTTCTACAATTCTACATTTCAATTCTATCCGTCTAGTCATTTAGGAGATGAAGATTTATTACCAAAATGTTTGACTTACCAAAATCTACTAAGAATAATTTTCTTTCGAAAATTTTGCTAATAAATCTGTATATCCTCAGCTATTAGACGGATGGTATTGAAATGTATAGAAGAGTTGTAGAAGAGGACCTAAGCTTGCAAAAACATTTTATTATAGACACTCTGTAAAAATACGACATAAGCTACAGGGTGTCAAAATTGACCACCTCTAGTGTGACTCAGAAAAAGATTCTAAATCGGGGTTGTCAATATTGACACCCTGTAGCTTATGTCATATTATTACAGGGTCAATTCAAGGCAATTATTCTGAAAGTTTAAGTCCTTTTCTACAACTCTCGCATACATTTTAATTCGATCCGTCTAAACGTTTAGGAGATGAAAATTTTTTACCAAAAATTTCGACTTACCAAAATCGACTCAGAATCATTTTCTGTCGAATATTTAAGTAATAAATCTGTAATTACTCAGCTAATAGACGGATGGTATTGAAATGTATAGAAGAGTTGTAGAAGAGGAGCTATGCTTTCAGAAAAATTATCTTGCAGCTCCCCTGTTATAATATGACATGAGCTACAGAGTGTCACGTTTGACCACCTTAAGTATGAAAAAGTTTTATAAAATCGTAACTTAAAGTGTTATTTCAAAGAATAAAAACCATTGTAAATAACTTGATAGGATGAAGAAAAAATATGATTACCCACCTATGATATCTCTTATAGTTAAAAATATATTTGAGCTTGAATTTGTGTATCAAAATTTACTACTTCGAGTATGACTCAGAAAATGATTTTGGGTGAGTGTAGGGATATTTTTTTAGGCCTATTTTTTACGCGTATTAAAAGAAAATTCCTGATATGTTTTTATATTTTCAAAGCAAATATTTTTGTTTACTACATATGTACATATTTATAATTTTAGATAAATTACTGATTAAAGAAACAATCCTCATTTTTTTAATTACAATTACAGGCAGCAAATTCTATTTATTCTTTTGGGTTAAAAGACAAATTTATTTATAAAATATTCATTAGCTAATTTAAATATTGTTGACAAGTTATAATTGATGTGAAGCGTAGATTAGATTACAAAAAAATAACAAAATAAGATGTGAATGAGGAACAATGTACGTGGTACGAATTATAGCAATATTTTTGTAGATCCCTACAAAAGTCAAAGTATATTTTTTACTTCATTCCATTAACTATGACTTTAAAATTTTAATTCATCGAATCAATAAGTATGAAATTCATTGATTTTTTTTTAAGAATTCTTTATTTTAACGTACTAATACGTTGTTTCAAAGAAAATGTTAATTGAAATTCAATAAAAAATTCAACACACTTATGAATGCAATTTGTTAAATTTATGAAGCAATTTGTTAAATTTATGAAGCAATTTGTTAAATTTATGAATTAATAAAATAATTAAATAACGTGTATGAATTAACGTTTTAATTCTTTGATTTAAAAAAAACACGTATATATTTTAAATAATAAAAAAAACATATTCTTTGAATTTAAAGTACTAGGGTGATCGATTCGGTTTTCCAACCGGTTTCTTCAGTCAATGTGTTGTCGGCTTTTTCAAAATGTTCATTTTTCGAATGTCGAATAGACCGGTTTTTTTAAACACTAAAAACCAGTTTTAAAAATAGCTTTCTATTTAAAAAAAAATGTACTAAATACTGATATTTGAATTGAAATTTTTTAATATTTTTTTTTTTTTTTTTTAAATATTAATAAAGTATTATTTCTAATGTTTTAAAAATATAGTTTAAGGTTAAATCGAAATTAATTCTATAAGATTAAATACATAAATTAGAAATAATTATCCTGAATGAAATTTGTTTTATTTATGGTAACACCTGTAGTATTTTTACACCTAATTTTAATGCTTTAGTCTTTTTTTGATTCAATTTTTTTTTAAAGATTTTGTTTTAAAAAAGTTTCACCTGCAGAATCGTTTCAGTAAAATTTATTCTGGCTTTTTTCATATTAACCAATAGTTTCTGTTTATGCAAAGTAAAAGTTAAATATCATTTTTTGATGATTATTTTCTTACAATTTTTATACCCTACACCACCATAAGTGTAATACCCAAAAATATTGGTCTAAGACCCACCTTAATTTGTACCAATAGGCTTTAAGTCGATTTAACGATGTCCGTCCATCTGTACTGGCCGCAATTTTGAACATAAATTAATGAAATTTGACACACAGGTTTCTTATAGTCCAAGAACGAAGCATGTTGAAATTGGTTAAATCCCTTAAATGTAAGATACCGGTTTTTTGTGAATTTAAAAAAGTGCAACCGGTTTTTTCAAAATACTAAGTATTCGAACTATTCGAAAACCGGTTTCTCCAAAAAGTCGAATAATCGATCACCCTAGTAAGTACTTGTACGTTCATTCAATGAACTTTGATTTAGAACTACAAATATAAACAAAACTTAAAATTGACTACAAATAAAAACTGTTATTCTAGAATTCAGATACTAAGTATTTGTTGATTCAAAGTCCTTATATTTTCATTTAATAAAGACGAAGGTTTATTCAAAGAACAAATAATTTAAATCAAATAAATAGTTTATTAAATTATGTTAAATTTATCGTACTCATTCATGGGGAACGGGAAATATAGTAATAAACAAAAAACGTTAAAGAAAATATAACCAATTTTTATCTATCGCTCAACAATTAATATAGTATTTTAAACAAAAGTGTTGTGTAAATAATAAAAACAATACATAATAATAAAATAATAATTTAGACGTAAATACTTATGTCAGAAAATATGGAAATTGTTATTGTAACAATCATACAGTTCAGAATTATTCACATATTCAACGAATTAAATGGTTCTTTAAGTCAATGTAGCTGTACATTGAAATTATTTACTTTAGTCAATGAACCTGTACATTAAAATAACGTTGAATTTTTAATGTTAACGTATGACAATATGATGTTCCAAAGTACCTGTGTGTTATTATAAATTGAAGAATTAAAATACAAATTAAAGAACAAATTCTTTGAAACAATGAATTATTTCATTGTATTTATAAACTGTGTACTAAAAGTTTCTACTTCTAGCTTATTCTTTTAAACTTCTATAATTTCTTCTCTTATTAATTCTTATTACATAGTTCATAAAATAGCGAAAAACCTAAATCATCTATGCCATTCTAATGCACTTATTTACAATTTTATTTAGCTGATAAAAATTACACCCAGTTTTGAATAACAAATAAAATTCTTATAGTTTAGTTTATAAATGATCATTCAACATACACTATGCTTAATTAGATTCGTTGTTCAATAAAAAAAAGTAAATTCGTATAAATTATCAAAATCGAAATGAAATCTTCAACACTTGATTTGATATCCTGTTTAGTGGGTGAATTTCTCGGTACCGCTATGCTCTTATTTCTCGGTTGTATGGGCTGCTCCGGTCATAATAATAGTTTAATGCAAAGTGTTTTAAATTTTGGTTTTGCTGTTATGCTTATTATCCAATGTTTTGGTTGTGTTTCAGGAGCTCATTTAAATCCTGTCATAACTTTGGGCGCCTGTATTATGAATCAAATATCATTGCCTCTTGCTTTGGCCTATTTTTGTGTTCAATTATTGGGCAGTTATGCTGGTTATGCTTTTTTAATGTTTTTAATACCGAAATCTTTTCTACCCAACGATAGTAATAGTTTTTGTACTACAATGCCTCATAGTGAATTTAGTATTATGCAGGCTATAGTAATTGAATTTATTATTACATCTACATTAATGTTATTTGCCTGTAGTGTTTGGGATCCTAGAAATGGAAAATATATGGAGACTGTAGCATTGCGTTTTTGTTTTGCTATCATTTGTTTGGGTTTAACAGCGGTAAGTTGAATGATTTAAATCAGTATTTTTAATGAAACTATTAAAGTATGTACAAAAATATACTTATAATATATTTATTTGTTAATTGAAAAAACATAGTGCACTGTGGAACAAATCGAAAAAGAAATGGTAATAAATTTAGAAATTAAATTCGATATGTTTCCAGAAGGTCTCCCTCACAATGTAGTAGTTTTTACATCTTGAGAAATCTTTAAAAATTTATTTTAAAATATATCATTTTTAATAAAAATAAATAAAATAAAAAATTTCCAATTTTTTAAGAAATTTGTAAGGGTTTGTAAAAGGGTTTTCAAACATTACTAATTTTTCAAAAAAAGTTATAGTATGTAGTTGAGATTGTTCAAAAAAGTACCAATTAAAAAATTACAAAAATAAGAGAACCCATTAATGACAAAATTTAAAAAAGCACCATTCTTCAAAGAGTACATATTTTCAAAAGTACCAAAAAAAAAAAAAAAAAAAAAACAAAATGAGTTATCGTAAAAGTACCAAATTAAAAAAAAAGCAAAAGCCAGTTTTTAAAATAAAACCATTCTTCTCCTATAGTAAAAATTTTCAGAAGTTCTAATTGAAAAAAATTAAACAATAATTTAAAAAGGACCTATTCCTAATAAAATTATTTAAAATTGTCATTATTTTCAAAATAAAGTAATTGTATACAGAAAAAGTTTTAATTTACCAAGAAAGTAAAGAAACAAATTGTTCCCAAAAGTACCAATTTTAATAAAGGTTTAATTTTCAAAACAGCACTGTTCCTTAAGAAAAGTACACATTTTCAAAAGCACTATCTATATGTATACTAGCTAATACCCGGTGTGCTTCGCCACCCCCCGAAATGAAATAAATAGTAATTAAAGGATTAAAAAAATATATTTATTTAGTAATTAAAATATAATATTTTTCTTAAATGCCCCCTACTTCTGGTCCGCCCATATTTTTCTTAAATATTAATGTTGATACCAAAGTGGCTCCGACAAAATTTTAGAACTCTAACTGTTATATTTTCTCAGATATGATAATTTAATATTTTCTTTATATGGGAGGTGCCACGCCCACTATTGCTAGTGTACCAATTTTTGTCCAAAATATTCATATTGAAGATAATGCTAGTCGTACAAAATTTGAGCTCTCTAACTTTTATAGTTTCCCAGATATATAAATTTTGGTATTAACTTTATATGAGAGATGACACGCCCACTATTTCTTTTCCGCCCATTTTTGCACAAAATGTTCACATTGACACTTAAGTTTATTGTACAAAATTTGGGAAATGTAACTGTTATAGTTTCCTAAATTTACGGCATTTGGTATTGGCAAGCAATATTAGGCGTGGGATGTGCCACACCCCCTATTGCTAGTTCGCCTATTTTTTTTTTCCAGAATGTTCATATAGGTGTCAAAGTTGTTCGTGCAAAATTTGAGGACTTTAGTATTACCAATTTCCGAGATATACTACTTTTAATAGTTATTTAGTAAGTGGGCGTGGCACCTCGCCCACATGGAATTTCAAAATAAAAAGTAGCCTAATTTTTCTTCCAGGCATATAGGAACACACTGTGAAAATTTCAAGAAAATCGGTTTAGCCGTTTAGGCGGCTATAGACTTCAAACAAACATACATGCATACATACATACATACATACATACATACATACATACATACATACATACATACATACATACATACATACATACAAACAAACACACATTAATTTTTATATATATAGATAGAAGATAGATAGATAGATAGATAGATAGATAGATAGATAGATAGATAGATAGATAGATAGATAGATAGATAGATAGATAGATAGATAGATAGATAGATAGATAGATAGATAGATAGATAGATAGATAGATAGATAGATAGATAGATAGATAGATAGATAGATAGATAGATAGATAGATAGATAGATAGATAGATAGATAGATAGATAGATAGATAGATAGATAGATAGATAGATAGATAGATAGATAGATAGATAGATAGATAGATAGATAGATAGATAGATAGATAGATAGATAGATAGATAGATAGATAGATAGATAGATAGATAGATAGATAGATAGATAGATAGATAGATAGATAGATAGATAGATAGATAGATAGATAGATAGATAGATAGATAGATAGATAGATAGATAGATAGATAGATAGATAGATAGATAGATAGATAGATAGATAGATAGATAGATAGATAGATAGATAGATAGATAGATAGATAGATAGATAGATAGATAGATAGATAGATAGATAGATAGATAGATAGATAGATAGATAGATAGATAGATAGATAGATAGATAGATAGATAGATAGATAGATAGATAGATAGATAGATAGATAGATAGATAGATAGATAGATAGATAGATAGATAGATAGATAGATAGATAGATAGATAGATAGATAGATAGATAGATAGATAGATAGATAGATAGATAGATAGATAGATAGATAGATAGATAGATAGATAGATAGATAGATAGATAGATAGATAGATAGATAGATAGATAGATAGATAGATAGATAGATAGATAGATAGATAGATAGATAGATAGATAGATAGATAGATAGATAGATAGATAGATAGATAGATAGATAGATAGATAGATAGATAGATAGATAGATAGATAGATAGATAGATAGATAGATAGATAGATAGATAGATAGATAGATAGATAGATAGATAGATAGATAGATAGATAGATAGATAGATAGATAGATAGATAAAAGAGTAACGGTTGAGTGATTGACTGACAGACTTACTTGGTGACTCATCATCGCACAGCCCAAACGGTTAAAGCTAGAAAGATGAAATATGGACTGTAGATTGGTCTCCTACCGAATAGATGCATAGATCTTTGGAAATTCGAATGTTTAGGGGGTAAAAAAGCATAAAAATAACATGCGCATCAAATTAGTATCTTATTAAAAATTGGCGAATACAAGTTTGGTACTTTTTGGAAATTCGAACGTTTAAGGGGTAAAAATCGTACCTGATTTTGGTACTTTTTCCACAAAACATTTTTTTTTACTGACACATACATACCCAGCAAAAAAAGAACTGAAAAAGTCATGATTTTAACATTGTGTTGTCATTGGAAGGAAGTACTTAGTGGTGAAAAAGAGCTGCAGAAGTTCTTTTTTTAACCCATGGTTGGCATTGGTAAGATGTTATTCTTTTATACTTCCTGTTCACTGCTTTTGAAGCACTTCTCTTAAAACTATGTTTATACAAATTTTTAATAAATATTCTGTTTTTGCCCTATTAAATAATAATAAAAATGCATTCAAATTTTTAAAATTTGAATTTTGTTACAAGTTATTACCATTTTTTCCCGCTAAAAATCCATTTATTTTCACTTTTTTGGAAGTTCTTAATAATTACTTCCAAAAAAGTTTAAAATATTCACTTGGTTCCACTTTTGAAGTTGTGAAAAAGTTCTTTTTCTTGAAGAACTTCATCGTTTTTTGCTGGGTATGAATATTTTAACTTGAGATACCAGTACAATTTAGAAATTCATTGAAATACAATCTGTTATATCCAGGGGGAATAAAAAGTACCAAAAAACGGATAAAATTGGGAAATAAATTTTATTCAAATTAAATAATTCATTTTTATTATATTAAACCTAGAAACATGAATATAAGGACATGTAGTCCTAAGTTAGTGAGAAGGGGATTTTGTGGTACTTTTTTGTTCTTCTAATGGTACTTTTTGAATTTTCTATAATATTGAACCTAGAAACATGAAATTAGAGATATAAGATCCTAAGTGAATGAGTATCCATAATAGGGGACTTTTTTGGGACTTTTTCATTCTTATAATGGTACTTTTTGAATTTTCTAATTTTCGTTCTTCCATGGTACTTTTAGAATTTGATATAATATTGAACATACAATCATGAATATATGGTCCTAGGAATGAGAATTTAGAAAAGAGGATTTGTGGTACTTTTTTGTTCTTCTAACGGTACTTTTTGAATTTTCTTTAATATTGAACCTAGAAACATGAAATTAAAGATATATGGTAAGAATTCAAGAAGGTAACTTTGTGGTACTTTTCCGTTCTTCCAATGGTACTTTTTGAATTTTCTATAATATTGAATAAAAATATGGTCCTAAGTGAATAAGAATGCAGAAAAGAGGATTTGTGATATTTCTAATGGTGCTTTTTAAATTTACTAAAATATTGAACCTGGAAACATGAAATTAAAAATATATGGCCCTAAGTGAATGAAAATCCAATAGAGGGTACTTAGAGGTACTTTTCGGTATTATATTACTCTTTGAATATTATGTAATAATTAACTTATAAACGTGCAATTAAAAATATGTCGTTCTATGTTTAGAATCCACAAGCCCTATTGGTCACATTCTTCTCTACAAAAATATAATTATAGAAATAATTTGGTAGTTTTTGAAACTTCGAACAATAAAAATGTAAGAAACTGGTAACTAAAATATTTAAAAGTTTATTGTTCTGAATGGTGAGAGAACACCAATATTACAACTGCTCCCACGAGTGACAGGAATCATAGTTGAATTTTATGGGTTTCCTAATTTTTGGTATTTAATTTTGTTTTTTCTAAATAAAAAGGTTACCAAGTTTTTATCTGGTTCATATAGGAATACTGCAAGATTGGGTTAAATGCTATCTATATAAAAGTGAATCTGTGTTTGTTAGTCTGTCTGTATTAGAATTTTGTTTCGATGCTTTTATTTTATTTCAATACAATGGGCTAGCAAAGTGCACTGTGTTCATGCTATTAGAAATATTGTTCAAAAATTTATAGTTATAAAAATAAAACTTAACTCAATTTGAGTTTATATGGTTCTTCTTAAAAAGAATATACGCTAACGAAGTAGCGGGTATACTGCTCGTTTTGAATAAAACTACAGATTTTTTAAAAACCTAAATTTAAAAAAAAAGAGAAATATTCCTGCACTCCCTTATATGAAAATTAATAAAAGATTTTCCAAAAAAATTATCTTATTGGTGAATTTTAATATGTTAGAGCATTTTATGACCTGGCAAAAGCGACTATTACTTTCTTACTTATTTCTTATAATAAATTTAAAATCAAAGTTTTCTATACTACCAGAACATTATTTTCTGAAAAACAACTCAACCTCTGTAGGGTTAATTTTAGGTAAATATAAACAAATTCTTAATCCATATCTTAATGTGTTTTTACTTTTTTTTTACATATTTAAAATCTTGTATCTTCTTAAATATAAAGATAAGAAACAAAAGATCAACGTTGAAAAGAATTTGTTAAGATATTAATTATCTCACTTTGATTATAATACAGTTTTCAACCGGTTATATACGAATTCGCAAAACATTTGTATTTATTGAAATATATTTGACGATTTTCTTTCGATAAAAATATTAAAAAATTATAAAAATTTAATTTCAACAGGAGACATTGAAATAGTACTATTGGCTTTCTAATGTACTTATATTAATTACAAAGTTTATTAAATATAAGTTAACAACAATTTATAACTAGAGCGCTCAACATTTCAACCTGGCAGATTATAGCGTGCACATTATCTTCTTAAGTTTATAACTACACAATTTTGGTGGACCATAAAATAGAATCACATGCAGCCATCAGTTTCTAAATTTCATACCAAATGAAAATGTACCTAAATTAGTTTAAAATTAATCGTACAGTAGCATACAATGCTAAATAAATTCTATTTAATATTAAATAAACCAAAAAAATAAAAAATAATAATAAAAAATAAAAATATTATTAAACATGAAATCATCTACTTTCGATATAATATCCTTTCTGTTGGCCGAGTTTGTGGGTACTTCGATATTAGTATTCCTAGGATGTTTGGGTTGTGCCAGTAATGAAAATAATTTATTAAAAAATGCCTTCGGTATTGGTTTTACCGTCATGATTATTCTTCAAAGTTTGGGCTGTGTATCTGGAGCTCATTTAAGTCCAGCCATTACATTATCGGCATACATTATGAAACGTATTAATCCTCTTTTGGCTTTGGGTTATTTTTGTGCTCAATTATTGGGTTGTTACATGGGTTATGCTCTCTTAATGCATTTGATTCCAAGCTCATTTTTACCTAGTGGACATGAGAGTGAAGGATTTTGTCTTACAATACCGCATCCTGAATTGAGTTATATGCAAGCGGTGGCTATTGAATGTATTATTACATCGACATTCGTGTTATTTGCATGTAGTTTTTGGGATCCCCGAAATGCAAAATATGGAAATACTATGCCATTGAAATTTGGTTTTGCCATCGTTTGTTTGGCTTGTACAGCTGTAAGTAAAAAGATGATAAATAATTTAAGATATTTCAGTTTATAAGGAATTAAATTATTTTTTATTTTGCTTAAAATTTGCCTCAACTTATTTTCATTTTTGAAAGCGATTTTTAATGTTGTCTAACATTGTGATTATATCAAATATAATATATGTCAAAGTTATACTTTGATTTGTGCTTTATCATTAAATGTTAGTCATACCAATTATCATTATAAAGATCTTCAATATTAAAGTTTTAATTCTTAATAATTTCGAACTAGTGCAAAGTTTCTTTCTTTAGCCTAATAATCTAGTAGGCAAATGATAAACAGTTACCGGTTACTTGAGCCAAGTGAAATATGATGAAATAAATATGTTTTTTTAGCATCTGAATATATCAGGCAAGGTTATAAGAATTTTATTATTGTAAATTATCAAAATCGATTTTTAAATGTCGGAGATTTGAAACCAATAATATATAGTAAGACGAGCAGTACACCCGCTACTTTGTTAGCGTAGATTCTTTTTAAGAAAAACCATACTATATTATAAACTCAAATTGTGTTAAGTTTTAATTTTATAACTATAAATTTTTGAACAATATTTTTAATAGCATAACACAAAGCACAGTGCGCTTCTCTAGCTCATTGTATTGAAATAAAGTAAAATAAAACAAAATTTTAAAACAGACAGACTAATAAACACAGATTCAATTTTATATAGATAGCATTTAACCCGATTTTACAGTACTCCTATATAAACCAGATAAAAACTTGGTAACCTTTTTATTTAGAAAAAACATAATGAAATACCAAAAATTAGGAAACCCATAAAATTCAACTATGATTCCTATCACCCGTGGGAACAGTTCTAACATTGGTGTTCTGTCAGCATTCAGAACAATAAACTTTTAAATATTTTAGTTACCAGTTTCTTACATTTTTATTGTTCGAAGTTTCAAAAACTATCAAATTATTTCTATTATTATATTTTAGTAGAGGGCTTGTGGATTCTAAAGACAGAACGATATATTATTACATAATATTCAAAGAGTAATATAATAACGAAAAGTACCACAAAGTATCCTCTTATGGATTCTCATTCAAAAAGGACCATATATTTTTAATTTCATGTTCCCAAGTTCAATATTTTAGAAAATTTAAAAAGCACCATTAGAAGAATGCAAAAGTACCACAAATCCTCTTTTCTGGACTCTTGTTTACTCAGGACCATGTACTTTTTATTTCTTATTTAAAGGCTCAATAATATAGAAAATTTAAAAAGTACCATTGGAAGAAAGAAAAAGTATCACAAACTTCCCCTCTTGTATAACATTCAAGAAGTACCATTTGAATAATGAAAAAGTACCACAAAGGCCGGTGTTATAGATTCTCATTCCCTTGGGACCATATGTCTTTAATTTCATGTTTCTAGGTTCAATATTTTAGAAAATTCAAAAAGTACCATGGAAGAACGAAAATTAAAAAATTCAAAAAGTACCATTAGAAGAATGAAAAAGTCCCCTGTTATGGATTCTCATTCCCTTAGGATTATATATATATATATATATATATATATATATATATATATATATATATATATATATATATATATATCTAATTTAATATTTCTAAGTTCAATATTATAGAAAATTCTAAAAGTACCATTAGAAGATCAAAAAAGTACTACAAAGTCCCATGTTATAGATTCTCATTCACTTGGGACCATATGTCTTTAATTTCATGTTTCTAGGTTCAATATTATATAAAATTAAAAAAGTACCATTAGAAGAAAAAAAGTACTACAAATCCTCCTTTCTAAATTCTCATTCACTTGGACCATATATTCATATTTATAAGTTCAATATTATATAAAATTCAAAAAGTACCATTATAAGAATGAAAAAGTGTCAAAAAGTACGCTCTTATTGATTCTCATTCACTTCGGATTATATATATGTATATCTCAAATTTCTTATTTCTAGGCTCAATATTATAGAATTCAAAAAGTACTATTAGAAGATCAAAAAAGTACCACAAATTCCCCTCTTGTGAATTCTGACTCACTACATAAACTTCATAACTCTAAGTTTAATATAATAAAAAATGCATTATTTAACTTGAATAAAATTTAATTTCCCGATTTTATCCCCTTTTTAGTACTTTTTTATTCCTCCTGGACTTAACAAAGATTGTATTCCAATGAATTTCTAAATTGTACTAAATTGTGTCAGTAAAAAGAAAAAAAAAAAAAAAGAAAAAATTTTGTGAAAAAGTACCAAAATAAGATACAATTTTAACCCCTTAAACGTTCGAATTTCCAAAAAGTACCAAACTTGTATTCGCCAATTTTCGATAAGATACTAATTTGATGCACATGTTATTTTTACGCTTATGGGATTAAAAGATAGATAGGGTGCCAAAAAAGTACCAAATTACAGTTTTTACCCGTTTTCTCCCTAAAAGAGCTAAATTTCAAAAAAGTACCAAATACCTATACGATCATTATACCCTAAACCAAAATAGGCGGTTGGGGTATTATGCGTTTGTGCTGATGTTTGTAACGCATAAAAAAGTTATCTAACACCCACCTTAAAGTATACCAATCGACTCAGAATCACTTTAGATCGATCGATCCGTCTGGCTGGCTGGACGGCTGGCTGGCTGTCCATGTAAACATTGTGTACAAAGTACAGGTCGCAATTTACTGAAATTTGGCACGTGTGACTTTTATAATACAAGGACGAAGCCTATTGAAAATGGTTATGATCGGTCCATTATTGCACCTAGCCCCCATACAAATGTCCCCCCGAAATAGAGATTCAACACTCAAAAATGCCTTTAAATATAAATATTTTAATGAAATTCGACCCAAAGTACAAATGTCAATCTTTGTACCAAATTTTAAGAAGATCGGTCCACAATTGATCATAGCTCCCATATAAACCCCTATTCCGAAAATCATTTTAACGTGAATAAATCCCGTACTAATGTTAGTATAAAGTTAATATTCGACACAAATATTATATAAGTAGAAACAACAATGCCAAATTTCATTCGAATCGGTCCATAATTTACCATAGCTCCCATATAAAACCACTTCCGAGAATCGCCCTAAAGTGCATAAAATCAAGTAGATGTTAGTATCAACAAATTATTCTGTATTTGTATATTTTATTTTACATTTAGTAAAAGTGTTGGTCTAATATAAGTCCCCTTCACGAAATTTTATGGTCATACATAATGGTGTAGGGTATCATATGGTCGGTCTTGACTGACTATACTTTTTTTCTCGTTATTATTGTGGTTATTTTATTAAACACATTTTGTTATCTTCTCTTTCAGGGTAACTTTACTGGAGCCAGCATGAATCCAGCACGTTCTTTAGCTCCTGCTTTATGGAATAATAATTTCAAATATCAAGGAGTTTATTGGATTGGTCCCATGAGTGCTGCTGTCATTAGTTCATATTGTTATAAACTTGTCTTTTGGCGTGAAGTAAACGAATAATTTTTAAGAAAAATAATATTATTTAAATAAATTAAAATTAAGTGTTGGAATAAAAAAAAAAAAAAAAAAAAAAAAAACATGTTAATAAAAAAATTAACAAGAAAAATACGTTAAATATTTTAATTTGTTATTGTTTTTAATTGAACGCTCTAATGTACTTATATACACAAGATTTTCTTTTAGGATGTCATTCCTCTAGGCACACGCCAATCTAAATAATATAAATATTTGCTTAGAGATTAGTTTTGATGTTTTATAACTTATGTTGGCCTATTAATTAGGTGTAAATTTTATTTAAAACTATAAATACACTGAGGGAAAATTTTTGATTTAAAATCTTCGACGGTTTTTGTTATACATATTAACAATTTATGATGTTGGTTTTTGACCACGTTCGTTCACACATAATCTAATAAATAATGTTATTTAATAACACAGGGAAACACTGATTCTGCGGCAAGGGGTTTCTTATAAATTCGAATACGCGGTATTAATAAGTACTAAGTCTCTAATTCACTTTTTTTTGAATTGATTATAGGATGTTTCACCATATATCTTAATATCTCTATAACTATTGACCGTATTAAAAAATAATGTAAGAATGACTTGAAGACAATTTTAATAAGATTTTTTTTTTTTTATATTTTTTGGATAAAATCAGACTTGGTTGGTTGGTTTACGTGGTAGCCCGTAAACTTACGGGCAATCAATTAGACTCGTTAGATTCAGTTTTGATGGGACCACACTACTCACCAGGTGAATGAGTTGGATTGAGTCTGTAATGAGATAGAAGGTTAGGGAAGAAAATTGAGAATATAAATTAATTAGATCCAGCCAGTAGCATTGAGATATTTAATAATGTCACTGAGTCTAGTGTAAGATATCTCACAAAGGTTGTCTAATTGGTGCCTTCCCAGAAATTTATGTCTGATTGCGTTCAAGGCTGGGCATTCGCATAGAAGATGATGTACTGTGTCTTCCTTCTCGCGATTGCCACAACTACGACAGTATTCATTGAAAGGGAGACTAAGTCTATGGCAAGTTTTCCGATCGTCCAGTGACCTGTAAACAATGCTTTTAGTCTCGAGATGTCTTACAAACTACCTGACCATATGCAACTCTGGCAACGACCCGTACTGGATGGAAAGAGGTGCTAGATATTACACTTACAAAAGACCAGATCTAATTTATCAGTTGATATGTGGAGAGTATCCAAAGAGAAATCCTTTTCGAAACATTGCTGGATACTTTTCGATATTGGACTCGTCTGCAATGAATCAGCGTCAACCTTCAGAAACCCAAGACGAACAAACTGGACTAAGTTCAATGGGATTCTCAAGCACAAACTAAAAAGAATACCTCCAGTCGAAGCAATGACTGAGGGTCTTGATCAAATTGAGAGAACATTAAGCAAGGAAATCGTTAAAGCTTTTAACATATCCTGTCCAAAGGCGAAAGCTAAAAAGAGTTTCCCTCCCTGGTGGAACAAGGAACTCTCGAGGCTACGCAAGGAGGCACGCAACGCTTTCAATATTAGCTACAGGACTAAATCGTGGCAGTTTTATCACGATAAGCGCAGAGAGAAATAAGAAAGCAATAAAGATCGCAAAAAAAATCATGGAAAGGTTTCTGCGAATCTATCAACAATACCAAGGAATCTGCAAGACTCAGTAAGGTTTTGGCAAATGGTCATAATAATCCCTCCTATATTAAAAGGATGGATGGCTTATGGTCAGAATCGTCGGCGGAATCCTTGGACATTTTACTCAATACTCATTTTCCTGGCTGTATAGATGTTACCGACCTGGAGATGGGGCATATTAACTCCTCGCAATGGATAGCTTTTCTCCGTACAAATCTGCAGGGCCTGATGGCATTATACCACGGATGCTACAAAGTGCAAAGGTATACTTCATACCCTGGCTACATAGAATCTTTAAACTCTGCCTAACCCTCAACTATGTTCCGCGGAATTCCGCTGGTCTCAATGCTAGAGACAAGAATCGTCATTGCGAATTTAGGCAACAGTGTTAAGACCAAACAACAAGAGTTGGAACTCCACAAGGAGGTGTGATTTCTCCGCTGTTGTGGCTTATTGTCATTAATACCATCCTGTGTGAATTGGACGACAAGGGAGTGAAAGTCGTGGCTACGATACTAGTATCAGGACTGTTTCTGAACGTGATAAGCGATATCATGTCAACTGCTCTGACTACACTCAGCAACTGGGCCACAGAATGTGGACTAGGAGTGAATCCGGGCAAAACAGAGCTTGTACTTTTCACCACAAAGACCAAGATTCAGAGCTTCAGACTACCACGGATATAACACCCATAGACCTACATATTATTGAATCATCAGTCAATAGTGCGATAAGATTATCTGCAACGGAAAGCTGGAGATCAAAAACATACGCACGCGAGGATATTAAGTTTAATACTCCCGCAACTCAATCAATCTACCGACTATATCACTTCCCAGATGAAGTGACGGCTCAAAGATGAACTGCGGTGTCGGCTCTGGTGTCTTCTCTAACGATATTGAAATTAGACACTCATATAAACTCCCTGATGAGGCAAGAGTATTCCAAGCGGAAATACTAGCAGTCAGAGAGGCGTGCAAACTAATTCGCGATAGAAATATTCAAGGGAATATTGGTTTAATCGTCGACAGCCAAGCGGCAATACTATCGCTCAAATCACCAAAAACTACCTCTATTCTAGTCAGACAGTGTGAAGAGGAACTGTTAGGACTAAGTCGACTGTATGACATTACTATAGTCTGGGTTCCTGCGCATAGGGATCACTATGGTAATGAACAGGCAGACGAATTAACCCGGGCAGGCTCTGCTTTGAATGCCTTCTTATCGGTTTCTGTCGCAATCCCGTTAGGATCAGTCAAAAGCTGAATCCAAAAACACTATTTCGAAAAGGCAAAAAATAGATGGCGAAATCTGGACAAATGTAGAGTCGCGAAGGAAACGTGGCCTACTTACAACAAGAAACGCTCAACGCAACTCATTAGCTACAAAATCAGACTAGTCGTTTTCGATATATGCAATATATGGTGCCACATCCATAAATATAGAAATCAAGATTTATGTAATGTAATGCGTCATTGATGTGATGTTAAGTTGATACATATGTGGTATCAAATAATCATTGTTGAGTATAATTTGAACACATGTGGGGTTGATATATACTTTTTACACTGAATAGTGTCATTTTGCACACGTATATGTTCGATATTCCTCTAGGTGTATCTGCCTTTTTAAAAATGTCAATTATATACCTTTTTCTATTGTCATTTTTAAACATTAATTCCCATAATTTTATATATCAATATTTTGATTAACTATTTAATGTATTTATTTAATCTCAATGGTTTATTTGACACACTGAAGTGCTTATTTTAAAGCATCTTAATTTTATCGTTAAATATTTGAGGGCGTTTTTCTACAACAGTTTTTGCGTCATTATCGTTTTAACTTTATAACTATCTCCGATTTTTTTTTTCATTTATACTAGTATGTGCAAGTAATGTGATGGCAAAAAGTTTTGATTACTAAGAAGATCTTTTGTGGAAGATAATGAATGGTTTTGATAATACAAACACTATAATAAACATTGGATACTTCAAAATTTATATTTGGCGCTTTAACAGAACGAAATAAGTTGGTTAGGTGAAGGGAAGAATTCCATTAGTAATGAAAATTTCAATATTTTATTTCAAAATTATTTAATTTTGATTGTATATAGTTTGAAAATAATATTTAATTGTTCTGTTTTGTAATCGGTTCTAATTTATATAAACCAGGTCATACTAGGTAAATATTTTAGCAAACATTGTTGGAATTTGTTTAAGAAAAAATACTTTGATAGTTCTGTAAGAATAATTAAATTTATTTAAATATAAGCTGGGATTTAAGATAAGTTGAAGATGTTTTTGTAATAAAAAAAGGGACCATGATTAAATATTTGCCTAGTCTGACCATACTTTTACTTAGTTAACATAATACTTTATAGATTAATTCTACACAACGGTATTTTAGAAGTTCTCATTTGCCCAGTTGACTTGTTTAGGATAAAGTTCTTTCCTTAGGTAACCTTCCCCTAACTACAAAAACACTATTTATTATAAATATATTAAATACTAAATTATTTATTACCCGTGCAAGAATTTAACAAAAATATTTAATAAAATTATATTAATTTAAACAAAAACAGAAGAGTTGAAAAGTGGTTTTTGGTGTGAATGGTTGTCGGAAATTATTAAAAAACGCCTAAATAAAAGAAAAAATAAAAAAAATAATAATTTTTTTTTTCGAAATAATTTCAATTAATTTAAACAAATCAAGTGACAAGTGAAAAACCAATATGGCATCAATAATGCGACATTTAATTAAATTATTCTTTTCGGAATTTTTGGCTACCGCTTTTTTAATGTTTACCGCTTGTATGGGCGCCTGGGAATCAACAATATTTCCCAATACAAATTTTCAAATTAGTTTTAATATTGCCCTTGTTGTTATGATATCAATTCAATGTTTTGGTCATGTGTCAGGAGGTCATATTAATCCTACCGTTACAGTGGCAGCTTATGTATATGGTCTTGTTAATATTCCCATGTTGATTGTATACTTTTTGGGTCAAATAATTGGCGCTACTGCTGGATTCGGGCTGTTGAAGGCCGTTTCACCACCAATGCCTGAAAATTTCTGTATGTCTTTGCCCGATGAGGAACTCAATACTTTGCAAATATTTGTGGTGGAATTTGTTTTATCGAGTATTTTAACGGTGGTAGTTTGTGCCATTTGGGATTCAAGTAATGCTGGCCGTCATGATTCGTTGCCCATACGTTTGGGTTTCACTTTGGGCTGTTTGGTGTTCTCAGGAGTAAGTTAACAATAATTTACCTAAATAATTTTATATTTAAAATAATATCGAAAAAATATTAAGTTAAGTTTTATTTAACATTTTTGAAAGATCATACGACTTTCAAGAGTCCTTCTATACCAGATATTAATCTCAACAAAAACAGTCTCTATCAATAGTTCACATGCCAGTGATTTAATTCTATATGGATTATGTTTAAACTGATTAGATTAATAATAAGAATCGGATATAGTAGCATGTTGATAGAATTGTTATTGAAACAATAATCGACTCTTGAAATTTTATTAAATTCTAAAGTAAATCACAAGTAAAATGTCTAAATTTAATACCGGACATTTAAGATCAAAAGATTAAAACTTCAATCTGGTTTAAACTATTGTCTAGCATGTGAATTATTATTTGATAACAGAAACTATATAATGATTTGAAAGCTTCTTATAAATTATTTATAAATATATTTTTTTTTTTTTTTATACCCTACACCACCATAGGTGGGGAGGGTATTATGCGTTTGTGCTGATGTTTGTAACACCCAAAAATATTGGTCTAAGACCCACCTTAATTTATACCAATCGGCTTAGAATCACTTTCTGAGTCGATTTAACGATGTCCGTCTGTCCGTCCATGTAAACTTTGTAATCAAACTACAGGTCGCAATTTTGAACAAAAATTAATGAAATTTTGAACAAAAATTAATGAAACTTGGCGTACGGGTTTCTTATAGTCCAGGGACGAAGCCAATTGAAACTGGTTATGATCGGTCCATTATTTCACCTAGCCCCCATACAAATGTCCTCCCGGAAAAGGGTTTAACGATCATAAAACCCATACATATAACAATATTTTAATGAAATTTGCCACATATAAGTTTCATATAAGTCTAAATAAGTGTGCCAATTTTTATAAAGATCGGTCCATAATTGACCATAGCTCCCATATAAACCCCTTTTCAGAAAATCATTTTAACGGACATAAATCCCATTAAAATGTTAATATCAAGTTAATACTAGACACAAATAAGTTTTATATAAACATAAATGATAGTTCCAAATTTTACAAAGATCGGTCCATAATTTATCATAGCTCCCATATAAGGCCCTCTTTCGAGAATCACCCAAAAGTGAATAAATTCGTATAAATGTTTACATCGAGGTAATATTCTGCATTCGTATGTTGTATTTTACACTTAATATGAGTATAGGTCCACATTAGTCTAATAAAAGACCCCTCCCCGAATTATAATGTACACAATGGTGTAGGGTATCATATGGTTGGGATTGACCGACTATATCTTTTTCTCTCGTTTTTTTTTTTTGTTTTTTAAATTTTACCACACGATATCTCTTTATCTTAACACAAGCCTATAATTAATTCCTAATAAAAATATCTCATTTTTTCTCTTCACTCTTTTCTAGAGCCGTTTATCTGGCGGTAGCATGAATCCTGCTCGTTCCTTTGCTCCTGCTTTAATAATGTCAAATATGGATTATCAATGGATCTATTGGGTTTCACCTTTATCGTCAGCCTTCATCACCAGTGTTATTTACAAATATTTCTTTAGAACTCCTGAACCAAAAGAATCGAATGAAGCTGTAGTCGAACTGAATAAGGCTGAGATTTAAACAAAACGAACGAAACAAAAAAAAAAAAAAAAAAAAAAAAATATTTAGTAATTAAGTTTAAAATTAATTCTTAACGAATAATTTTACTAAAATAGCACTGAGAGTCCCAACAAAGGTCTCAGGTCTGAGACAAGACAATCATATTGATTTTAACTATTTGGTAAATTTAGTTAAGAATTAATTTGTAATTGAAAAAAATAATAAAATAAATAAATATTAAGTTACGACAAATTTTATAAATTTGAAAATATAAATTGAAGTTTTTATTCTATGAAATTGAAGAACCTTTTTAGAAATTGGAATTTGAGCACTTTATATTATTTTATATATACTAACAGTGAAAAAATACTCCAGAACTATTATGTGTTAACCCATAAAAATTTTCAGTTATGCCCAAGCAACAGTTTTTGGGCGGTTTTCATAATTCTGGTATTCTTTTGTTGATTTTTTCCTTTTGAACTTTTTTGGTATATAAAAGAATCATGATTTTCAATCGTTTTCTGTTGTTTATATTTTAGTCAAATCTTAAAAAAGTTATTATATAATATTAAAACATAAATAAAATTTGTCCACAATTTTTCGAGTTTAACTTCAATTTATTATAAATTTTTATAGCTTTTGTTTCAAATTGGACTAAAACCATAAAAATTATTCGATTTTTTTGAACAACTCACTTAAACTTTCCATACATTTTTCACTTTTGCTCCAAAAAGTATGCACCAAATAAAATAAAAAATATTTTTTGTAAAAATACTTAAACAATTTGCTGATAAAATTTAGAAAATATTTAATAACTTTTTGAGTTTTTGAGCGATTTTAAAGAGAGATATATTGTTTTATTTTCAATATGTATCGATTTTAATTTTAAAAATATTTTCTTTTCACTCTTCAAAGGTAATATATTGCTTCAGGAAATTAAAAAATTTCTATTAATATATAAGATGAATATTATTAAAAATCTAATAGAAAAAAATATGTGACAGTAAAACAAAAATTTCAATGGAAATTATTTTGGTGGCAAAATATGTTCTATCTCGAAGAAAATTTTTTAAACTAAAATTATTTTGATGCTGTATATTGATACAAACCAATGCTTTCAGCTTTAAATTTTTTTCTATCACGTATTGATTTTTTTTATGGACATGACTACTATGACCCCGCCTTAAGGCAGTCACACTTGTATAACTCGAGAACGGTTTGTCAAATTAAGATAAATTAAACTCCAGTAGATAGCGATTTAAATTATGTTTGAGCTAAATTGACATAATTTTTTGTTCAGTTAATATTTTCGTAGTTATTCGGTAATTAGTAGCGAAAAAATTAAAAAAAAAACATTTTTTTAAAATTGTGAAAATTTTGATCCATAACTCTGAAATTCTTGAGCGAATAAAAATATGGTTGATATATCTTGAAGACAATTTTCGTATGAAGCTTTAGGTGTATCGTTTATCAAAATCGTGTAAACGGTTCTTGAGTTATAGTCTACATTGGACAAACCATCCTCGAGTTTTATAGTGTGATCGCTGAATAAGGTGATGATATTAGTCATGCCCATAAAAAAAATCAGTACGTGATAGAAAAAAGTGAAAGCTGTTTCTTGTTTAACTCGTCAAAATAAATCTAGTCCACCTATTTTTGTTTAAAGAAAAACAAAAAAAAAGCAAGCGCTAATGTTGTATTTGGCTCGGCCGAATCTATATACCCACAATCAACTTTTTAAATTTTTTCTTTATATGGGAGATGGGCGGTAAAGTGGGCGGAGATATCAGCAGAAAAGTGTGAAATGAAGCTACAACGGATACCCTGTGTTCCTAGTTTTTAGCCCATAACTTCTTTATTTATTAGCCCATTTTCAAAATTTTTTGCCCACCACTGTATTTCTACTCTGTGTTTAGCACATCAAAATCCATCAGGTCCTCTTTGGGAGAGAATTTTTTTTTGTCGACCAATTAGTACCATTGGACCAAAAAACCATTTCCTTCGTTTTACAGTTTTCTTATCCTAGCAAGATCGGTTCATATAAGAATCGCGTATTCTTATATGAACCGAAATAAGTTGTTACATTCAGACAAAAATATTTTTGCGTTTGTCTCTCCTGCCGACTAAACTCGTTTCCAGTTTTCTACGATCCAAAATTTATAGCATTTTTTGGAATTTATAAGGTGTTTGATGGCTAGTTTAGTTCTTTGGGTTTTTGTCGCAATAGCGCCATTTTTCTGATGATATCAGGATGGTGCCCAAACACTAGCATTGCAGTTATAAATTTGAATGGGTTTTTTGAGCGATTTAATTTTTTCTGATGTTAGTAATCTTCAAATTTGTTCAGCATCTCTGTTCATAAATGTTCTTAATCGCTCATTCTTAAAAAAAATCTTGCATTTTTTACTTTTTTTTATTTTTATTTTTTGAGATAGTTTCGTGACTTTGCAACTTTTTGCTTGAAATATATTTTTAATATTTTTCGATTACCGGACTCAGTCTGGCTATTTCGTATTTAAATATTCTTAACAGAATCTTTAGAAGTTTATTTTTTCACTAGGCGATATTAGCTGAATTATATATTTTTATGTTTTTTCGTTCGCAAATTTAAACAACAGAAATAGTAGTGATTATTAATTAAATTTGGAAGTGGTGCAAAAGTGAACACTCACATATTATAAAGATTTTGTTATTTTTTATATCAGCTAAACAAATATTTTAATTTTTATTATATAAATATTCTAAATTAGACCCTGAGGATTATATTCTACTATTTATACCCTACACCACCATAGGTGGTTGGGGTATTATGTGTTTGTGCTGATGTTTGTAACTCACAGGAAAAATTATTGGAGGACCCCCATTTTAAAGTATATTGTTCGACTCAGAATCACTTTCTGGGTCGATTTAACGATGTCTGTCCGTCCGTCTGACTGGTTGTCTTTCCATGTAAACCTTGTGAACAAAGTACAGATTGCAATTTTAAAAATATCTTGATGAAATTTGGCACGAATAATTATTTTGATACAAGGGCGAAGCCCATTGAAATTGGTTATAATCGGTTCATTATTTCATCTAGCCCCCATACAAATGTCCTCTCGGAATAGAGGTTTAACAATTATAAATAGCTTAAAAATTCGGTGGAAAGAAGTTTTGTATAAATTTCAATCTTTGTACCAAATTTCATCAAGATCGAACCATTATTGACCATATCTACCATATAATTCCCTCTTCCGGAAATCATTTTAACGTGCTTAAATCCAATACAAATGTCAGTATCTAGTTAATATTCGATACAAATGAGTTTTATTTAAGTAGAAATTACTGTGCCAAATTTTATGAGTTATGATTTTATGATGGTTTGGTCCATAATTTGTAATAGCTCCCATATAAACCCACTTTCGGGAATCACCGTAAAGCACTTAAATTCATATAAATGTTGGTATTAACGTAATATTCTGTATTTGTATATTTTATTTTACACTTGGTAAAAGTATTGATCCACAATTGGCCACAGGTCTAATATAAGACCCCTCCCCGAATTTTGATACACATACCTGATGGTGTATGGTATCATATAGTCGGGCTTGACCGACTATATATTTCTATCTCGTTTTTAGTTGGTACTATTTTTTTTTATTCACACAATTTTTTTATTTTTCGAAATTGGTGCCTTTTTATACCCTTCACCACAGGTGTTAAGTTTGTCATTCCATTTGTAATTTCTACAATATTCACTTAAGACCCCAAAAAGTATATTTATTCTGGATGCTTATTGATAGGGAAGTTACTATAACTATGTCCGTCTGTCTGTTGAAATCAGTTTTTGGAAAGTCCCTGTTATGGGATATATATGTTTTATTCATCAAATTGTTGGGAACATTCCTTAGAAGATCGTTAATAAAAATTAGCAAAATCGGTTTATAAATAGCCAAGACCTTCAAAAGTCGTTTTTACTGCCATGTGAAAAAAAATTGCACATGGTGGTTATATAGATACGGTCAAGCCGAATACAACATTCAACCTTGTTTTATTTACGTTTTCAAAATTTGCAAAATGAGGGAGATTTTGGAAAATAAAAAAATAAAGTTATTTAGTACTTTTTTTTAAGTAAATACTAATTTATTTATTGGAACTATCTCAACAAATTTTTTGTTGGAAAATTTTGTTAATTTTCATTTAAAAATTAACACATTTATCAAAATTGTTAGAATTTTTTTCTTTTTACAATTGGTATTATGTTTATGAGCCTTGGGAAAATTGGTTTGAACTGACAGATTTTTATTTCGTCTCCATAGCACCAAAACGGAGTTGAATTGTTTTTATATCTAAAAAAAAGTCCTGTTAAAGTGTAAATAGATTTTAAGACTTTTTAAACCCATAATTCCTAATAACATTAAACTTCCCCATTATTAAAATATTGGCAACACCCCAGATAATTTCAAAGTGGCAGCATTGCATTAAACAGAGTGGAATAAAACAGCGATCGTTTTATTTATTTTTTTTTATACTACTGATGTTATCGATAACATATAAATTAGTTATGTGTCATCAATAAAACAAACAAATATTTTATTTATTTATATTTTACAAAATGTATAAAATTACTTAATACCTACATATGTATAAATTGTGAAATAAATAAATTAAAATAATATTTAGTTTATAGAATAATGATAACGTTTTTATCATAAAAATAATAAATATTATTTTTATATTGAATTTATAGTATGTTAGTCAGTAATGAGTAAAAGCTAAATTCTTTATTAATGAAAATAAAAACTAAATTAATGGCAAAAATTTAATTGAAAATTATTTGATATTGAGTGGCATTAATTAGTTTTTTAAAGCCTATTTTTTATAGATTATCTTCTTGAGTAAGAAGACAATTGGGGGAATTTGTTATTAAGGCGAGGAAATATTAATATTTTGTTAATAATATATTATTTATATTAAAAATTGTTATTAAAATAGAGTGTTTAACAATAAAAATAGTTTATTATAGTTCGTATAAAAAATAATTTTAAACTACTTTTAATTTTCAATCAAAGTTTAGTTAACGAAAGACCATAAATTGTTATCGTACTGTATTCTGGCTGAAATACTAGAACTACATCTATAATCTTAGTTTCAATTAAGCTAGGTTTTCTAATCTATGCCATGAATGCTGATGAAGTATTTTTGGGAAACAAAAAATGTTTTGGTGACGGACATTGGGGTAAGATGGGTCGAAAATGTCGCTTAATTCAGCGAAAAGTGAATCAATATTTTAATGATCACGTTTTAATTTTCTATTTATTAATAAGTAAAAAATGCATTTTTAAAATTAAAATTCTTTTTTGTGGCAGTATGGTAATGTCCGTCCGTCTGTCATATAATGGGGTTAAATGGGTCGAAAATTATGCTTAATTCAGGGAAAGGAGATATCAACCGTTTAATATTTGCGTTTTATTTATTTTTATTTATTGTTAAGTAAGAAATGAATTTTTAGAATTCTAAAATTTATTTGGACAGAATGGTAATGTCCGTCCGTCTGTCAAACATTGGGTTTAAATGGGTCGAAAATGGCATTTACTTCAAGAAAAGATAATATCAGTACTTTAATGATCACGTTTTATTTTTCTGTTTATTATTAAGTAAAAATAAAAAGTTAATTTTTAGAATTCAAAAATTTTTTTGGGCAGAATGGTAATGTCCGTCCGTCTGTCCGTCTACACATTGGGGTTAAATGGGTTGAAAATGGTGCTTAATTCAGGGAAATGTGATATCAATATTTACATTCGGTTTTTATATTGATCGAAAAGTAATTGGAAGTATTTTTTGAATTAAAAATTATTTTCTTGAGAGAATTCTGATATCCGTCTTTCCGTCCTTATGTTTGTTAATTTTTGCAGTTTTCTGATTCAAAATCGTTTATTTTTAGACTCAATAAACATATCGATATCAAAATTCCTTTATTCGATAGATTTTTTATATTTTTTTAAATTTGTATTTATTTGTTGTATCTTCTTAAAAATAGAACTAACAGTTAATATTCAAATCTTAAATCTAAAAATTATAATTTATCTGGTCCAATCAGTGTCAGACGATAAACATCTTTTCTCGTTGACCTCATATACAGATCAGTTCTGACGTATTTCTTCTTTTCAAGCGTATATGGCCATTACTTTCTAATATATTACGAGCGAGTGGGTTTGGGTGTGTTTCAAGCTTTTTTAGGTATGTTGGTGCATGCTTTTTTGTTTCATTTGTTACCAGAGGTACGCCGAAATCTTTATGGTTATTCGAAATTTTTACATACCAGATGGCAGATGTAATTGTCCTTAAAATTTTGTTCTAGCGCCTTTGAATTTTTTCAACATTAGAAGCTGAAGCTGTGCCCCATAATTGAATACCATATCACCATATTGGCTTTAGAATTGTGTTGTAAAACAATAGTTTACAGTCTAAACTCAGGTTAGAATTTCTTCCAATGAGCCAGTTAATCTCAAATACTTTCAACTTCATTTGGGTTAGCTTTGCATCAATGTGAGTTTTCCATGTAAGGCGTCGATCTAGATGCATACCAAGGTATTTAACCTCCGTTTGTTGGGGTATAACTTGATTATTTATTGGAATTGTTGGGCATGATTTCCTCCTCAATGTGGAGGTTAGTGTATGAATTTCTGTTCGTTTACTTTTATCTTCCATTGCCTTAACCATGTTTCTAGTTCAGATACATGATCTTGCAGGAGTATAGACGCGTGTAGGTGGTTTTCATGAACGCATAGAATAGCTGTGTCGTCTGCAAATATTAATATATAGGATCGACTATTTGTTGGCATTTCAAGGTAAATATTAAGTACAATATACTCCCCTGGGGTACGCCTGCTGTTATAGGCTGGGGTGAACTTTGGAAGTCTCCTTCTTTAAGGATAAACTTCCGTTGAATTAAATAGCTTTCAAATAGCTTGTGTGTATTTGTGGGTAAATTTATTCTTTTTTTTATATAACAAGCCTTCGTGCCATACCTTGTCAAAAGCTAGCTAAACGTCGATGAAGAGAGTAGAACAAAATTTTTGTTCTTCATAAGCTTTGGATTTAACATTAACAAGTCTGTGTGTTTGTTCAATAGTGCTATCTTTTCTTCTAAAACCAAATTGATGATTCGGGATACAATCAGTTTGATTCATTATCAGGTTCAACTTGTTATTCGATAAATAATTTTATACTTTAAAATCTCGTATAATAAAACCGGTTAAAGATGTTCGGTTAAATATGGACCAAGATCATGCAAAATTAAGATTGTTGAAATATCAACAATCTTAATTTTGCGTATAACTTAAAAAATATATGAGCTGTAAAGAGCTTTAAATTGATATAAAAATCTTTGAAATTGGGTAAGAAACAAGAATTCACTAGTGGTTAAAAATTTTCTATGTCATTAGTATCCTATTTTGAGCCCCCATAGCTACGCTCCTGAGTGGCATATGGGCTCCCCGTTCCAAACATAAAATGTTACTCTCCTCTGCTACGCTCATGTGAAATTTTATGTAAATTCAATCAGCCGATTAGAAGTTACAGGCAAAGACAACAAAAATAAATACCAATTACTTGTGTATGGTCCTTCGAACCGGATAATAGATGGCATGATTGTGGACAACTCTAGTTTCTATTAAAAATTAGTTAACAATTTTAAACCAATTTTTGTCTATTATCATTTCCACATTTTTTTCCAGACCCCTGTACGCAAAGCTTCAAATAAAAAACTAATTCATTCACCATCATATTTACTGTCTGGGTCTCAAGTGTTTAATACCTCATTTCATATCATATCTAATGTTTATTCTATTTACTATACCTAATCGTTAAAGTTAAATATTGAACAAAATTTAGTTTAAATTAAATTTTATTTTAAACTTTCATAAACCTGCTGGGAGGTCTTAACAGCTAAGTCATGTTCATTGACAGAAAAACTAATGGCGTTTTATAAAATATAGTCTTATCAAATAGACGTTGATGATCATTTGATTATGTGGGTCGAATATATTTAATATTCTTGAATAACCGATAAATAATTTCAAGTATTATCTCCAATAAAATAAATAAATTATTTATTTGTATAGATGACCAGTGTTTGATCAATATTCTTTTGAACCATTTTTATTTTGCAATACATTTGTTGCAATAATACAAATAAAATGTCTACTATTTAATTGGTTTGTCTTTATTAACAAGTGGAAATGTAGAAAAAAAATTGCGAAAAAAGTAAGTGAAGACTGTTGACACAAAGATTTATAAAAGAAATGATAATGGACTAGATAATATATAACCACTTATACCACTTATACAAAACTCTTTTGTAATATTGAACTGAAGTGGTTTGTTAAGGGAAGGAATTCTAAAAGTAATACATTTACAATACCAGAAGATATATTCTGAAGTCCTGAATTTTAACTCCTTAAAATAAGTACTCGTTACTTATTAGACAAACTATTTGACAGATACTTTTAAGTACTTGCTTAAATAACAATATTTTCTAACTATAGCAGCCAATTAAAACAAATATAAAAAATAGCAAAAAAAAAAAAAACAAAAAAAAAAACACTTGACATTTTAAATTTTTTATGTAAAAGTATAGTTTTTCTGTTAGAAATATTTAAACAATTTTATTTTATGTTCGCTCTTTAAAGAAAGCCCCCTTCCTCCTTCCAACAATACATTTAAATTAAAAATTATTAAAAGTCAATAAATAGTCCCCTAATTTAAAATTAGCCACATTTTATATTGTTTACCAACATATGTTTTGATAACTGATACAGACCATAACCCACGATATCAGTTAGAAAGAAAGAAAAAACCAGCAGTAACAATAATAAATTTATTAATAAACTACTTATCGTTAAATACAAGATAAACTACATCACAACTGAGTTTTTGTTAATTAGCAAACATTCCCTTTATTTAAAATATTTATTAGCAGCACATTAAAATTGAATTATTTACTTAGTAGTAGCTTGAGAATGTAAAACAGTTAATAGGGAATAATTGTTATAAATAGAACTCAAAAACGTCAAGTCTTTAAGTGCATTTTAGTGTGGTTGGTCGTGAATTATAAATTGGCGCAAATATTAAAATAATTTTTGAAGAGCTAATAAAACAACAAATAAATAAATTAAAATAAACTACAAAAAATAATCTCAAAATGTCTCCCACATCTAAACAATTAATTCAATGTTTATTTGCTGAATTTATAGCCACTGCTTTTATGTTATTCGCCGGCTGCATGGGTCACTGGGAATATGCCCAATTTATAAATTCTAATTTTCAAACCAGCCTAAATATGGCCTTAGTAGTAATGATAGTGGTTCAGTGTTTTGGTCATATTTCAGGAGCTCATGTTAATCCTGTGGTCACGGTGGCTGCTTATATTAATGATGTTGTAAAGTTGCAAATGCTGGTGGTCTATTTTATTGGTCAGTTTTTTGGTGCTATAATTGGTTTTGGTCTTTTAGTTGCAGTTTCATCACCAATGCCCGATACATTTTGCATGACTTTGCCGAATAGTAATATTAATCCATTGCAGGCATTTATTGTGGAATTTATAGTGACGAGTATGTTGGTTGTAGTTTGTTGTGCTGTTTGGGATTCTCGTAATGTTAAACATCAAGATTCATTACCCATACGTTTAGGACTGACGGTGGGATGTTTGATATTTTCAGCGGTAAGTAAAACTTTTTAATATAATCTTTAGACTAAAGTAACAGTCAAATTTAGTGCATAGTTAAGACTATAATGTTGTCTATAGTCGACACTATATTGCGTAATGTATGGACTATAGCCTAGTCCTAGCCTATATTCTAGACTGTAATCTAGGCTATTGAATAGACTATAGATTATAGTCTCGATAAACTAGTCTATAGACTCGACTAAAAACAAGCCCATAGTCTCGACTAAAAATTTGTCTAAAGTCTCTCTCGACTATAAACTAGTCAATAGTCATGACTATAAACTTGTCGATAGTCTTGACTTTAAATAAGTCTATAGTATTGAATATAAACAAATCAACAGCATCGACTATAAACTAGTCTATAGTCTTGAATAAAAATTTGTCTAAAGTCTCTAACATAAACTAGTCTATAGTCTCGACAATAACCTAGTCTATAGTCGAGGCTATAAGGTCTAGAATATAATGTAGTCTATTGTCTCGACTAAAAAGTAGTTTAAGTCCCGACTATAAATTAGTCTAAAGTCTCGACTGTAAATTAGACTATAGAATCGACTATAGACTAGTCGATAATCTCGACTATAGACAAATCTATAATCTCGACTATAGACTAGATTATAGTCTATAGTCTATAGACTAAATTATAATCTAGACTGTAGACTAGATTACAGTCTAGACTATAGACAGGTTATAGTCGAGACTATAGAATAAATTATAGTCGAGACTACAGAATAAATTATAGTCTATGCAACTAACTAGATTATGGTCTATAAACTATATATAGACTATAAACTAGTCTATAGTCTGGACTATAAACTAGTCTATAGTTTGGACCATAAAATAGAATATAGTCTGGACTATAAACTAGTCTATTGTCTTGACTCTAAACCAGTCTATAGTCTGGATTAAACTAGTCTTTAGTCTGGGCTATAAACTAGTCTATAGTTTGGACCATAAAATATAATATAGTCTGGGCTATAAACTAGTCGATCGTTTGGACTAAAAGCTAGTCTTTAGTCCGGACTATAAACTAGTCTATAGTTTGGACCATAAAATAGAATATAGTCTGGACTATAAACTAGTCTATTGTCTGGACTCTAAACCAGTCTATAGTCTGGACTAAAAGCTAGTCTTTAGTCTGGGCTATAAACTAGTCTAAAGTTTGGACCATAAAATATAATATAGTCTGGGCTATAAACTAGTCGATTGTTTGGACTAAAAGCTAGTCTTTAGTCTGGACTATAAACTAGTCTACAGTTTGGCCTATAAAATAGAATATAGTCTGGACTATAAACTAGTCTATTGTCTGGACTCTAAACTAGTCGATTGTTTGGACTAAAAGCTAGTCTTTAGTCCGGACTATAAACTAGTCTACAGTTTGGCCTATAAAATAGAATATAGTCTGGACTATAAACTAGTCTATAGTCTGGACTATAAACTAGTCTATTGTCTGGACTCTAAACCAGTCTATAGTCTGGACTAAAAACTAGTCTTTAGTCTGGTCTATAAACTAGTATAAAGTCTGGACTCTAAACTAGTCTATAGTCTGGACTAAACGCTAGTCTTTAATCTGGGCTATAAACTAGTCTATAATGTGGACCATAAAATATAATATAGTCTGGACTATAAACTAGTATATAATCTGGACTATAAACTAGTCTATACTCTAGACTGTTAAGGCTATAGTCTGGGCTATAAAGTAGTCTTTAGTCTGGATTATAAAATAGTCTCTAGTCTAGACTTTAACTAGTCTATAGTCTGGACTATAAATTAGTCAGTACTATAAACTAATCTATAGTCTGTACTTTAAACTAGTTCATAGTTTGGGCTATAAAATAGTATATAGTATGGACTATAAAATAGTATATAGTCTGAATTATAAACTAGTCGATTGTTTGGTCTGAAAGCTAGTCTTTAGTATGGGCTATAAAGTAGTCTATAATTTGGACCATAAAATAGTATATAGTCTGGACTATAAACTAGTCTATAGTCTGGAATATATACTTGTCTATAGTGTGGACTATAAACTGGTCAATAGTCTGGACTCTAAACTTGTATATAGACTGGATTAAAAGATAGTCTTTAGTCTGGGCTATAAACTAGTCTATAGTTTGGACCATAAAATAGTATATAGTCTGGACTATAAACTAGTCAGTATTCTGGACTATAAACTAGTCTATTGTATGGTCTATATCCTTATCTGGTCTATTGTCTGATCTTCATGATCTAGTATATAGTTTATTCTATTGTCTGGTGTTTTAATTATTAATTTCTATTCCCTTTTTAGGTTAATCTAAGTGGTGGTAGTATGAATCCAGTACGTTCCTTTGGACCAGCTCTATGGTTAATGAATTTTGATTATCATTGGATCTATTGGGTATCGCCTTTATCATCGGCTGTTGTTACCAGTATAATTTATAAATATTGCTTTAAAACAAATCCACATACAGATTTTCGTTTACCGCCTGATTCAGAGTCAAATTAATAAAAGTTATTTTTAAAGTAAAAATAAAATTAATTTATTAATAAATAAACTATAGACTTAATATTACTTTAGTATATAATTTTTATTAATGTAACTTTTTCTCTTTTAGTTTTAATTTGCCTTTAATATGGTGATAAGCCGCTGATTTAATGTATCAAAATTACAAATTTTATATCTATATAGTTCAAAGTCTCATATAAGCTTCAATTTAAATATATGGTTAAAATAAAATTATATTTAAAATTTGTATAAATTTACCTACCAAGATATAATTTTACCAAAAAATATCTCATTTTAACAGAGTATATCTTACAGATTAAAGAAAACTCTCATATAACGCCTCACTCCCCTAGTTTAAACACACAAAGTGACTTTTCTTTAAATATTTTTCATAGAAGTAAAATTTATTTATAAATTCAATTTAGTTTTATTTTGTCTTAAAGGAAAAAAGTGAAATTCAATTCAAAGGAATATATTTACTTCTGCTTACCACTTGTATATTGTCGCATTACCAACCATGTCAAATCATTTGTATACAATTTAACATCCTTTTTAGTTATTTTCTGTTTTCTTATTATTTAGTCCTGTTTAGAGTATTTTTTATTTATTTCAGCTTTTCTAGTTCATGTGATTTATGGCTTTTGTCCTTTTTTGGCAGAATATTAAATACATGAAAGATTGTACTTGTAGACATTTTAGTTTACAAATAGTGTCATCCAAATATAAATACTTACGTTACTCAGTCCTTAGACTTATGTTTTGATATTTCTTTATCTCCCTGTCTTACACCCCTTAAATTAAATTGCTTTTTTTTTTTGCTTTAGTTGTCAGTTAAAACATTTAAAGTTGTTTCTTAGTCGTCCTTATTTATAGAAATTTAGTTTACGTGTATGTTGCCTCAGCATTTTATTTTGTTCTGTTGTTTTTTGTGTGTCTGTGTCTATATGTTTCCTCATAGTTTTGGAACAGATTCATTTGTATGATAGTTTGAAATAGTTGCATTTTAAGTAATTGCTGACTTTTGACTTTAGAATGTTTTCTGTTGTTTGCTATTTTGGGTTTGAAATTAGAATTGAATTATTAGTTTTCGATTTGAAAATTAGATATTCAAACCACATGCTGTGATTAGTAATGCTATATATACGTTTATATCCGTTTCCTGTTTGTCTTAAATATTTTGAATATTAGTTTTAGTTAAATATGTATGAGTTTAGAGAGGACCAAAGAAGTAGGCGTTATTTATTGACATATTGTTATTTTATTTTTTTTAGCAGTAAAAGGAAAGTGAGAGTTTTCATTTATTTCGTTTGCTATAAAATGAGTATTTATTTAAATTTGGTAGAATTCACAGATTTAAATTGAATAAAATATTTAAAAAAATATACTATAAACAGATTACAGTCTACAATATAGACAAGAACACAGTTTAGAGTATTTACTATGATATAGTTTTGTGAAGACTAGATTGTACTAAAGACCATAGACTTTATTATAGTCTAGACTATAGACTAAATTATATTCTTGACTACAGTTTAGATAATAATTAAAACTATAAACTAGATTATAGCCTAGACCATGAAATATATTATAGTCGAGACTATGGGCAGCCTAGACTATAGACTAGATTATAATTTATACAATAGACAAGATTATAGACTGGACTATAAACTAGATTATAGTCTAGACTATAGAATAGATTATAGTCTAGACTATAGAATAGATTATAGTCTAGACTATAGAATAGATTATAGTCTAGACTATAAACTAGATTATAGTCTAGACTATAAACTAGATTATAGTCTAGACTATAAACTAGATTATAGTCTAGACTATAGAATAGATTATAGTCTAGACTATAGAATAGATTATAGTCTAGACTATAGAATGGATTATAGTCTAGACTATAGTTTTACTATAGACTATATTATAGTCTGGACTATAGACTAGATTAAAGTCTAGACTATAGACTTGATTATAGTTTAGACTATAGACTAGATTATAGTCTAGACTACAGACTAAATTATAGTCTGGACTATAAACTAGATTATAGTCTAGACTATAGAATAGATTATAGTCTAGACTAGACTAGATTATAGTCTGGACTATAGTCTATACTATAGACTATATTATAGTCTGGACTATTGACTAGATTATAGTCTAGGCTATAGACTAGATTATAGTGTAGACTATAGTCTAGATTATAGTCTAGGTTATAGTCTATACTATAGACTAGATTATAGACTAGATTATAGTCTAGACTATGGACTAGATTTTAGTCTAGACTATAGACTAGATTATCGTCTATATTATAGACAAAATTAAAGTCTAGACTATGGTCTAGAATAGTATAGTCTATAGTTTAGATAATAGACTAGATTACCTATAGTTTAGACTACAGACTAGATTATAGTTTAGGCTATAGACTCGATAATATTCTAAACTATAGACTAGATTTTAGCCAAAATATGGACTAGATTATAGTAGGAATTATTGACTAGATTATAGTCGAGATTATAGCCTAATTTATAGTCGTTACTATTGACTAGATTATAGCCGAAACTATAGAATAAATAATAGTCCATACTATTTACTTAAATAGATTCGAGGTTATATACTATATTATAGTCAAACCATGGACTAGATTATAGTCAAGATTATTAACTAGATTATAGTCGAGAATATAGATTAAATTATGGTAGAAACTATTGACTAGAATATGGTCGAGACTATAGAATAAATTATAGTCGATACTATTGATAACAGTCAAGACTATTGACTAGATTATAGTTCAAACCATAAACTAAATTACCTACCGCTTTAAATTCCTAATATTAAATCAGCTCCAAAGAAATCAGCTTTAAACTTACATAGCTACTTAAATCTATTACTGCCAATTTCATAATTGCCCTTCATTTAAAAAAATTATGCATAAATTACATTTATAAAACATTCAATAAAATAATAAAAAAAATATTTTTTTTTATCTTCTGTAAACGTTTTTTATGCTGATTTTATGGTCTCAATTTAATTTAGCAATATTTAAATGTCTATAAAGACAGACATTTAAATCACTTTATGCTCGAACGATGACATCCCTCCTTTAACGTAACCAAAAGTAAAGTTATCAAATATGTTTGCTGGCTATTGTATGAGAGAGGAGTTTAACAAATTGTTGGCAAATTCTTGACTTCTTAAAAACAATAACAAAAACACAAGAGCTAATGATGCTCAATTTAACTTTTGTTAGTGTATGAAGGTTTTTTAGTTTGTTGACTGCGGTATTTTGAGATGAGTCCTTAACTCAAAGTTTGTTTAGTGGGTTTATTACTCGTATCCTGGCGTTTGTTTTTTCCTGTTTGTTTTCGTTCATGTTTTTGGTGTCTGTTTAACATAATTTAAAGTGTTTTATTTGTTTTTTGTTTTTTTTAAGAGGGTGTAATTTCGCATTAAAGTTTATAATCATAATATGGTGGTAAAATAAAATATTAATTTAAGTAGTTATTAATTTAAGACATTTGATAAAATTTTAAGTCATTTAAGATAATAAAGATTTTGTTAAAAGATATCTATATTTTAAAGATATTTTAAAGTATAATACTTTGTGAATATATATTTTAGTAACTGTTTACAATTCCCTTAAAATTTTTGTTAAAACGGAAGTTGAAACACAAATTGTTTTATAATAATTATTAGTTAGTAACAGCTGTTTAAGTGTTGGCACATTTATAATTCATTTAATAATGAAATCAAAGTAATTATTATTTTTTTTTTTTATTATTTCTAGTTCTAGTGCCAGTGTCACTAGAGCAAAACATTACTATAAACAAGGTGTTAAATTGCCTTTAATTATACACAAATTTTTACGAGCGAACATGTTTATATTGTTTAATAGATCAAGAGAGATATTAATTATATTTGCAGCAAAATGACTAAGTTTTTTCAAATGCCAACTAAAAAATATTTGAAAAATTCTATAGAAAAAAAATTTTATTAAAATTAATAGAACGTGAATGTAATGAAAATAATGCATGAATGAAAATGAAAGAGAAACTGTTAACGTTTCTTAGCGGTCAATTATTAGGTGATTAAGATTTATGTTTGAGTTTTTAATTGTAAAAAGGGATGATTAAAATTTAAGTTAGATTATAAAGATAACACTGGTCGACAAAAAAAAAATTATAATAAAATAAAAGTATGTGAACTAAATAGAATTCCGCATGCTAAACCCGAATCTGCATTCAGTTTTTTCCCCATTAGGTCCTAAATAAGCCGACCTAAATTAGCCGATTACACGAGTATATTTCACTATAACTCGAGAACGGTATGCAAGATTTATATAAATGAAATATGCGGAAAAAAATCGGCTTTAAGTCGTTCTGATATCAAAATTGTATCCACTCAATAGTTTAGGAGATATAAGTGCCCGAAAAGAAATTGTCCAAGCTAAATTGAAGATTTTTCTTTTTACTAAAATTTCTTTTTAAAAGTGAAAACATCAAACATGGTTCAGTTTATCATCTTTATCTCAAAGCTGGTAAAACTACGAGTAATTGGTTAAGTTAAAGTATCCATGTATACCTACAGTTGAGTGGAGATACACTAGTGGGCAAAAAAAAAAAAAAGTGGATTAGATGGAATTTAACGGGATAAACAAGAGTCAGCTTTCACTTTTTTCTATCATGTATTAATTTTTTTGTGGGCATGACTACTATGACCCCGCCTTTTGACAGTCGCTCTTGTATTACCCGAGAACGGTTTGTCCATTTAAAATAAATTAAACTTCAGTAAATAGCGATTTAAACTGTCTTTGAGCTGAATTTACATAATTTTTTGTTCAGTTAATATTTCTGTAGTTATTCGATAATTAATCGCAAAAAAATAATATAATAAAAATCGTGAAAATTTTGATTCATAACTATGAAACTCTTTAGTCAATAAAAAATATTATTGAAACACCTAGAAGACAATTTTTTGTGCATCTTTGGGTGTATCATTGAACAAAATCGTGTAAGCGGTTCTTGAGTTATAGTCAAAATTGTGCAAGCCATTCTCGAGCTTTAAAGTGTGAAGTGGTGTCAATTTGATACCAGTTGTTAACAATTGACACTGATTAATATCACTATTAATAGATATGTGTTCTATGTTTCTTTGGGACTTTTTATTTGTTATATAATCAGTTTCGTAATAAACATCAGTTATTAAAGATCTTAAAATTTTTTTAAGATAGACAGACAGACGGACATTTGCCATATTTTATGAAAAAGTACTAGTAATAAAGCCCAACATGGTTTAACATTTCCTTCTTATAGTATTTTAAAACATAACAAACAAAAATACTTATAAAATAAACCTAAATGTTTCCAACAATATCACAAGAACTTTTCCTACCACCCTAGAATTTTATGCCTGCAAACAAGTACAATCTTTCTTACAAATATTCTTATCTAAGTAAGTAATTTTACACATTTTAAATTTATGATACCCTTTCAATAGAAAATATTCTCATATTAACTCAACTCTTGAACTTTTTTTTACTTTTTCTTATACTAAGCCGCCAGATATGAAAAACCAACCCGTTGACAACAATGTCTCCCGTATAAAATTTATGTGGTTTACCTCCAAAAATATTTGCCATTTTCACTTCATAAGAAAAACATTTTAAGCGCATTATTTTCTTTTTTTTTTTAAGCAGCCCAAGGAAAATGTTTTATTATCCACACAACGTTATCATCATTATTACGACCACCTTCATCATCATCATTACCATCGCAAATTATGGCCTCTTGGAATAAGGAATCTTGGTTATAAAGTCATATGTTTAAATCTATCACATATGTGTGAGTGTTTGTGTAAATGAATGTGTACTATTTATTAATGTGTTTTTCTAGAAGAAAACATTTTAAAGAAAATTCTTTTGTTTTTCTTTAAAAATATTTACTTTGGCATGAAATGTTTTAACGTTTAAAATAAGTTTATTTTCCTCCAAGTGTCAGTAAATTATATACAGGAATTTTAAAATTTATGTTCAGGTTTTTTTTTTTTATTATTATGTAAATTTTTTGTTATAACAAGTAAATGTTTTGTATTTGTAGATTTTGTTAGAAATTTATTTTGAAGGAGAGAAAAAATACCTCTTTTTGCTAGATTAAATAAAAGTGATATTTTACATTAATATGAAGAGATTTTAGGTCATTAAAATATAATGGGTGTAATTATTTAATATAAATAAGAATTTAAGTTAAATTTAGTGTAGTTTTTATAATAAGACAAATTATAATAAGCAAAATTAAAATAATATAAACCAAACGAAAATCTTGAATGAAAATTTTATACACTTTAAATACTTTTCCCTCTTGCAGCTAGTTTTATCTTTTATAACATAAAATATGACATTAATCCAAACTAACTTATATATCCTTATTAAATTCTTATTTAATGACATTCTAACTAAATACATTCAACACTTCTTTAGCAACTTAAACCCTCTTTCTTGCATCTAAATTAATTCGAAATTTTTGCAGCTGATACTCTTCTTACTTTAATGTCAAATTTTTACCAAAAAATAAAACTCATTCAACTGCATGACATCAGCAAATTATTTTGTGGCCACAATATTCTAAGTAAAATCAATTAAATTGTCATCAAGTTTAAAAAAATTTTGAATTTTATATTTTAATATTCTTTCTGTTGTTTTCAAGTGTTGGCAGTCGATGATGATGAAATGTCATTTTAATTACAAAATTTTGAAAAGAAAAATTCCCCTTTTATATAAAAATTAAAAAGAAATTGAGATAGTGTTATATAACAAAGTCTAATACGATATCATACAACAAATGCAAAAGGGGCGTATAACTCTTTAGATGAGAATTCGTAAATGATTTGAAATGTTTATGCAATACAGCAGATGTTGTTGCCTTAAAAAATTAAAGGCAAATTGAATGGTTTGTCTGATTTAAATAAATAACGGTTCGGACTAAAATTGACTTCAAGTAATACCGTAGTTTTGCGTCGAAGGTCACATCAAAAATTAGAGATGAATTGTCCACAAAGTGGGGATTTTAGTTATAATCCACATAACTTTAGGTAAGGAGGATATTACGCGTTTGTGCTAAAGTTTATAATGCCCCAATATATTGTTCTAACACCCCGCTTTAGATTGGCTAAAAATCAATTTCTGAGTTTGTCCGTCCAACTATATATCGTAATTTTAAAAATAATTATAATAATGATTATTCTGTTGGTATTGGTTATGATCAGATCATTATTTCACCAAACTCAAAACAAATGTGATGGAGCTTATAAAATGCAAGAAAAATTATAAAAAGTCGACTTTATAGCCGATAGAAGACGAAAATCTCTGATCATTCATGTTATCCATCAAAAATCTATTATTATGTGAAAGACATAAAATTCGACTTTAATGCGAAAGAAGACCCGATAAGTATTATTAATAATCTATTTTTATACTAAAAACATAAAAATCGATTTTATAGCTAAATAAGAGCCGTTAGAGCCGAAAGGATAAAAATTTGTGATCTCTTATATTTCCTACCAAAAATCAATTTTTATATGAAAAACATACAAGTCGATTTTATAGCTAAACAAGCGAAAGGACGAAAATCTATGATCACTCATGTCTTACACCAAAAATCGATTTTCGTATGAAAAACGTAAAAGCAGATTTTATAGCAAAACAAGAGCAGAGAAAAGCAAAAGGAAGGAAATATGTGATCACTCACATTTCCTACCAAAAATCAATTTTTATATGAAAAACATTAAAATCGATTTTATAGCTAAACGAGTGCCGATAGAAGCAAAAGGATGAAAATCTGTGATCTCCCATATTTTCTATCAAAAAACGATTGTTGTATGAAAAACAAGAGCCGATAGAGCCAAAAATATGGAAAAATGTGATCACTCATTTATTTTACCCAAAATTTTTATTTTTATGTAAAAAACATAAAATTCGATTTTAGAGCCCAAACACAAGCAAGCGGTTTTTTTATATGAAGATTTGGCAACTAAAACAACACAGCGGAATAAGCTGAAAAATAAAATCTATTTTATTTTTAAAACGGTTTCTAAACCGAAAGTGATTCTGAATATACTTTAAGGTGGAAGTCGGAAGATTTTTTCTCTGATTATTGTACAGATTGGCTATGTAGGCAATTTTTAAGTAATTGATGTTCCATTATATATATTTTAATAGTAAAGAAGAGAAGTAATTTGATCTTCAGTCTTCAACAAGTAATTGATTAAAAGTTAAGGAAAGTATATCAAAAATAATTGAAGCAATGGAATTTGACTAATCATATTATCATATATTTGAAGAAGAAATAAAAAAAATTTAATTTGCATTTTTCTCTTAGAGCTGAAAACAACATCCGTCGCCGCTTGCTTGTGTTTGGCCTCTTATAGCTAAACTAAAGTTCATGGAATGAAAGTTTATGATAGATTTTTATATAAAAAAATATAAAAAAAAAACGAATATCAAGAGATCCTAAATATTGTATTTCATTAAGTCTATGCGTTCATGCAAAAAAAAAAAAAAATGATCTAACTTTATCATATTACAATCAGATTTTTTAATGTTGCATATACAAATTTTATCATGATTTTCTGATATTATGATTCGATTTATTATATTATGCATCGTTTTTTCACACGTATTATATAAAAAGTGGTACGAAATTTCTAATAACATGCTTCAAATTTAACTTATCACGATCAAACATTACGTTTTCAATAATGATTTATTTGATTCATTATATGTTGTACATGATAAAGATATTTTTATTAACTAAATTATTTAATAGCTAATCAATGGTCTTATATTCTTTGAATCACACCAAATATAATAAAACCTTGTCTATTTATATTTATTCATTTATAAACTAAATGAGAATTATAATTAAGTTGAAAAGAAGAATAAAATAAATATATATTTAAAAACAAACAAGTTATAAATTGTTCAACCACATTTGAAAAAAAAAAAAATAATAATAATAATAATAATTAGTAAATGTTTATTATTATGGGAATAATATGGTTTAAAGACAAAATATGGTTTAAGAACAATGAAAATTGTTGATATTAATTAAATGGTTGTAGAAATAATGATATTTTTTTCATATTAATAAAATTTTGTTACTGGAAAAAATTTTTATAGTCAACTATATTAAAATTTTTATTGAATGTAAACATTAAATGATAAAACTTAAGCAAATACATTGTTAACATGAACACAGTTTTATTAAAATTAATAAAAATTAACAATCAGAACATAATATTGTTGTAGTAACAATGTTTTTTATCAGCGTGTTTGCTTAAAAGATATAGAAGGATAGAATTATTACGCACATAATTCTTTTTCTAGTATATAACCCATAGCATTATTTTTTATGAATCGATATATTTTAAATTTGTTATTCTGAATATTATTGGATAAATCCAGTGCTTTATAGGACAGAAGTGTTAAAGTCTTGACAGAGTATTAAATTATTTTGAAATCCTTAATCCATACTTTTGTGGTATTTTGTTAGAGATCTTAAATATCCGCACATTAAAATCCACTGCCTATATTTTGCATATTTGCCTTTTTTAACCAGCCAAATAACTTCAAACCACACACTGCAAATAAATTTTTGTTAATTTGCAAATTTGTTTAACATTCTTCCAAAAAATAAACAAGACCCAATTCTCGTACTCTCATAAAGAATCCAGGCAACCCTTTGTTTAACTTTGTATCTGAAAAAGAAATCGATGGAAGAAACAAAAAAGCAGGCGTTGTCATTAAGCGTTAACTGACTTGTAAACCAACAATAAAGACGATAAGGATGATGATGATGGGTTAGAGTTGTTGATGACGATGATATTTGTTCTTATTGTTTTAAGTTCATTTTACTTTAAGTTGTTGAGGGAAACGATTGTAGCTGTTTAATCTGTTTTCATGATATTGTTGGAATTTGATAGCTAAATGCCTTATTTTTGCACTTAATAAAGTGGTAAAGTATAATTTTGTTAATTTGGAAACTTATTGTTTCAGAATTATTTAACAGGTTTTAGAAGTTATATAATTAGTTGAATATAGTTTGTATATTCAGCTTTCTTACATTTAAAGGGGACTTTAAATGTAAGCCAAATAAAACTTTAATTGTTAAGATTCCTTATATTTAATTGTATTAAAAAAATAATTTTATCTAACACTAATAATATTATTGAATTAAATGACCCATTTTCTTTAATCTCACATAATTCCATTATTAATAAACAAAAAAATTAAAACGTGTAGCAAAAAAAATTATTACTACAATCTGTACACAACTCTAATAAAACGTGATTAAAATAAAACCTCAAAAAAGGAAAGAAAAACTAGATTTTCATTACACCATTCAACATCTGCAAAAACTTTTCTCACTCACAAATAAACCAGACTAGTTGGAACGAAAAAAATCTAACTGAAACTGTAACATCTGTGCCTATCCAGACTCATCCATAAATGTAAGAACATCATAAAAAAAGATAGAAAAATTTCACACTTCAACTTCATACAAAATAAAATGTATGATAAAAATTATTACAAGGGAGAAACGAAAAAAAATCTCTAAAATCCTCTGTAACTAAAAAATGTGTGTTGTGGTCAAGTTAAACAACTGTTACCGTAACGAACAAACTACTTCATCTTCTTTCCTTCGCCTGAAGTTAAACTAAGGGATGTAAGGTCGAATGTTTGATTGAGAATACTAACTTGGTCATCATTTTTGGTCTTACAGACATGAAGAATATTAAAAAGATTTAAAATTATTATGAGAAAACTTTTTTAAGCAAAAAACATAAACTGCAAATAAAAAAAAGGAAACCAAAGATGTATTTTTTTGGGGAATTTGATGTTGAATATTTTATATAAAAACCATAAATCACTATTAGAGAGAAAATATGAAAAAAAAAGAAATTTATTTAATAATGTATTTGACAAGAAATCACATATGAAAATAAGTTTATTGGCAAGAAAATTTGATTCTTAAATATGGTATTAGAATAATTTTTGAAAAAGGAATGGTATTAAACGAAACATAAATCACTTTTAAGAATAGTGTTTAATATTAATGAGGGAAAGATTGGTGATGAAAATGTGTAATATATTTCAAAAGGGTTATGGACACACTGCTGTTCTATAGAAACTTGTTCAATGGCAATAAATTTTCTAAAGAAAATTTAAATCGATAATGGAAGTTTCAATAAACATTTTTCATTTAAACCGTTAAATTTTCTATAAAAAAATTTTTCATATAAGTCTTTAAAATATCGATAAGTTTTTTTATTTTTTCATTTAAATCGATAAATTTTCAATAGAAAATTTTTCATTTAAATCGATAAAATCTCAATAGAAAATTTTTCATTTAAATCGATAAATTTTCAATAGAAAATTTTTCATTTAAATCGATAAATTTCCAATAGAAAATTTTTCATTTAAATCGATAAAATCTCAATAGAAAAGGTTTCATTTAAATTGATACATTTTTTATAGAAAATTTTTTATTTAAATTAAAAATCTTTTTTATAGAAAATTTTTTATTTAAATTAAAAATCTTTTTTAGATAAATTTTTTATAGAATATAAATGTTATCGATACGTTTTCTTTAGAAAATTAATGTAATTGATAAATTTCCTTTAGAAAATAAATGATCTATAAATTTTCTTTACAAAATTAATGCTATCGATAAATTTTCTTTAGAAAATAAAAGTTATCGATAAATTTTCTTTAGTTATCGATAAATTTTCTATAGAAAATTTAAGTATCGATAAATTTTCTATAGAAAATTAATTTTTTCGATAAATTTTCTATAAAAAATTAATGTTATCGATAAATTTTCAATAGAAAAGTAATTTTATCAATAAATTTTTTATAGAAAATTAATATGATCGTTACATTTTCTATAGAAAATTAGTATTATCGATGAACTTCCTACAGAAAATCCAAGTTAACGATACATTTTCTATAAAAATTTAATGTTATCGATAAATTTTATATAGAAAATTAATGTTATGGATAAATTTTCTATAGAAAATTAATGTTATGGATAAATTTTCTATAGAAATTTAATGTTATCGATAAATTTTCTATAGAAAATTAATGTTATCGATAAACTTTCTAAAGGAAATCCAAGTTATCGATAAATTTTCTATGGGAAATTTAAGTTATCGATAGATTTTCTATAGAAATTTAATATTATAGATAAATTTTCTATAGAAAATTTATCTATAATATTAAATTTCTATAGAAAATTTAATGTTATCGATAAATTGTCTATAGGAAATTAATGTTATCGGTAAATTTTCTACAGGAAACTAATGTTATCGATAAATTTTCTATAGAAAATTAATGTTATCGATAAATTTTCAATAGAAAATTAATGTTATCGATACATTTTTTATAGGAAATTAATGTTATTGATAAATTTTCTATAGAAAATTAAAGATATCCATAAATTTTCTATAGAAAGTTAATGTTATCGATAAATTTTCTATAGAAAGTTAATGTTATCGATAAATTTTCTATAGAAAATTAATATTATCGATAAATTTTCTATAGAAAATTAATGTTATCGATAAATTTTCTGTAGAAAATTAATGTTATCGATAAATTTTCTATAGAAAATTAATTTTATCGATAAATTTTCTATAGAAAATTTATGTTACCGATAAATTTCCTATAGAAAATTTATGTTACCGATAAATTTCCTATAGAAAATTAATGTTATCGACAAGTTTTCTATGGAAAATTAATGTAATCGACAAATTTTTATATAACATTAAAGTTATCGATAAATTGTTTATAAAAAATTAAAGTTATAGGATAATTTTCTAAAAAAAATAAGTTTTCTAAAGAAAATAAAAGTTATCGATGAATTTTCTATAGAAATTTAGTCATCGATAAATTTTCTATAGAAAATTGAAGTTATCGATAAATTTTCTATAGAAAATTAATATTATCGATAAATATTCTAAAAAGGTTTAATGTTATCGATACATTTTCTATAGAAAATTAATATTATCGATACATTTTCTATAGAAAATTAATATTATCGATAAAATTTCTATTTCCATAGGAAATTTATGTTATCGATAAATTATCTATAGAAAATTGAAGTTATCAATAAATTTTCTATTGGAAATCTAAGTTATCGATAATTTTTTTATGGGAAATTTAAGTTATCGATAATTTTTCTATAGAAAATTAATGTTATCGATAAATGTTCTCTAGAAAATTTTGGTTATCGATAAATTTTCTCTAGAAAATGTTGGTTATCGACAAAATTTTTCTCTATAAGATTTTGGTTATCGACAAATTTGTTTCTGTTCTTTAGAAGTGTAGGGTGTTTTTAAGTTATAAGTTATAATTTTATTTTTTATTTCTTAGGTAAAATCTTTGCTTAAACTTTTCAAACAACAAACCGAAAAGGATTATGGTCAATATTTTCATTAAATTATTGATATGAAATCTCATTAAAAAATATTTAAAGTAAAATATTCAAACTTAAAATGTCTTCAAAAGTTTTTCCCTTATATATTGCTTAAACTTACACCATCCCACCTTTAATCCACAGTGTGGATACCATACTCCTGTTGCAACAGTAAGTTCTACTGTCTGCCCATAAACAATTGGCTTTTTTAAAGCTCTAGGACTATCATTAGTTATAGTATAGTGTTTTTTTTTTTGTTATTTTATGGATGAAGGTTAATTTTTTTTTCCAGAATACTTAACATTTTAAATGTTTTTGTTGTTGTCTTTGCTAATTATGTTATATGACTGTTTTTACGACCATACCCATACTAATTTTATCAGCATATAAACACTTAGAGAAAAATTAGGATATTTCGAAAACTTGGTAAGAAAAATTAATAATAATTTTAACATAAAAAGAAAGTTTCTTAAACAAAAAAAAAATATATTTTATAAAACTGTTTTCTTTTATATAATCTTATAAGTTTATTATATAATCTTATAAGTTTATTATAAAAGCATGTATGTTTTTTCTCTGTGTATTTTGTGGCTTAAATTAACTAAAACTAACCAAAAACCTTAATTGTTTTTATTTTCTTTTCATTTAAGGTCATTTGTTTGCTTGGCTGAACTTGGAAGATTGAATTTTATATTTGGCCACTTGTAGGGTAAATGATGTGAGTTGAATTAGACAATCATTTGGTATCATTTGTCCTGAGATAAACAAATCGTTAATGATCCTCAAAGGTTAAATGTATGTGTGTGTGTGTATGAGTAATTTACACACATTTGTTCCTTTGCTAATTAATGTTGCCAAAAAAAGAAAATTAAAGCTGAAATAAGAAAATATATTAATATTTTTAGTGAAATTTATTCTTAAATAAATTTTATTTTAACAGAAAATTAATATCAGATTTTTCCACTTTTTAATTGAATATAAATTCTTTGATTTTTGCTTATAATTATCCCTAACCAACTGTATTGCTAGGCGCTTAACATTAGCCGACGCTAATAAAACTTATGGCCTTAAAATAATTCTCATTTTACTTTTAACTAAAAATAAATTACATAAACTTAATCATTAAGGTTTAAATATAGTTAATTTGAAAAATGATAATAAGAAAAAAAAAAAAATATATACAAAATACAAATTAAATAAAAACCAATAATTTATATTGTTAAAAATCATCATCAATGACACTTAAAGCAAAAAAAGAAAATAGTAAAAAACACATTGAAAAAAAAATAATAATAATAATAATAATGAATGTAATGCACATTGTACATAGTCAATGTATGTATGTAATGTATAGATGTAATTCTTGTGTTTGCCACTAAAACCAACCATTCATTGTAATTTTGTTTAAATTTTTTATTCAAACTTTGAGGGTAAAAAACTATACAAAACATTTAAACACATAGACAGACGGACAGACAATTGAAAAAAACCAAACTAGCAAAAAGTAAAATTGAAAATTATGCCATGTAATGAAATGCAGACAGATATATGGACAGACGGACGACTGACAAGTAAAGAAAAAAAATTGTATATAAAAATACATTTTAAAGAATGAGCGCAGCAAAAATATCAACGTACGAATGAATGAATGTATGGATGGATGGATCGTTGCTTGGATAACATTTCAATTAAAACCCAGTTCAATTAAGCATTTTATGAGTAGCAGAAGTTTAAAATAGCAACAAAAAAACCTTAACAGCAAAATGACACTTTGAAAAAGAAATATACTCCAACAACAATTGCAGCAGCAACTACTGGAGAAGGTAGGTGCACATGCATGTCAATAGATATAATAATACAAATACACTTTTTTTAACTCAAATGTTTTTATTAAAAATATTCATAAAATTAAAAAATACTTTTATTAAAAAGAGTAATTGAGTGATTTTATTATGTTTGAGTAGAGTATAAAGAGAGTATAATTTTTAAGGGAAATTTATTTAAAAAAATAAAATCTCTTTGAGTTTTATGTAGAAAATAGAATAGAGTAAAGACTCAATATGTTTCTCCTATCAGGGTTGGTGAATTGAGCTTTTAAAATGGTAACCTAAGATTTTCAAAACATTTTTCTTTATAGCATTAAGAATCTTATTTTAAGGGAGTGATATATAGTCTTGAAGAGTTCTTAAACGAACTAGTTGAATTAAATTAATTGGAACGAAATGAACTAGTTCATCCATAATTTTTGGAAATCGATAGAGCAAAAAAAAAAAAAAAAAAAAATAAAGGAACTAAAAAAGCTCATGATTTTATCATGGTATTGTTGTAGAAAGGAAGTAGGTACTTAGTTCAAAAAAAAAAAAAAAAAGAGCTACAGAAGTATTTTTTTTTAATCCATGGTTGTCAATCATTTGCGTGATCACTAGTTCTACAAAAAAAATTGTTTGCCGTTGTTTGATGTTGCAAATGTTTTGTAAGAGAAAACAGCGTCAAACCAGATTCGGTAAAATGTCAGCTATATGTTATATACTAGTCAAATATTTGATTAGCGTGAACATACCTTTAAATTTGTTAAATACAAATTTTTTTGGAAATTACAAATCTTATTTCCTGCTAATAATACAATTATTTCAACTTTCTTGGAAGTAATTAATAACATTAAAAAATCACAAAATATGCATTAAGTTCTACTTTTGAAGTGGTGAAAATATTATTTTTTGGAAGCACTTGACCGCTTTTTTCCTGGGATATTAATTATTTAAAATTTAAAATATTGTTATTATATTGTGTTACTTACTGTAAATTTTAACGCAGTGGAAAATATTATAGTTTTTCACTGTTCACCTGCTATTAAAATTCCTTAAGTCGAATTCCAAAAATCCGTGTTACTAATTCTTGTTCCCTTTCATAACATTTTAAGTGGAAACTGTATAATCGCTCACATACATATAATCTATTAAAATTTCTCATGAGATATTTTTAAACCTAAGAGCTCAAAATCTTTTAATTTTATTTAAAGTATCATTAGTTTGTACATTCTTTAAATAAACTTTAATTCGAGAGTATGGAATCCAGATTATTTTTAAATAGAATTGTGTATAAAAGAGCCACTAAATATAAGAGCAGGTCCTTGCCTACAAGCTTCTTTTGGTAGGGAGAAGGTAATGCTTTGGTTTGAATTACTCGCTGTGTAAAGTTAATAATGTGAGGAGCAGGATTTTTGGCTCCAAAATAAGGTATTTTCAAAGGTCTCTTTAGTTTCCCGCTAAGAAAAATTATTAATATAAATATTTCTTTTAAAAAATGTCATTTCCTTTCACTCTAAAGGCCCAACTACATACAATACTTTTGCTTCAACTGCAACTGACAGCTGTAATAAAAAACATGCATTTATATGGAGCGGAACTAAATCAGTACGTCAAACTTCTGCGTGAAGTACTTTAAAGATGAATAATGTTCAACTTCGATGTGCAGAAGTACGTAAATACATTTTGTCGTTTGTTTTATTCTTATTTTAATATTTTTTTCGCTGAGTCGGAAATTTTAATTTGCTATTCATTATTTTAACTGAGAACATAATTTAATTGTTACATCTTTATATTTTATTATATAAAATTTTTATAACAAAATTATGCACCGACTGGGTTAATATCATTTATACGTTGCGTAGCTGTCAGTCGCAGTTGAAGCGAAATTATTCTATGTAGTTGAGCCTTAAGGATAGTTGAGATAATATTCAGTTAAAGGGTTTGTCATGGTATAATTCACAGATTATAAAAAGATTCTCACAAAAAAAAAAAAACAAAAAACAAAAAAAGTGGTTCAAGTCTCAGCTCATTTACTACGTTTATACGTACGTTGGTTAGGCTTCAATGAAATCTAGAAGAAAAGAAATCATGAATACTGATGAAGTGTGTTGGGAAAAGTTTGTATGACAGGAAGGGAATCATTCTAATAGGTAAGTAATAATTTTTGCCCACTAAACGATTATATTTTTCTTTTTTCGATGATTTTTGATTCATTAAACTTTGAATTTTTCAATTTACATATGATCACAGACGTGAAATAATTGGTCGACTTTTGTGTGCCCATTCTCTCTTATTCTTCAGAAACATTCCAATCAACAGGAGGATATATAATTGTAAAGACTTGTGGCTTAATAAAAATTTATAAATTTAAATGATTAACGATTTTGGATCTGTATTGTTTTAGTGAATTCTTATTTGTCTTATATGTATTGCACAATGTGATAATAAAAGTATTTCTATCTGCAGCGCTGATTATTTCAGTGTATCGATATAAATTGTTATATAGAAAACGAGCAGTGAACCCGCTACTTCATTAGCATAGAGGTTCAATATTATAGAAAATTCAAAAAGTACCATTAGAAGAACAAAAATGTACCACAAAGTCCCCTCTTGTGAATTCTCACTCATGTTTCTAGATTTAATATAATAAAAAAGGCTTTATTTAATTTGAATAAAATCTAATTTCCTGATTTTATCCCCTTTTTGGTACTTTTTATTTCACCTGAATGTATCAAAGATTGTATTCCAATGAATTTATAAATTGTATTGGGATCTAATGTATGTGTTAGTAAGGTAAGATTTGTACCTCTTAAACGTTTGAATTTCCACAAAGTACCAAACTTGTATTTGCTAATTTTCGATAAGGGACTAATTTGATGTACATTTTATTTCTACGTCTACTGGATTAAAAGATAGATAGGGTGCTTAATAAGTACCGAAATACAGTTTTTTACTCGTTTTCTAACTAAAAGAGCTTAATATCAAAAGAGTACCAGACACCTGTCCGATTATTTTTTCAATGAATAACAATAACTGTTCAACTTTTTTTATCTCTATTAAGTAGTTTAGGAGATTTAAGGTTACCAAATACAAAAATCCCGTCTTAGTGATTATATTTGATAGGAGACCAATTTACAGTCCATATTTCTGTGCGATGATGTATCAATAAGTAAGTTTGTCAGTCAATCATTCAGTAACGTTACTCTTTTATATATAGATAGATTAATTAATGAGGTTGCAACATTCGAGAGAAAGAAATATTAGATTTGGTTTAGTAACATATCAAAAAATTATAATATCAATAAAAAAAATCCTTTATAATAAAGCTAAATTTGTAACAAATAAAATTATCTACATATATTTTATTGAAATCGATCCATATAAACCGACATAAATTAAAATTAAGTAAAACCATCTTATTAAAAATTTGATTAATTCATAAAACATATATTAAAAAGGAGGGATAATTAGCACCAAAAGGACTTAAATTAAAGCTAAAACATCACAAAAAAATAATGTATGCTTGATAACGAGTTACTAATTTTTTGTATGTAAATTTCCATAAGAAAAAGTTAGTAACTCGTTATCAAACCTACATTAATTTTTTTGAATACGGCTGTAAGTCTTTAGTACAAAAGAAAGTTTTAAAATAGCTTTTGTGGTTATAAGAAGAAAGCAGTTTAAAAAATGTGGCGAATGGTCCCTTTTTTAATTGATATTTCTACCAACAACTACCGTACAAACGTGGTAAATGATTAGTAATTTACATTGTTAGGATGACCGAGTACTCGTCTGCTATCATTATGTGACATTTCATCCATTTATTTTCAGATTGTCCCACTGTTAGTAGTGATATGGGTTATTCAAAATTTAGGTAAAATTCAGCTTGGAAATTTGCCCAATATAACTTATTAAACAAGTTTAATATTTAATTAGATATTAGAGAAAAACATGTTTTCAATTAGCCACAAAAAAATAAATATCTACTTTAAAATATCATATATCCATCTCTGATTTTAGTTGCTAGTATTTTAATTTCTCCTCTTTTATTATTGCTCGCACAAATTTCAGTATTCTACTCTTAAGATTACTATAAATGTTTTTTCTTGTTACTAAAGTTTTTATTGCTATCATATTTATATAGCTGCTAAAAATGTATGTATGTTTAGTTAGAACTTTTTTATAATAAGTTTCTTTTATTTGATACCAGTTGCTCTTTTATTTTAAACATGCATTTATACATTCATCCATCTATCTGTCTATTTATATATCTGTCTGTCCGTCCGTACGTCTGTCCATCCATTCATTCAACCAATAACGATAAAAAGTTGTCTGCAAAAGTAGGCGGAGTGCATTTGACGCGTTGTTTTTTTTTTATAAGTACGAGTAGTATTCGTAGCAATAGTACATAAAATCGGAGTATCTTTTTAAATAAAAAACCCCTATTGTGTGAAAGAATTCTTTTTTTTTGTTTCTATTCTTTCATAAAAGTATACTTTTGTTGTTATTTTTACAGTTATTCGACGATTTCTTTGCAAAAAACAGGGTGATTTATTTTTGTTTTTTGCAGTTTTTAGCAATTGTGTGCAAAATTATTAGGGTTTAAATTTTTTAGGCGTCTGTAAATTGAAATTTATTCATGATTTTATTTGAGTTTCGAATTATTAGTGGAAAAAAAATTTGCTTAAACTAGGGTATTATTTAAATTTGGTTAGGTTTAAAAGTCAGTGTTTAACGGCAAAAATCGTAATAATATTAAAATGCAATACAATTAGCAATATTTATAATCTTAGTACCAATAATATGTGTATTGCCTATTTAAATATTATAATTTAGTATACCTACTAGGGTGATCGACGCGGTTTTCCAACCGGTTTTAAAACCGGTTTTTTCAGTCAATGTGCTGTCGGTTTTTTCAAAATGTTCATTTTTCGAATGTCGAATAGACCGGTTTTTTTAAACACAAAAAACCGGTTTTAAAAATAGCATTTTATGTCAGAAAACATGTACTAAATAGTGATAGTGATATTTGAAAATTTAGGAATAATTTTTTAAATATTCATAAAGACTGACTTCTTATTTTTTTTAAAACATAGTTTAAGTCTAAATTGGAATGTATTCTGTAATATTAAACAAATAAATAATTAAAAATTATTCTGTATGACCCAATTTAATTTTTTTGATCCAATATTTCCTTTATTTTTTAAAGGTGTTGTGTTAAAAAAGTTTCACCTGCAGAATCGTTTCCATTGAGACAGGCTTCCATATTAAGCCATGGTTTCAGTTTATGCTAACTAAAATTTAGATGATTTTTTCTAAAATTTTGAAACATAATTATCTTCTAATCATCTAGATATATAATTTGCTTAGCATTTTTTCTCTTTCCAGAGCTTTCTGAAGCTACCAAACGACGTAGAAAATTAAAATTTGGCTTAATTATAGAACTTTTTGTCCAACAAATCCTAATGGAGCCATGTTTTGAAATTTTTATCAGGGAGCGGATATAAGAGGATTTATGTGTCTTTTTCTAAGAATTTTTTCTCTTTCCAGAGCTTTCTAAAGCTCCCAGAAGGCATAATTCGGCTTAATTATAACCCTTTTCGTCCTACAAACCTAACGGAGCCAGATTTTGAAATCTCTATCAGGGAGCGAAAATACGTGGATCTATATATATGGATTTAAATATATCTTTCCTAAGCAATGTTTCCTTTCCAGAGCTTTCTGAAGCTCCCAGACGACGTAAGAAACTAAAAATCGGCATACTTATAAAACTATTCGTTCAACAAGTTCTAACAGTGCCAAATGTTTCTATCAGGGACCAAAAAGTCTGTTTTAGTATTAAGAACTTTTGAGTTGCTATACTTATTGTTTTCTCTCCAAATCCTATAAAAAACTGATTCTGTATTTCGGCCAGGGAGCGCATTTTTTTATTTTGAAAAAAACTTTAATCAATATAATTCCAATAAATTTGAACGGCTTCAAATAATTGACTTCAATTAGGGAGAGAAAGGTGTCTAAGTGTTGTTCTTATTTTTTTCTTTTAATTTTCGGACTTGTTTGTGCATATTTTCATTATTATATTATTTTTCCTGACATTGTTAGGCTTTTACGCTTGTATTTAATAAAGTTTATCTTAATTATAAGAATTGATTTTCTTAAAGAAATGTAGTCTTTTGATATAAATATTAACTTCTGCAAAAAACCGGTTAACCGGTTTTTTCTGAATTTCAAAAAGTGCAACCGGTTTTTTTTAAATAACAACTATTCGAACTATTCGAAAACCGGTTTCTCAAAAAAGTCGAATAATCGATCACCCTAATACCTACACTTTATTAACATAAAAACAAAATTTAATGGTCTCTAAAATTAAAAAAAATAATTTCCTTTTTTTTCAAACTAATTCATAATGATCTTCGATTATTATTAAATTTGTAAAATCAAATTGATAATGGATTACACTGGTAGACAAACAAATTTGTTTCAAGTTCCTTCAAAAAAAAAAAAAAAATAAAAAAAAAAAATATGTAGACTAGATGGAATTCCGTATGCTAAACTCGAATCTGCTTTCAGTTTTTATACCCTACACCACCAAAAGTGGTTTAATGAAATTTAGTACAAATAAGTTTTATATCAGCAAAAATCTGTTTGCCAAATTTCATGAAGATCGGTCAATAACTGACCATAGCTCCCATATAAACTGCTCTCCCGAAAATCACTAACGTGCATAAATCCCATACAAATGTTAGTATTATGTTAATATTTAACACAAGTAAGTTGTATATAAGTAAAAGCTAAATTATGTAAATCGAAATGGTGTAGGGTATCATATAGTAGGGCTTCACCGACTATATCTTCTTCTCTCGTTTTCTATCAGGTCGGGATTTTTTTTATGGGCGTGTCTAATATTGTGCCCTAAATATGCCGATTACTCGAGTATATTTCACTATTACTTGAGAGCGGTATGCACGATTTATATAAATGATATACCAAGATGTGAGGAATAAAATTAGCTTTAAATAGCTCTACTATCAAATTTTTATCCGCTCAATAGTTTTGGAGATATTTCTAAAAAAGTGTCCGAAAAAAATTTTCATGCAAAATTCAAGATTTATTTTTTTTACTAAAACTTTTTTTTTTAAAGTGAAAACATCAAAAATATTAAAGTTTACCACCTGAGTCATTCCATTTAAAACCAACACGAAAAATTACAATTTTTGACTTTTCCTCTCCGAATTTAATTTATTTAATGATATTTGGTACTTGTCAAAACTAAGACTAATTCAAAATTTCAGATAATTTCATCAAGTGGTTCGCGAAATATCGCGGTTGGAAAGTGCAAAATAGCTCAGAATGTGTACAAAGTTGTCTAAAAAAAATTATGAATATCTTTCAAAGTATTTATTATATAAGATTTATTGAGATGTCATATTAAAGGTATCAAAATTACCTTTAATATGATGTATAATATGATTTTTTTCTCAACATCAAAATAATCCATATCTCGCGATTTTTCATTCGCGGGCAAATATCTCGAAAAGTAGTCTTTTTAAAAATTTTAAAAAAATATATGTTAATGGTTTAAATGTTTTCTATAAGCGTGGTAAGTGGCATTCTGGGACTCGCAATATTTTAGGAGTTATTAAAATAAATTTTATAATAAATACGAAATATTTGTTGCAACTGCTATTGTTTTATTTGTAATAAAATTGAAAAATCGCAATTTTTTCCCAAAAACCATCCGAATTTATTGAAATTCGATAAGAATATTAATATTGATGCTGGTAACGCAAATGCCGAGTTTAAGTTTGATTACCGCAATAGTTCGCGATTTATAATATCACAAAAATGAGGAAAATTTTCTTTATAAAAATACAAATATCTTCCAAAGTATTTACGGTAAAATGTTCAGTAAGGCAATTATTTAAAGGTAATGAAATTACCTTTAAAATGATACCTGAAACATGTTTTTATGTTGAATGAATTCGTGAAAAATATATATGTAGAGGTTGGATCCATTTTGAATGTTCTCTGTAAGTATCGTGATGGGACTCTCAATAGTTTTTGAGTTATTTAAAATCACAATCGAATAAAGTGAACAAATTCATGCTTGAAATTTCTTTCAAATTAATTATTTTTTTTATTTTACACTGCGTTATATTTTTTGTAATAACTCAGAAGCCATTGAGAGTCCCATCACGATACTTACAGAGAACATTCAAAATGGATCCATCCTCTACATATATATTTTTCACGAATTTAAAAATACCACTTTTTGAAATACGCGACCGCGAAATTTAATTCCAATTTAAAGTACCAATTTTTAATATTTTTTAATTATCCAAAAGGGTCAAATTTTGAATAAAGCATCAGTAAAATTTTCAAAAAAGTAACATTAACAAAACTAATAATCTTTTTCTTAAAAAAAAAAAATCGTTTTCTTTTTAAAAAGTAAATTTTGTTAAAAAAAAGAAAATAATTTGGAAAAATAATTTGGGATGGCAAACGGCACTGATTTTTTACAAACCACGAGATTCGGGGTTTTATAATTTCAAATTCTGGGATCCCGGGATTTTTCGGGATATATTTTTCATGTAAAAACACATTTTAAATATTTATAAGGAAAAAATTAATTTTGTATACATAATTTGATTAAAGAAATTAATTCGCATTTTAAAAAGCAAAAACTTACAATTTTATACCCTACACTACCAAAGGTGGTTGGTTTATTATGCGTTTGTGCTGATGCTTGTAACGCACAGAAAAAATATCCCAACACCCACTTTATCACTTTCTGAGTTGATTTAACACAATCAAAGTACAGGTCGCAATTTTGAAGATAATTTGATGAAATTTGGCGCATACGATTACTTTGACATAACAACGGATGCTATTGAAATTGGTCATGATCGATCCATTATTCCACCTCGCCCCCATACAAATGTCCTCCCGGAAGAGATGCCTTAAAAATTGGAATACTTTAATGAAATTTAGCACAAATAAGTTTTATATAAGCACAAATCCGTCTGCCAAATTTCATGAAGATCGGTCCATAATTGACCATATAATTGACGTGCATTAATCCTACAGAAATATTATTATGTTAATATTTAACACAAATAAGGTTTATATAAGTAAAAATTATATGGATCGGAATGTTGTAGAGTATCATATGGTCGGTCTTGACTATACTCTTCTCGTTATCTATGTAAAAGATTTTTTAAATATTTTAGAACAATTTCTGTAAATGTTTTTATGTTCTGTCTACTACTACTACTAATAACACAGGTCAACACTAAAAAATATATGGAAAATCATGTTGCAGATATTGTAGGTATCTCACAATTTCGGTTTTTTTTTCCATCACGTCACATTTTTAGCCCATTAAGGACCAAAGAAAATATGGTTCCATGATGATTTTTTAGGTTATACAATTTTTCAAGTAATAGGTAGAGCAGATTAGTTACACATTTTTTATAGCCAAGGCATGAGGCTACAAAAATGTAGTAGTAGTCAGGTCTCTAACTTTTCACACATAGCCCCTAGAAGTCTTTAAAGTTGTAAAAATAAAGAAGTTGTCTATTAACCCTCATAAAACCATTGAAAAATGAGGGGTAAGGAGTGGGTGTAGAGAGAAAATTTGTTTTTGGTATAACAAACAAAAGACCGTAGATCTCAAAAATGGCACTGAATTAACAAAAAAAATTATAAGAAAAATATATTGTGAATAAATTGTCCTAATTTTAACTCCTTGGACTTAAATAAAATATTTCCATGTCGTCACAATTTTTAAATATATAATTTTTTTTATTTTTAACTTCATTGAAAAATATATAGATATTTTTTTCTTAAATTAGGATTTAAGAATGTACTATTTTTAATTTTTACTCATATTAAGAAGTAGCAATAGTCTGTCGTCAAAGTAGGATTCCATTTCCGTTTTGGTAAAAAGCTCCTATTGTTCTTCGCTTATTTTTTCCTATTTTTTCAGTGCTTTTAGCTAATTTTAAAGAATTTTAGGTGCTATGGAGGGCATTTTAGAGATATGGCATATTCTACACTTTTTTTGCATTATTCCTTCTCTATAAGAATTAAACAAAATTATTCAAGATATAATTTTTTTCTAATTTTTTGTTAGCTTTGTTATTTAAACTTGGATTTTTTTTTCAAACTTTTGGTGTCTACGCATTTTTTGTCAATGCGATTTTAAAAATTTAACCATTTTTGAAATCTGTGGTCTTATATTAGCTATATCGAATACAGTAGACTCACGGCAGCGTGAACTAGTTTTAACCAAGGATGTTCACGTTTTCGAAACTGTTCACGTTTTCGATTGGTAAACATCAATATAAAAGGTTTTTTTTTTTTTTTTTTTTTTTTTTTTTAACGAACAAAAATAGGTATTATATGCTTTTAGGATTATAAATAAAAACATTTTATTCTTATTCAGGGATTGTTCACGTTTTCGAGCTTTCATGTTTTATTCACGTTTTGAAATGTCTGTTTAAAAAAATTTGTTCACATTTCTGAGTCGTTTACGTTTTCGAGTGTATATGATTCTTGCAGCAATATTATTTAGAATTTTGTAGGAAATCTGGCAAATATGTTAGAAAAATTCAATGGTCAATACTAAGCACGCCAAGTTAAAAAAAAAATAAAAAATAAAAAAAGGCGAGACCAAAAATGAGGTAAAAATGTATTTCGACCCGAATATCTTTTAAACTAAAATAGATAACCTACACATGTAAGCGTATATTTTGTAGAGATTTACAAGGATTATCTATATATAAAATTTCTTTTCTGTCATATCATAAATGAATTTTTGACGATTTAAAAAAAAATGACATACCCGAGATGGGCAACTTTGGAGGGCCAACCACTTCCCCTCTGACCTCTTTAAATCAACTCGAAAATACCTCAGCTCTGACCATGTGAAATTATATTGAAATACCTCTAACCGTTCTTTAGTTACTGAATTATTTCCAAAACAGCGTTTTGGAACCACTGTGTGGTCCTAAATGGGTTAAAAATGTGACGCGATTTTCATTTAACTATTGACACCATATCAAGCCTAAGGAACAATAATTTTACAGAACTATTGGAGATATAAAACTTTTTGACGGTTTTGTTGACCTGTGTAACAGAAGGATATTAAAATTTTGCAAGAAGTGCTTTTTAAAAAGAATATATATTTTTCCGGAAAGTAACAATTTAAAAGAAAGTAATACTTTTCTAAAAAATACAAATTTTTAAAAAGGCACCGGTTTTGTATAAAATATCATTTTTGGAGATATAATATTTTTATAAGTCTAATTTTGAACTTTGAACTTTCAAATTACATCAACTTACTACATAACATTTTGAAGACAATATCTTAATTTTTAACATGATACTAAAACTAAAATTATATTGTGTAAAGTAATTAATTTTATCTTGGTCCATAACTTTTAAACTAAATGAGTATCCAACTTGAAAATTTACGTGACTAGGAAGAAGAGTTACGTCAACATTGTATATTTTTTTCAGAATTTTAAAAATACCGTTTTTTGAGATATAATCATTTGATTTGTATATGTCTAACTTTGACCTTTGAACTTTTGATGTAAAAAACTTTAATATCGTTTTAAAGGTAATATCTTTGACTTTAATATGAAACAGAAATTTGGGAACTACCATGTATAGTTTAGAAATTATTAGCAATTAAACAAGTACACCTTTGTAAAGTTTTTTTTTGCCCTATTTATCCCAAATTAACGATAAGTGTGTTAGATAAAAATGTCTACGAAATACTCTATTGGACATTTTAAAACATAATAAACTTCCCAAAATTGCATATTATTTATAAATTCCCTTATGTTATAATCAATGTGTACTAACAATTAAAATTTGTCAAATTAAAAGTCACGAATTAAAAATTATTATGTCTCCTACAACAAATTAAAAATAGAAAAACCTCCCCACAAAAAAACAAACGACAACATTATAAAATCAATTAAAACTTTAACCCTCAATGTTGACTGCTAAGTAAAACAAACTAATAACTAAATGAAAAAAACAACGTTCATTAAAAAACTAAATTTTTTCTTTAGTTTTTCAAACTCTGCTAAATTTAACAAATTGCAATTTGTTACCGTAGACGCCCAATGCAATTGACAAAAAACTTACAAAAATAATAATGAAAAATAAATAGAAAAAAACTATTTATTTGCTTTGAGAAAAAAAAAAAAAAAAAAACGACAAAACCAAATAAAGTAATTAAATTGTTAGTGCTCGTGTTTCATTATTTGCTTTTAATGTTGTATTTGTAAATTTAAAAATTTTTACTAAAAAAAAGTGATAAAATAGCAGCAAAAAATTTTTAAAAACTAAATAAAGAAAATTACTTTTTGTTAAGTGAAGAAGAATAAAATAAGAACAAAAAATTTTTAAATAAAACAAATGGATTAATAAACTACAACAAGAAAAAAAAAAATAATAACAAAATAAAAATTTATAATATCACTACATGTATACATTGATATAATTGTATAAACACAGATACTTATGTATCTGCACTAATGGCAATCAGAGATACATATAAATACACATTTATCCAGCCATACCAATGAATAAAGCAGCAAAAATACTTTGCAACATTTACAAAATGTTTCACATACTAGTTTTCGTATGTGATGGTATCTGCTGTTCATTAACTTTGAAAATAGAAAAATCAAATGGAAAAAAATGATAAATGCAAAAATGTATTGGATTATTGTAGGTTTGATCAGGCTTAACGACTGCTGATGTTGAGCTATTCATTATAATCAGAACTTGTTTAAAATTCAACCAATTCACATTGTGGTAAAAGGGATCGAAAATGACGCTTAATTCAGGGTGGTTTTAATATTTTAATTATTACTTTTTATTTTTTTAGTTTAGTTATTAGGTAGAGAATAGCATTTTTAGAATTTTAATATTTTTTTGGCAGAATGGTAATGTCCGTCCGTCTGTCTATACATTGGTGTTAAATAGGTCGAAAATGGCGCTAACTTCAGGAAAAGGTGATATCAATATTTTAATGATCACGTTTTATTTTCTTTATTATTAGTAAAAAAAAATAGCGTTTTTAGAATTTTAAGATATTTTTTTGCAGAATGGTAATGGCTGTCTCTCCGTCCGTCTATATATTTGGGTTAAATGGATCGAAAATGGCACTCACTTCAGGAAAAAGTAATATCAGTATTTTAATAAATACACAGAAAAAAGTCACCAATTAACAAATATAAATGAAAATAATTCATTCAATTATAAACTTGTTTAAATTTGAACCTCTCACCAAAATGATTATATCAATTACTAAAAACTATAAAAAATACAAAACAGAAAAAAATTCCCAATTAATAAATTAATTAAATCAATCAAGTAGATGATTGAATGAATTAAAAATGTGTATAGGAAAAAAAATCATACCAAAATTTATTTTTTATTTTACTTTTTCTTAAACATATTTATTAAATTTTGATGCAAAATTAAACAAGTGAGTTAATTGTAAAAAAGACGGTAATAATTTTTTCTGTGTACGTTTTATTTTTTTTTATTCATTAATAAGTAAAACAAGCGCGAATGTTATATTCGGCTCGGCCGAATCTATATACCCACCATCAACTTTTTCTAATTTTACGTTATATGGGAGGTGTGAGGTAAAGTGGGCGGACGAAGCCCATTTTTTGTTTCCGAGTTTACATTGGTCCTTGAAAAGTATGAAATTAAGCTATAACGGACACCCTGTGTTTCAAGTTTATAGCCCATAACTTTTTTGTTTATTAACCGTTTATTGCCCATTTTCAATACCAAACAAACCTTATGTAAGATAAATATTTGAGACAAATTTCGTCCCCCTACGTTGTACTATTCGAGCCCTCTCCTGCTTTCAACAGACAGACAGACAGACGGATAGACGGACGGACATAGCTAGATCGTCTCAGAATCTAACCAGGACCCAGAAAATATATACTTTGTGGGGTCTTAAATGATTCTTATGACATATTACACACGGAATGACAAAATCAATATACCCCCCATCTTTTTGATGTTGCATTTTTATACCCACCATCAGACGTGTTACATGGCATCGGCACATTAAAGCTAAGAGGCTTCATATGAAAATTAAAGCTTCTAATCAGCAGTGTTGCCAGGACTTGAGAAAAAAAGAAGCTAAATTGGACTTTAAAAAAGGTCAGAAAAGGCTAAATGCCCCAAAAAATAAAGCCAGAAAAAAGCTAATATATGTATATCATATACAGTTTTATTTAAAAACGCATATATTTTTTTGTTCTCATTAGCTTCTGGTAATTCTTAAAGATATTTTAGTGAATTTATAAATATAACATAAATATTTTCTATGGGTAATAAAGCTTGTTAAGAAATAATTATAATATTTTTGTAGAATGAAGCGCCGCAGGCTAAAATTTTCATAAAATGTAAATAATTTCGATATTTTTGTGCGAATTAACACACAAAAATCCTTAAAATGGTGATTCTATAAAAATAAAATTAGTAAATCTTTAGCCTTTTTAAAGCTATGTTAGAAATAAAAAAGGCTAGAAAAAAAGCTAAAAGCTAAAACGAAAATTTTGAGGCTAAAAGTAAAATAAAAAAGCTAGATTTAGCCTTAAAAAGGCTAAACTGGCAACACTGCTAATCAGCAACAAATTTAAATTATGCCTAGACTGTAAAGTCATCCTGTATAAGACTATCTTAAAACTAATTTGGACTTATGGTATCCAATTATGGGGAACGGCAAGTATTGATCTTATACAGAGGGCGCAATCGAAAATTAGTAAAAGAATAATTTGAATTAGAGGGAGATGTGCCCCTAAATTACAACAGCATCCTAACCCGCTAGCAAGATTGTTATCCAGAACTCAATTTGAAACAAGGCTTCGTAGAAGCGATTTACCACTCTACTAAGAACCATTTGCCATTCATGGGTCTCAGCTGAGAGCAAATAGTTTTTATTTTTAGATATAAGATTTTAATACATATTGTTAGGCCTAAGAAGTAAAAGCAGATAAAATAATTTAATAAATAACAGCAAAAAAAGAAAATAAGAGAATTTTCAAAAAAATAAAAAAAATATTTTGACAAAATATAAATTTACAAACCTTTAAAGAAAAGTACACTTAAATACCTGAAGTTGACCTAGCAAAAACTTGGTAATGGCATGTAGTTACGGATGTAGTTACTATTCAATCATAACAACATACTTTCTGCATTACATGAAAGTAGATTAGTAACTACTTTATTTTAACTTGATATGTAATCAGTTACATAAGATCAGATTTTTGGAAATTTTTTTTTATCTATCTCTTCATTTATATTATAAAAATTATATATTTTAAAAGTGTGTAAAATATGAAAATACATTATTTGTCACGAAGATTAAAACAAATAATTAATCGTAAACACACCAGTCTCCGGTGAAGTCGAAACCACGACGTAAGCAGACAGAATAGCTTATTGTTAACAAATCCATTAGGCCACTTTATACGTACATTAATTCATGAACTCTGTAATTTGAGTTTATGTAAAATACTACATCAAACATAAAATACGGTATAACTCTTAAACCAATAAAGGGGGTATACAAATGTACTAGAGGAAATTTGTACGAAATTTTATTATCTATAAATGTTGTATTAACATCAAAATACGTACTATGTTCAATAAGCTAGTTATATGCAAAAAGTGTTATTGTTCATTTAATTTTACTGTCTTGTGTACTAAATAAATTTTGTGTCTGATAAAATGTTTGTCAAATTTTTCAAAATTAAAAATTCTTGACATAAAAAATTAAATTTAAGAAAATAAATGTTTTTTGTTAATGTTTACAAAAATCAATTTCTTATTTCAAAAGGCTATTGGTAAATTATTAGTGTTTAAAAGTGGTAAGTATCTGAATATTACTAAAAAATATCTACTAATTTGTATTGTTTCTCTCAGGCACATTGGCACAAATTTATAATACCTTGAAACTCAACAGGCAACAAATTAGAGGCGATTGCAATTTAGGAAATGCAACTACATAAAGGTAAGAAACATTTATTGGCTATCTTGTTAAACGTATTAAACTCTTAACAATTTTCAGACGGGGGCTGGTCAGTAAGGTCCTGCATTTTATTCAATTTCTGCACGGGTCACAAGAATGCGCTTCAAGAATTAACTCCTAGTCTATGGTAAGAAATAGTATGTCAAATTCTAATTTCCGCATATTTTCAAATAAATAAATTTCAAAAAAAAAAAAAAAAAAAATGATCTGCTTTTTATTTTCAATACTTCTGTACTTACTTGTAACCGATAATGTAAGTAGTTACTATTCATTTTGCTAATAATGACTTCTGTAATACTTTGAAACTAATGAGTGATTGAATAGCTACAAAGTAATTAGTTCTTGTAACGACATCTAAGTAATGACTTTCTGAAATGCCTATCTGTAATAACATAAAGTAAGTAGTTGCCTCTAATGACATCACCGTGTTAAAATAATGAGTTATTCATCTAATGTGAAAGTAGTGTAGAGCCATTATATTAGCTTCTTATCTCATTACATGGCAAGCAAAGTTTTTGCTGGGGATAATTCCATTTAAATTTGTTTACTTTAAAAAAACTTCTTATTTAAAAAATACACTGTAAGTTGATGAAAATTTAGTTTTTTACTCTTTCTCCAAAATTTAAAAAAAGTTTAACTTTGACATCTGCGTACAAGAAAATAACACAACCTAACTTGATGATTTTAAATGCTATTGACACATAATTTTGCCTATTTTTATTAGGTACCACATTTTATTAAGAAAATTTAATATTATTTGCTAGTATTAACAAAATTTTCCCCAAATACATCGTCTACATGATTCTTCGCCATGCCCAAGAACTTGGACTTTCGAATTGATACGTATTATTTGAAAAAAAAAAATATTTGTGGATCCACTAACGTGATCACTACTAATCAATGATAAGGAATTTCCAATTTAAATAATATAAATTAAATGTAAATGACATGTAGTTCCAGTAGGACATCATTGTATGTCATACAACAACTCTGATTTAACAATTTCAATGTGTAAATATTTGTAGTGAAAGCGATGTTAATGGGTCGCCATGATCATACGATTTTAACCCACTATACTTTTTTTTAATGATTTTTAAAAGTTATAGGTGTATCACAATAAGCAGCAATCGACTGATATCCTCAATGTTAAATAAAGAAATTCACCAGAAATTAACTGCCGTATAGAGTTTCATTAAAGATTGGATCCCACCGAGCAGTTACACCATACAAAGCCATATCAAACATTTTATTGTTTCATAATTTGAGTTTTAGAAATCATAGTTTGAGGTAAAATATCCATTAATTTTTAATTTTAAGCTCCTCTCCAGTTATTGATTGCAGTGCCCACATTATTTGTCAAAATATGTTTTCTCCAATCTCTCCAAGAGGTGTATAAGCAGTAATTTATTTTATTTTTTATAATCCTCTTAATATTAGCCTGTAGGGTGATGCTAGGAAAAAATATCAATCTTTAACTAAAAGCTGCAATAAGAAATTTATGTAATGTCACCATTTCATACCAAAACCAAACTTAGCAGCAGCAGATAGAAACAACCACATTTTATTATACAAACATACATTTGGTAAATGACAACAATAACGTCTATAATGGTGATGATGACAATTGTTCTTTCAGATGATGATTATGGTGAGTATGAGGATGATACAAATACATAAATACGAGTACACACGAGTATTTACAATTGTTTGGTTTTTTTTTTATTATTCGATATTGATTGCTAGACTCTAAACACTAAATATTATCCATATACAACAATCAATATACATACATAGAGTAAGATTGGTTGTTCGTTTGTTTGATTGGGTTGGAAGGAAGATTGACTGACTGACTAAGTAGTTTTTCAGAAAAGACAAAGGCAAAAATTAAAAAACGCGAGGCGCCATTAAGGCGTTGGTATTTTATGAATGAATGCATAGAGTTAGAGAAGCCGGGATATAAAATGTATAAGAAAAAAAAAAAGAAGCTAAAGTTTTCATTAAGAAATTACTTGAGCTTTTTTTCTTCTTTGTGTTTGTGTTGCTGGTAATTAAAAATTTTTATTGTAATAATGCAAGAAATCCCTATAAAAATTAAAATTACTTTATTAATCGTTTCACTTAAAGTTGCTACCAGTGTTGCATTTAATGAGTTTTATGATTAAAATTATGATGATCTTTAGTTTTTATTTTATTTGCTAGTTTGCAGCTGATATTTATGATTATATTTAAGATCTGGTTTATTAATGTTATTCTTAAATTGTAATTTTAATGTACCACTATTATGCAATGACAATTTTATTGGGAGTCATGCATCACTACGAGGTGCAGAATATTTTACTGTTCTTGAGCAATGATCTACATATAAGTAATTTCTAAATTAAATCTTAACATTCAGTCAGCTTCAAAGATAACTTTCTTAGCATATCGTGCATGTTGATTACTTTTTTTTTTTTTTGGAAAATTTACCTCCATTTTTACATAATCCAAATGATTCAGGAGCTTAAATTAAAGGATCATAAACTTTTTTATTTGCTGAATGGGCTTCGAAGTGTTAGTACATCGCACGTTGGGGTAAAATGTGTCAAAAGTGGCGATTAATTGAATTTTGAAATTTAAATTATTGTAATAAAGTTGGGTAGCGAATAAAAATCGACAAAATTATGTATCAATATCAATTAAAATCATTAAGCTGTCAAAGTTACACATTTTTTACATTTTTGAAAAAGAGTAAAAAGTTAAACTTTCATCAATTGTCAGTGTATTTATTTTAAATAAAAAGTCTTTTAAAGTAAAAATATAAAATGGACCCATAAATTTCAGGTATTTAAGTATATACTTTTCTTCAAGTATTTGTAAATTTTTTTTTTTTTTTGTCTTAATATTTTTGTTATTTTCTTGAAAATTGTCCTAAAATACAGTCATTTTTAAATTTCATGGAATGTAACTTAAAATGTTACAGGATGTTTTCTGAAAAATAGTACATATTGCCCCTTTAATATTATGAAAAAAATCGTGCGCATATATAGACCGATTTAAAAAATTAATTTTTTTTACAAAAAACCTGTAGACACTGTTGCCAGATTTGACGATTTATCGTCATTTTGACGATTTTTGGGTCTAAAAATGGCCTGTTGACGATTTGACGATTTTTACCAATAATTTGACGATTTTTTCTAAAAGGAAATTCAGAACTGTTTTTACAATTTTTTATATATTATTCTTTGGAAGTTAATTATTTGTTACAAAAATATTAACAATATAAATAAAAATCTTCTTAAATTTGCTAATGTAAATGGTTCATTTATTAGGAAAGATTTATGGGAACCAATATAATATTATTTTATTACGAAATGGCGAATAAATCCTACAATGGCCTAAATACTTAAATAGTCGAATTAAGAATCCAAAGATATTTTTGATGAATTCATTAAAAATTAAATTTTGTATATATTGTAGATAGGTTCACAAAGGAGCCTATGTGTTTTTTATAACAAGAAAAGATAAATGACTTATTTTGGTTTGAAAGTCATACAAAATAACTTACAGGTAACCCTCGATTTACGCGATACTTCATTTACGAAATTTCTTTATAACGCAATTAGAACAATCCCAAAAATATGTATATTTAAATAAGTATGCATAAGTATCTATATATATAATTAGACTTAATAGCTAATGTGTACTTGATTTTCATTATATGCCATCAATATAAAATTAATGTTATTTTTATTAATTTCTTTTCAATTAAAAATTAAATTTTTCATCAGAAAAAGCATAAAAACTGCTCATTAACATATTAAATACGTAGTTTTCATATTGACAATTTTTTGACGATTTCAAATAGTTGATTTGACGATTTTGACGATTTTTTTCTCCAAATTTGACGATTTTTCACCAAATTTATCTGGCAACTATGCCTGTAGATTTCATACAAAAGACAGCTGAAGTGCACATTTTCATTGCTTTATCAAACATTAAACAGTGGGGCAGAATGGAAATAAATCTGTAACTTCTAATCAGCTGGAAATTTCACATAGGCATAGCAGAGGGCAGAAGCATTTTGAGTTTAGAAGCAGAATCCCATATACGATTCAGGAGCGGAGATATGGGGGTTTGAAGTAGGACTCTAATGTCATAGAAAATGTTTATCCGCTAGGGAATTTGTGTTCCTTACCCGATTTCTTTTATATCGTCTTAAAGTCATTGATCAATTCTTTAGAAAACAAGCTTGCATGTACTATGTGCTTATATATTCTTCGAGATATATTCATTGAAATTTCAACAATCTCAACTTTGAAAGATGTTGATCAAGTATTTTCCATATGTATTCCTACATTTTCAACCGTTTTATCATATTTTTAGCATTTTATTACAAAATTGTCTATCGTATAAAGAAAATTTGAAGTCGATATCTTTATTGAATCAAAAAATAAACGATTTTGAATTGGCAAATTTGCAAAAATTAAGAAACAGACGGACGGAAGGACAGACATTAGAATTCTGTAAAAAAAAGTCTTAAAATTCCAAAAGTATGTTATTTTTTTACTTTTTTGTTAATAAAAAACTAATTCTAAATATTAAAGTATGTATTGTTATCACCTTTCCCTGAATTAAGTGCCATTTTCGACCCATTTAACCCAAATGTATAGACGGATGGACGGACATTACCATTCAGCCAAAAGACATCTTATAATTGTGAAAATACATTTTTTATTTACTTATAAATAGGAAAATAAAACGTGATAATTACAGTGTTGATATCACCTTTCCCTGAATTATGCATAATTTTCGATCCATTTAACTCTAATGTATAGACGACCGGACGAACAATACCATTCTGCCAAAAAAAAAAAAAAAAAAATCTTAAAATTCTAAAACTGTTTTTTTTTTTTTTTTTACCTAATATTCAGTAAAAAAATTAAAAAATAAATTAGAATTGTGACCTTTCCCTGAATTAGTCGCCATTTTCGACCCCTTTTACCCCAATGTGCATCATCTTCAGCTAAGAAAAGCATTTTTGGATGAGTTTTTTTTATAAACTATAACTTGATGGTTTTTGGAATTCGATCTGAGCTCCTAAAAAATCAACAACGCCACACAGTGTGCGATTTCAAAAATGAAATGGAAATAATTATGGAACTTTGGAACGGCTGCTCCGATTTCCATGAAATTTCACATGGTGATAGTAGAGGTGTAGGCAATAAAATAAAATTCTTGTTAATGAATATTTTTGAATGAAATTTCACATATAAGTAGATTTTTTGACGCTTAATTCAAAGCACCATTCACTTTTTAGATTTGTCTACAAAAACCCCGTAATTCCTAAAAAACTTTAAAAAATTTACAAAAATGGGATTTTTTACATTTTTTGCTATATATTTCCAATCGATAACGGGGAGCAAAAATTTCTATTGCGAAATAAATTAAAACACTTCAGACTAAGTAAAAAATATAACTTTTTTTGATTCCAGCTTTGCGATTTGAGAAATTAAAGCGAAAGTTCGAAATTAGTTGGAAAAATTGGTCAACTATGGGAAACCCTGGTTCTCGCAAAATTCGATTTTTGAATTTTTTTTTTTTTTTAAGCATTTTGGGCTTAGTTATCTTTCAGAAAAATGTAAATACTATATATGTTACTTAAGAAAATTTTTATATAACAGAAAAGGAATGTTACCACTTTTTTGGCAAAAAAAAAAACGGGAAAAAATCAACTTTTTTTGAAAGTTTAAATTTAAGTGCTTGTAACTTTTGACTCCGTAAATATTTTTCCAAAATTCTTTCTTTGCACAACTTTTCTATTTATTTTAACGAAATAGGAAAAATTTTAAAACAATAAGGCTAAAATTGGACCCACTGTAGCGAAAAAACTTCGCCAAGACAGGCTAAAAAGTAAAAATTTTAATCTTTAAAGCTCAATATCTCTTAAACTAAAGGAGATATGTTTTTAGTAGAACTCGACTAGCAGAATCTTCCCATATAAAAATCTTTTAAATCGGTTCAGATATAAGGAATCAGGATCGTTTTTAATAAATTTTATACTCGAGGTGTCCAACTTTGGAACCCTGTGGACTCGCCCTCTGTAGGTCTATATGGTCCAAGCTTAAAACTTAAACTCGCCTACACCTCTACTATCACCATGTGAAATTTTATAGAAATCGGAGCAGCCGTTTTATTTCCATTTCATTTTTGAAATCGCAAATTACACAGGTTAACATTATAAAACATGAAAAGGATTTCGTAGAAATACTGATTTTGTTTATAAGAAAAGTTTTGGTTTCATTCCATCAGGACTCAAATTTAACTTAATGACGTCCAAAGAAAATTTACTTCTCTAAAAATTATGTAGTAATAAGATCCTTTGCTGGAACTTTTGAAAAGATTATCCTTTTTTTTTTTTTGTACCCCTACATGTCAAAGTGGTGTTAAATTTGTGTCAAATTTAAGATAAATAGTTTCATTGAAAATTTTGAAAATGGACCAAATCGATGTTTTTTTTTTTTTTTAAGTAGGCGTAAAATGTGGGCTTGAAATGTAATCGAGATCTAACACTTCCGGCACTGGTATTATCTTTGTGACGTGATTGATACATATAAACAAAGAAACTTACTCTTCATTTTACTAATTAAATAAGGATATGCATATTAGGATTAACTTACTGATCTAATTTTTTCCAGCTAATGACACTAAAAAAATATAGATAAATAACCTACCACAAATACCTAAGAATAAATTGCATACTAAATATATTCTTACATACTTATATAAGAATGATAATGACCTAAACTGTACAAGTATTATACAATAAAATGATAAGAATCTAAATCACAGACTGGCGCTTATAGAATGAATAAAATACACAGATTTTTATCAAAAACACAAGATCTTAACATAGTTAACACGATCTTTAGTTGTAGGAAGTTTTTTTTCTTCTTTCATTCTTTCATACTTAGCTTTGTTTTGCTGTTGTTGTTTAAGCCAAGTTATTGAGTGTGTCAGTGTGTGTTGTATTGTAAATTTTGGTGGCATAAAACGACGATCGTAGTATGCACATGAAAGATGCATGTTTAAATTAAATGGTTGTTACTTATTCGACATGCTTACAATTTTAGTATTTAGACAGACATAAGAGGAAATTTGTTTAGGAGCACTGATATTATGTACGTGCTGAGATAATAAAATTATTGACTTAGGTACTGTTCCTATTTCTATTATGAGAATAATAGATCTATCTGTATTATTAGCATGATCTAAAATGCTTCAAAGCTTATTAAAATTAATTTTAATTATTCATATGTATATCCAATTAAATTTTGTTATTTTTTGCTAAATAACATTTATATAAAATTATACTTAAGTATATCAGCTCTTAAACAAATTTCCCTTACTGTATTGTTGCACTAACAGCAACATGATGTTTGCATTCAAGATATTCATGTTTAACATCTTGTTATTGTTGTTGTCTGTTCAATCGTTTATACGTTTTGTTTTTACAAAATTTTTTCAATAGTAAAAGAAGAAAATTTTTACGCGGAGATTCTGAAAGATTTCAATAGCAGTTGTTGTAGTTGTTTTCTCTTTTTTTTTATACTTTTTTTCATTTGTTTTGCATTAAAAAGTTAAAGATCTTGTTAAACATGTTACAGTTAAAGGTTAATTGCAAAATAATGTTTAAAATAATGTCAAAAGTAAGTATGTATGTACATGTAGTAGTGGTGGTGGTGCAGTGATTAAAAACTTTTCCTTAAGATTGCCGAGATTCATGGAATTTATTCATGTGGGAGTTAAGGTAATTTTCTTTGTATATTCATATAATAAGCTTATTAACAATAAATTTATGTAGAAATTGAACAATGATATTGTAAAACATTGGAAACCGTTTAGCTATTGTAATCATAGTATCGTAGTAGTTTTGTTAAATAGTTATTATAATTCGGAAATTTCTTTTTAAATGAAAGTTTGTATGCTTTAGATTCTTTAAATATGTTATAAGGAAATGCTAACATTTAAATGTGTGTGGGGGTCTTTGTGAAAAAAGTTGGTAATAGATACATAATTTCATTATTTGTTTGGTAAACAGGATTTATTTAGCTTTTTTGTACCATTTTTCTAAATTTGAAAGTTGCTAATAAATACAAAAAGAAATCTTGTGATCTAAAAGTGGTATTAAATGGACAATATTTTCCTTTTAAAATCAATTTTAAAATGTTAGATGGTCACATAATAGAAGATCGGTTGGATAAACAATTACCCAATATCCGTATTTCAATAGAACGTCAAATCGGTCAAAAACATTGATATAAGAACCCGAGGTAGTCAATTTTGGAATTTTGCGAAATTTTATTAAAAAAATTATTCGTCGCGTTTTTGACATGCACTTGTACAAGATCCAACTGATCTCAGAACTTAAAGTTGAATACCAAAGATCATAGACAATGCCAATCATTAGCTAATTTTGGGAGTATTTGGAAGGGTACCTTAATCTTAAAAAACAACATGTTTAGCAAAGAGGCATGGATTAATAACTATGTATGTTAACAAACAAAATTTGAGAATTCAAAAAGTTGCAGTTGTACTGTAACGCAACAAAAACAACGCATATTGGGGAAAAAGGGGTTAAAAATAGCACTTAATTCGGCGAAAGCTATATCAACAATTTACTTTCCGTCTATCTATATGTTATTTCTTATAGTTCCAGGTTGGAACAAAGGGCCACAACAAAGTTCTTCCATTTTGATCGGTTTTGAGCCATTAGTTTTATATCGGTCTATCTCCTTCCTATTGCATTTGTCTCGGATTCGACTTGTCGTCGCCAGGTGTTTGCTGGTCTTCCTCTTCTTCTGCTTCCTTGAGGATTCCATTCTATGGCGTTTCTGGCTATATTAGCGGGATTCTTCCTCAATACATGGCCTATCCAGTTCTGTTTTCGCTTCATTAACTCAACTGGAACTAAAGGCTCCTTTACTCTACCGTAAATGTAGCGAATCAGCTGACACGTTTTGCTTTTGATAGTTATGTGTGTATTGGTACTCAAAAACGTAAATGTTACGTAGCAACCTAATCAAATTAGGTCGCTCTATGTTTTTACGTGACAGCTGTACCAACAGTGTTGACAGCTTTTTATTTCAATATACTAAATCTGCGTAAAAAATCGCTGTAAAAGGTTTATCAATTGGACAATTAGTTTTGTTGTTTTCTTCACTAAAAAATTGTTGAAATAATTTAAATAAGATGTAGAGTGGGATATTTAATTTAAAGTTTAACATTTTTGTCATAAAATCACAAATTTCGTTTTGTATACAAATCGCTGAAATACAAACCAATAAATTTAGCGATTTTCAATTTGAATTTGATATACTGGAAATATGTGTAGTTGGCATCACCGATGTTCATTTGTACAAAACAACAACAAAGTACTGGCTACATTTAAGTTTTTAGAGTAACTATCCACTTACGTTCCATTTACATTTACATTTTTTACATTTACATTTACGGTAGAGTAACGGAGCCTTAAGGTTTCCCCGGTTCTCTCGTATAAGTCTTATTGGAAATGGTATTGGGCCAGAATATCTTCATTAATTTCCGAAAAGTCATTCAAGAAAAATACTTGCAATGACTGCAAATCATTAGATGTGATGTTTAAAGATTCGCAAGCATATAGTAACATGGATCATAAGTTTGAGGAAAATAGCCGAAGCTTGGTTTGTAAATGTATTTGTGGGGATTTCAACACTCTTTGCGGCGCTCCAAAAGCTTGATTAGCTTTCTTTATGCGATTTGCAATATCTTTACGGGATCCTCCAGCTCGACACTACCTATTTTGAATCTTGAGGAGTTGGTTGTGTTTATGCGCATTACTTTCATTTTCCCGATGTTTATATGTAGACCGGCTTCAGATGCTATAGACTGGACATCCCTCAGTTTCGCCGCCATGTCGTTGTATGTGTGGGATAGGAGACATATATCATCGGCATAATCAAGATCCTCTACTCGTCCATTTAAGCCCCATGTAATACCTCTCCTAGTGCTAGTTGCCTGTTTGATTATCATGTCCAATACTATATTAAAAAGTAGTGGAGACACAGCCCTGACGAAATCCGGCACATATCCTGAATTCACTTCCAAGTGTACGACCATGTAACACCCTACCAACTGCATTACGATACAAGCCGCGAATTATATCAACCATCTCTCTGGGAATGCCCTTACACTGAAGTGCCCTCCATATAGCTTCGTGATGAAGGGTGTCAAACGCTCTCGAAAAATCAATAAATATGCAGTATAGTGGCGTTCTCTATTCTACAGATTGCTCAATTATAATACGCAGACTGTTTACACGGTCAGTGCAGGAATGGTGGTCCCGAAAGCCGGCTTGTTCACAGCGCAGTTCAGGTGATAGAGAGGATGATAACGTGCAAATACTATATGAGACCATTGGAAGCAGAGTTATTCCCCTCCAATTGTGGCATTCTGTCAGATCACCCTTTTTCGGTACTTTCACAATGACACTAACATTGAGTTCAGTAGGCAGTGAGTGTGTTTTCCAAAAATTCGCGATAATTTGTTGGATCATCCTCGCACTGAGTTCAAAGTTTACTTTGAGAAGTTCCGGGTTGATGTTGTCCACACCTGCTGCCTTTCCGGTTTAAGTGTTCTGATGGTATTTATGTCATTTCTGACTTGGTGTTGTAAACATCGACAGCGTAGTACTATGGTGGTTTTTCTTGTTGCCATCATACCAGCATAGTAGTCGGACCATATTTCCAGTTGGCGCTCCATATTTGATGTATTACCACCTAACGGGTCTTTCAAGAGATATTCATGGCTGCGTCTGTTCCCTGATATCTTCTTCGCTATTCTATATAGATCTCTTGTTCTATTTGTTGCTGCTGCAGCCTGCGATTATTATACATACATACATTGGGGTTAATTTGGTTTTTAAATTGATCGAAAAATAAAACAATATACTTTTGGGATTTAAAATTTTTTTCTTGTGAAATTTCTAATGGCCGTCTCTCCGTCCGTCTGCTTATTAATTTTTGCAAACTTTCCAATTCAAAATCTTTTATTTTTGTACACAATAAACACATCGACTTCAAATTACCTTTATTCGATATATAATTTTGTTCATTAACTAATTATAAAAAATATAATAGAAGGGTATAAATAATAATAAGTCACAATGTTATATTCGGCTTGGCTGAATCTATCTGCAACCTTTTACATTTTCACCTCATTTGGAAGGTGGGCGGTAAAATGAGCAGATCACCCTCAAACAAACCTTATATAAGATATATATTTGAGCGAAATTTCGTCTCCCTATATGGTCCACTCCGAGCCCTATCCTGCTTTCAACAGACAGATAGGCAGACGGACAGACATCGTTGTATAGTCTTAGATTTTAACGAGGATCCAAAATATATATACTTTATGGGGTACAATATGAATTTTCGACATGATTCACACTGAATGACAATCCCAATATACACTCCATTTTTATGATTACAAAATCTCCATCGTAGTAAATCGAGATGTGACTTTTTAAAGATTATTTAATATTTATTATTTAACAATCAAGTCAAAAGAAAGCCAATTTGGCGGAGAAAATGCAAGGAAACGTAATAAAATTTTGTGATCTCACCTAATAGAAACGTTAGTATCGGGGATTTTTTACATGATATACAACTCATATTTTCCCTCCATAATATTCCGAACTTGAACCTTTATTTGAATTTACTATTTTTGCTTTTATATAACCTACATTCTATAACAATTGAATTACATATTTCAATACTTAATAAAACTCCTCATACATACTGTCAAGTACTATTTATCTGTTTTTGCTAACAAAACGCATAAAGAAACTTATTATTTTTTATGATCAATCACTTAAATGCTGAAGCTTGAGCCCTTTATCTTGTGCTCATTTTTGCGTTCTACATAAAAATTCAGCAAAATCGTAAAATTTAAAAGTTTATGAGACAGAAAAACAATTAAGTTTTCTCAACATTTTATGGGCATTTCGGGGGCAGCTACTGTGTGGTGATACTAAAATTATTTTCTGCTCTTTTTTTTTATATATAATTTGCTACTTGTTACTTGGTAGTCAGTCAAATTAAAACAGGCAATTTATGAGGATGGATGTATTATAACAACTGCTGGAACTTCGTACATAGTTTAGTATTTACAACTTTTGAAAGCTGAAAGCTTCCACATTTTCGCTTAGTTACATTCATGATTTTAACTTAGTTAGTAACTAAGTATTTTAGTTTGTAACGAATTTAAGTAATCAAAACGTCTACGTTTCGTTTGATTTTTACAACTTTAACTTTATTAACTGGCAGCTGATGGATGTTAAAAGAAGACTGGTATAGACTATGATGTTTATTAATATATGAGGAAGTAAAAATTAATTTTGTTTGCAGAACTTTTATACAAACTTACAATTTTAAAGTTGATATTTACTTATCAACTTTAGGAAATATGATGTTTCCCAAAAAGCTACAAAATCGTATTTAAAATTTATCTATTATGTTAACCAAATACACTTTATATTATTTTCAAGGGTGCCTTATATTCCTAATAATTAAGTCCTTTAATATGATATTTCATTAATTTATTTGTTAAAGAAATTTTATAAATTATCTTACACAATTTGTATACTTTATTACCAGGACTTGTCTGCCTATTTATCTGCTTGTTATCAACATTTACTGACCATTTAAATTTCACCTTAATTAGGCCTTTTTTTACTGACACAAACTGGTCTCCACAATTTGGTCTCAAAAGAATTTTTAAAACTAATTGTTGGCAATTTATAACAATTTAAATGAAAAAAAAAATAATAAAATAAAAAATAAAAATAATACATTTTTACTATTTCTATTCAACAACCCTCAATTTTGTGTGAGTGCTGACCAAAATGACCATTTATTTATAGATTTCTGGCTTTGTGTTTAACATTATTTTTGCGTTGGGATTTTGTTTTGTTAACAAAGTACTTAACATTAGTTTTTCATGTCCTTAACGAATTATGCTTTGCTGTGTTATCCTTCATTCTTGTTTTGTTTAAATCTTCTGTATGTTGTTTGTGTTTTGTTTTATTTTAATGTGATGACTGCAAGCGATTTATGCGTCATTTTTGTTAAAGATCTAGACAATAATTTTGGACAGCAAAAGAAAAATGATAGTTATATTTTCCTCATACCCACTTCCTCATAGGACACTTGTATAACAGATTTCTAACTTAACTATGACAAATGTCACAGATGACAGCGACAAAAAGCTAAAATATAAACCACAAATACATTATTTATTTGTAACAATAAATGTACACATTTGCTCACTCTCTATTTCCTTGTTCTTTAGCTTATGGAAAAAAAAATAAAACAAATAATTTTGATTATAAACAGCGCTTCCAGACAATGCCTATGACAAATTTCCATCTAGCACACACATTACAGATACATTCAAATTTAAAGCAACAGCAAATGTGTAATGTCATCTTAATACCATCACTATTGCCTAAACTATTAATAATTTATAATATTTAATGATTTAAAATACTATATTTCATATAAATTTTTTGATATTTCATTAACCTTTTACAGTGATTTTTAGCTCTCTCAGTAATTTTATGATTTTGTTTAAAAATTATATATTTTGACTAAAGACGATAAAAATGTTCAATCTTTTTATCTCTTGATCAATCACATATTTTCTTTCTACTTGCTCTAAATTCTCATTTTATCGCTTTCGAAAGAATTTTATATATTTTGCTGAGAAATAAAAGTGATCGTATATTTTTTTTTATAAAGTATTGTACATCATTTAAAAATCGATGTCTATAGCCATTAACTTTTAATGCCTTTTGAATACACATTTTTGTGTATCAGTCCAGTAGTTATAATTCTCATTTAGTTTATATATGAACAAATATAAATTGACAAGTTTTGTTTTTATTCAGTATGAAGAATGTTCCACATATCGTGGTACAAATGAATATAAATATGAAAATATGGGATCATATATATGATAACATGGGATTATGTATATGATTAAATTAGTTCATGTATATGATTAAATTAGTTCATATATATGACAAAATGGAATTATATATATGATGAAATTAGTTTATATCAGTGTTGCAAGAACTTCTCTAATGCTAAATGGCTATTAAAAAAGTGCAATTTAGTAAAAAAAATTGAAAAAAGATTCGGCTGTGCCGAATCTTTGATACCCTTCACCATATTACCATCTTACCATCTTATCGACATCATATTACCATATTACCGACAATTAATAAAATTTTCGCCTTAACGTATGCTTGCATATTTTCTAAATCTAAATTTTTTTCAAACTACGAAAATTTGAATATGAAAAAAAAAACAATCATAACAGGCTTTGCTTTTAAAAAAGAAACAACAACAATTCCATATATATTTATTTTTGTATGTACAAACTGACTGAATACACAAAGAACAACAACAACACTGTTATTCATTATATTACTGCTGTTGCTAACTAAACTACTTGTCTATACAAAAACCAAAAACGTCACTAATAGTCATTACAAAGCTTAATATACATGTTTGTGTATGTATTTATGTATATTCTTAACAGATATGTTTTAGTTTTTAAAAATAAACAACTACAATTCCATATCTATTTATTTTTGTACAGACTGCATATACAAAGAACAACAACAACAACACTGTTATTCATCATATTACTGCTGTTGATAACTAAACTACTTGTCTATACAAAAAACAAAAAACGTCACTAATAGTCATTACAATGCTTAATATACATGTTTGTTGGTGTATTTATATTCTTAACAGATTTGTTTTTGGGCCATAACTCTGTTGATTATGAACGAATTTGGTTTATTAAAAAAACAGGAATTTTATAAAAATATTTATGACTGATCTATATAAAAATAAAAATCTGTAGCTTGAACAAGGGCTTCAAAAATAAAAAATTCGTTTTCCCCGATATCTCAGTTATTACTGAACCGATTTATTTAATTTTTTCAGAACAAAAATTCAGAAAATAATTTTCGAGCCCCCTTTAAAAATTCGAAGTCCCTGGTATATGCAGATGCTTCAGAAACTAAAAAACCGGTTCTAAAAACCGGTTTTTAAAGCATATCTCCACCATTTATAAACCGATCTTCCTGATTCAAAAAACCGAAATTTTATAAAAATATTTGTGACCGAACTGTATAAAAATAAAAATCTATAGCTTAAACCAAGGCTTCAAAAAATAAAAAATGCGTTTTGTCCGATATCTCAGTTATTACTGAACCGATTTATTTCATTGTTTCAGAACAAAAATTCAGAAAAAAATGTCCGAGAATTCTTTGTAAAAGCGAAGTCCGTAGTGTATACAGAGGCTTCAGAAACTGGAAAACCGGTTCAAAAAACCGGTTTTTTGAACATATCTCCGCATTGTATGAACCTATCTTGCTGAATTCCAATAGCAAAATTCTCGAAAGCATTTCCGATCGTTTGACATACATATTATATATGTCAGTTATCGGTGGGCTTCATAAACGCCATTTCAACCGACACACGGACGGACGGACGGACGGACATGGTCCAATCGTCATCGCTTCTTACAAGGATTCCGAAAATATAAACTTTTTTGCTCTCAGACGAAAATTGTGGAAATTACAAACGGAATGACAAACTTATATATACCCTTTACACCTTTGGTGAAGGGTATAATAAGTGCTAAATGATTGTTAAAAAGTGCAATTCTTTAGAAAAAAGTGCTAAATTTTAAATAAAGTAATTAGAATAAACATTTTTGTTATTTATGCATATATTTACTATCTTAATATATTTTTTTTAATTTGTATGGTTTAGGCACATTATATTAATCATATTTTTAATTCCAACGGAACAAATCAATTCAGAATAACTTCCCATCTTTATACTTATTAACATTATATTTTGGAACACAGTAAATTTCATACATAAGTATGTCTTATTGAAAAATTTATAAAATAATTTTAAATAATTTTGTTAAAATAAGAACATTAAGATTTTCATTCAAGCGGATATTATAATATTTTTTACTTCTTTTATTTTTTCGTAGGCTGTCCTTATAATCGGTATTTTCCTAAAACTATGTTCACATTTGTCAAATATTTGACCAAAATTGTGCAACCACTACTTTTACAAATAATTGTTCACAGTTGTTTGATATTGCAAATGTTTTGTAAAAGAAATCAGCATCGTTCTAAATTTGGTAAAATGTCAATTATGAATAATAACTAGTAAAAAATGTTTCCATTAAAATGGAGGTCAGAAAATATTTTTATAGTAGTTACGTCATTTTGACTAGTCTGACCATAACCTTAAGACTATTAGTTTTTGAGTTGTAAAAAAAGATTTGATCGGTAAACTATACAAAGATATTTTTAGTTATTTTGTGCTTTATTTATCCAAAATTAAAATTAAAGTGAAAAAACTAAAAATAAATGCTAGAAATGCACTTTTAATGCTAAAAAAATTCATTTTATTTATAAAAAAGTATAAAAGGGTGCTAAACAGCACCTAGCACCTTTTTTTCGCAAAAAGGTGCAGTACCCGAAAAAAAAGTGCTAGAATTGCACTTTAAATGCCGTTATGGCAACGCTGGTTTATATATATGCTAACATGGAATTATTAAATGATAAAAACATGATGAAATTGAAAGCAATACTTAAGAAAAGGTTATAAAACTTACTAAAAGTTATTAATAAGGTTATGAACCTTACTAATAAATTATAAATTGGAATCATAATAATGATTACGTACAAATATACTTATTGTAACCTGGAATCATATATTACAATCATAGTATGTTGCTCTTAGTTTATGGTCACTGGAACCATATTTTTTCTTTGCGTGTATATACTATAAAAGTTAAAAAAAAAATATTCACAAATGATCATATGTTGTGTTTCGCTTAGATCCTCGATTCATTTTAGATATTTAATTTTTATTACTCTGAAGTCTTCGTTTATTTTTTAGAATTTTTGGTGAAAAAAAAAGAAATGATCAGAAATTATAAATGGCTCTCTCTATTTGTTATTTTCTAAATAAAAACTGATTTCTGGTGGATTATAAAGTGATCACAGATTTCTCATTATCTTGCTTTATTTAACGTAAAATAAAAATTATCACTGACTTTAATCCTAAGTGATCGCTGTGAAATAAAAGTAATCGCAGATTTTCATATTTATACCCTACACCACTATAGATGGTTGGGGTGTAATGCGTTTGTGCTGATGTTTGTAACGCACAGAAAAAATTATCGGACCCCACCTTAAAGTATATCGTTCGACTCAGAATCACTTTCTGAGTCGATTTAACGATGTCCGTCCGTCTGGTTGGCTGGCTGTCTGTCCATGTAAACCTTGTGAACAAAGTACAGGTCGCAATTTTAAAGATATCTTGATGAAATTTGGCATGAATAATTATTTTGATACAAGGACGAAGCCTATTGAAATTGATTATGATCGGTCCATTTTTTTACCTAGCCCCCATACAAATGTCCTCCCGGAATAGGGGTTTAACGATCGTGAATGCCCTAAATATAGCAATATTTCAACGAAACTCGGTACAAAGGAGTTTGTTGTATAAGTATCAATCATTGTGCCAAATTTCATCAAGATCGGTCCATAATTGACCACAGCTCTCATATAAATCCTCTCTTCCGAAAATCACTTTAACGTACATAAATTCTATACGAATGATAGTATCAAGTTAATATTCGACACAAATAAGTTTTATGTAAGTGGAAACAACATTGCCAAAATTTATGAGAATCGGTTCATAATTTACCATGGCTCCCATATAAACCGACTTTCGGGAATCAGGCTAAAGGGCATAAAATCATATAGATGTTACTATAAATGCATTGTTATGTATTTGTATAATTTATTTTACATTTAGGGTATAAAAAAATAACAAAAATATTTGGACAAAATATAATTTGAAAATAGTTGAAGAAAAATACTCCTAAATACCTTTAGTTGAGGGTTCCATTTTAAATTTAACTTTAAAAAACTTTTTATTTGAAATAAATACGCTGAAATTTTGTGAAAATTTGATTTTTTACTCTTTTTAAAAAATTTAAAAGAATGTTTAAATTTGACAGCTCCTTATAAGAAAACAACACAACCTAGCTTAAAGGTTTTAATTGACCCAACTTTATTACAAAAATTTAAACTTTTGACACATTTTACCCCAACGTGTGTCCGGCAGTCCATGTAAACCTTGTGCGCAAATTATAGGTCGCCCCTATACAAATGTCCTTTCGTAAAAGGGGTTTAACGATCGTAAATCCCTTAAATACCAATATTTTAATAAAATGTGGCAAAATATAAGTTTTACATACGTTTAAATCTGTGTGCCGAATTTCAGAAAAATACGTTCATAATCGACCATAGCTCTCATATAAACTCCTCTTCAGAAAATTATTTTAACGAGCATAAATCCCATTAAAATATTAGCATCAAGTTAATATTCGACACAAATAAGTTATAAATGATAGTGCCAAATTTTACGAAGGTCGGTCTATAATTTACAATTGCTCCCATATAAGGCTCACCTTCGGGAATCATCCAAGAGTGAATAAATTCATATAAGTGTTAGTTTCGACGCAATATTCTGTATTCGTATGTTTTTTTTTGCAGTTAACCCTAGAATACTAACGATATATTTTATACGTTAATACTAACGATACGTAAATTTTTCGTACACACAGCTATACCTCTAAAACACTTTATTTGTTGTTGGTTTGTCAGCTAAGTGCATTTTTATTACTTATTTGTTAAAGTGAAAAAAAAACAAGTTCAATAAGTAAGAATAAACTACTAAAAAATCCTTTTAATTATACTAAGATTTCATTTATAAAAAGTCATTAAATTCTGATCTGGTGTTCACCAGAGACTCTTTTACGTAGTAACTTTTTTTGTATTTGCATTCAGAACATTTAAACGTCTTAATTTTATATAATTTTCTTTTTAATATATGTTTAAAAACATTTGAAGAAAGAATTTCTTGAATTTCATACCGTTAGGTTTCCATACTAGAGAAACAAGCCGAGATAAAATTTTCGGCGGCTGCGGCGTAAATTAAACTAATTCGACGGCGGCTAAATTTTCGGCTGGGATTTAATAAATACTACATTGTGCCGCCCGGATGCTCCCCATTTACAAAAAACTTGAAGTAATTGAAATAGAAGTGATGATTTCATCATTTATTAATTATTAATTCACTTTTATACATTCTATTATCCTTAATTCTAATAAATTTAACATATGTAAGTAAAATTATAATAATAGATGGAGGCACTGCATTCGCTTCTTCGAATAAGATAGAAAAATATGTTTTTGTTGAATTTGAATAAAAATTTTAAAATTTCGGCGGCTGATTTTGAGCCGATGAAAACGGCGGCGGCGCATGAAGTAGAAAATTACACGGTGGCGGCGCAAAACCGGTTTGGAAACGATCGTCTTGTATCTCTGTTCCATACACGATATTAATAAGGATTTGATAAAAATTTATACGTAAAATTTACGTACATTAGTATTCTAGGGTTAATATGAGTATCGGTCCACAATTGGTCCCATTTCTAATAAAATACCCCTCCCAGAATTTTGTAGATAAAATAAAAATTAATAGTATAATTTTAACCACAAAAAATAATATTTTACAAGCATATTTCTTAGTTATATATTCATATTTTTCGATTTTAACAGAAAAAAATAATTTTAGGAAATTTTTCAATGAAATTATTAATTAAAAATGTAAAATGCTTTTAATTATTTTTATAATTGAATAATTTTTTTCAAAAATTAGGTTTCTAATTTATATTATAAAATTAAAATTTTACACAGAAAATTCTAAAATTATATTTCAATTATGTGAAATTCATATTAAATTATTATTTTTTTTAATTGACCATATTTTTTCTGTGTAGTGAGTATATATTTGTGTTGATCAAAGATTCTCATACTATTGCCTCTAAGAAAAAAGAAATGGTGCAGATATGATGCAAAATATTATTATTATTTTTTGCTTTCTTTGTTTAATTTGTTAAAAATAATTCCTCATTTTAATTGAATTTCAAATAAAAAAAAGAATAATTTATTTTTGCTATAAGTAAAAAAAACTAATGATGGAATAAATAATATAAAATAAATAATTTTTGCATACCCGTTTTTTACCCTTTCGAATATGTTCATAATCCAATCCAACGTAAGCAAGACCCAACCCAAGTTTTAAAACATAAATTCTTCAATGTCTTTGAATTGCATATGTCAAAGTGACAGGCTGTCAGATGGACAGACATAAAAGTACAAAATATAAACAATCAAACATGCAGCAACAGCACCACACATATCTTAAAGTGTGAATTGCAAATGTGCTGCTTACTTGTGTTGCTTGCTGTTATTGCTAGTCAAACAAAATTGCTTGCTGCTACTGCTACTGCTGCAACACCCAAAAGGAAACAAAAATGGCTGACAAAAATTGAAATTGTTTTGTGGTTTAATTTTCATTATTGCTGGCAAGTATTTTTATTTTTTAGTTATTTGTTTGTGAACGTGTAAATGTGTTGGACTTTTAAGCCAGCCAAGCTGGCTGACAAACTTGTGGTTGAGGAGGTTTATGTGGATGATGACGATGACAACAATTGTTTGGAATGGTATGGTGTGGCATAGCATGGTATGGTTAAATTAGGATGGTTGAATGGCTACAAAAGTTGTTGGATTGTTTGTTGGTTTGTTAAGTTTTTGGTGATGGCCAACTTTAACATTTTAAAACGAAAATTTATAGTGACACCATAAAAGGAGTTAGTGTGTTTGGTTTGCATGCATGCATGTATTCATGCAACTATTAAACCCCAAAAACATTTATACGAACGATCGAATACTACCGACTACTACATGCAACTTTTAGAAGTGACATGTTGTTGACAACTAAAAATGGACAGACAGGAAAATAATTTGCTTTTTTTATATAAATAAAATTCTTAGAAATAATCTAAAGTTATATATAGCTTAAGGAGAAAATTAAATTTGTCCAAAAAGAGAAATTATTTGGCTTTGAATTAGTTTGATATCAGCCATTTTCTCTTTAGGGAAGGTTTTAGTTTTTAGGTCAAAATAAAATGATCTTAAACTAAAAAAAATGCAGTTAAGATTAAAATTGAAATTGTTATCTGTAACTGAATAAGAATTACACTGCACAGTAGGGCCAAATGAAAATTTTTTGATAATAAATCTATATATTCTAAACTATTGGTAGTATCGAATTGAAATGTATGGAAGAGTTGTAGGGGAGGACCTAAGCTTTTGAAATATCATGTTGTAATCACCCTGTGTTAACACAAAGTTGACTACCTCGAGTATATAAAATGTTAATTTACGATTTATTGAAAAATCGTAACTTTTACGAATCAAGTTCGATTTCAAATATTTAATATTTCTTTAAAGTGCTTGCCAAGATAGACAAAAAAGCTTACACATTTAAGTTATCTTTTACAGTTCAAAAGATATTTACGCCTGAATTTTAGATTTTTTCCTTGACTTTATTTGGTTTTTCGAGAATAAGTCCTGATGTACTTATATGAGGGAACATTTTTTTAAAGTGTAAATTATCTCAAAAATTGTAAACATATGTATAATAATATATGATCATTTTATATTATTTAGAGAAATTCAAGTCGTTAGATATATTTAGGCATATATTTCTTTAAATTTTTGTATAAAGCTAGATTTCTTTAGGGTGGTTATTTGCCTGTATGTTACTGATAATTTTTAAATGATGCTATTTAGAGATATCCCCCTCAATTTCTACCAATAAATATAACAAGAACTAACTAAAATTGTATTAGAGTAAACTCTGTTAAATACTTCATTTATTTGGCTATGTCTGTCGACCAGTCATTGTAGTATATGTCGTTGTAGTATATGGTTTATATGTTTCCAAATTTCAATTAGTGTCGTTTTGATACTGAAAATGTAGAGATATATTTAAAGATATTTTATGCTCAAAATACATCTGAGTTAAGTAGATCTCTGATACTATAAAATATTATAGAAACATTTTGAATTTAACTGAAGACCTCTGTGTAGCACATAGAATAGTTAATATATGTCCAAATCGCAAATTACTCAAAAGTGGATAAAAACTTAACAATAAATTTGCATCGAAAGTGCAGATAATCACCTTTAATTTGGTATCGTTAGTTTTTCCATATTGCAAAAAAAAAAAAAAAAAATTTATAGCGTTTAAAAAATGACAAAAAGCAATTTGGACCACCCTTTATGAAAAATGGCTAATTTTTTTATTTAATTGATATTATTTTACAGATCACAGAAAAATATAACTTTTATAGTTTTAAATATTTTTTGGTAACCCTTACATTAAAGATTTAATGGTTTTTTCATTCACTTTTTTGGAACAGTTTGCCCATCTCCTTTAAAACAATTATTTTTAGCTCTTCAATTCCCTTTTCACAGTAGCCCAATATCTCTCCACTGGCTTTAGCTCCAGACAATTTAGATGATTGACTTCTTTTGGTACAACAACTATGCTTTTGTTTTGGTACCACTCCAGAGCTTCTTTACCAAAGCATTTTTTTTTGCATTTGTATTTATAGAGCCCACTGTAACAAATCAGAAGTGACATGAAGGAGCTCTTTAAAATCACAAAGAAGATGACAGGTAAGCAAGATAATTTTACGAAACCAATAGAAGATGGGAGTTGTATTCTGGTTATGGATAAGAAATAACCGTTCGATGTTTGGAAAGGACACTTTGAGAATACGATGAACATTACTAATATTTCTATTATTATTTTTTATTTTATACTAAAAAATAATAATAGAAATACTTTGATAATTTTTTAAATTTTGAACGTGAAAGATGTTAAAAATTTGTACAGAAATATATCAAACATGCCTTTTGTACTTTTCGAAAATTCAGTTTTTTTATTGTAATTTTTGGTACTTTTTTAGGTAATATATTTAAAAAGTTTATTGTTGTAAATTCCGACATAACACCATTATTAAAAATGTTCTCACGGGAGTTAAGAATCTTAGTTTAAATTTATTATATAGTATGGTTATTATTAAAAAATTCCGCTAACGAAATTATAAAATTATAAAATTTGTTCGTGCTTTTTCAAGCGCATATTTAAATTTTTCTGTGCATATAAAAACTTGCCCTGATAATAACCTTGGTGAGCATACTTATATTCCTAGAACTCCATATTCGGTTCAGCGTTGCAAAAGCTATACATGCCTTTCTTTTGACCATCATAGCATTTTCGCAGTATGCACAGACAAAATTATTACCATATATTTTTCAATTAACACAGTTGATTAATTTTGCATCAAAATTTAATAAATATATTCAAATAAGACTTAAATAAAAATAAAATTTAAGTAAGATTTTATTTCTCATTTAAACTTTTAATTGATTCAATCATTCACTTAATTGATTCAATTAATTATACCCTACACCACCATAGGTGGGGAGGGTATTATGCGTTTGTGCTGATGTTTGTAACACTCAAAAATATTGGTCTAAGACCCACCTTAATTTATACCAATCGGCTTAGAATCATTTTTTGAGTCGATTTAACGATGTCCGTCCGTCTGTCCGTCTGACCGTCTGTCCGTCCATATAAACCTTGTAATCAAACTACAGGTCGCAATTTTGAACCAAAATTTGGTACACAGGTTTCTTGTAGTCCAGGGACGAAGCCTATTGAAATTGGTTATGATCGGTCCAAATAAATATCTAAATAAGTGTGCCGATTTTTAAAAAGATCGGTTCATAATTAACCATAGCTCCCATATAAACCCCTTTTCAGAAAATTACTTTAACGGGCATAAATCCCATTAAAATGTTAGTATCAAGTTAATATTCGACACAAATAAGTTTTATATGAACATAAATGATAGTGCCAAATTTTACAAAGATCGGTCCATAATTTACCATAGCTTCCATATAAGGCCCTCTTTCGGGAATCACCCAAAAGTGAATAAATTCATATAAATGTCAGCATCAACGTAATATTCTGTATTCGTATGTTTTATTTTACACTTATGAGTATGGGTCCACATCTGACTCCAAGTCAAGACCCCTCCCCGAATTATAATGTACACAATGGTGTAGGGTATCATATGGTCGGGCTTGACCGACTATATCTTTTTCTCTCGTTTTTTAATTGGAAATTTTTTTCTGTTTTTAATTTTTTACAGTTTTTAGTAATTGATGTAATCATTTTGGTAAGAGGTGCAAATTTAAACAAGCTGTTAATTGAATGAATTATTTACATATTTTATGATTAATTTTGTTTTTTTGCTTTTTTCTGTGTGCTAAAAATTTTCTCCGGAATTCCTCTAGACAGTAAAGCTTTCCAAACTGAACTTCGCCTAACCGCATCGAACGCCTTTTTGAAATCTACGAATGTCATGTATAGAGAGGCATTGAATTCGACAGATTGCTCAATAATAATCCTAATCATATTAATGTGATATATGCACGATCTATGAGCACGGAAGCCAGCTTGTATTTTACTAAGCTGTTCTTCTAACGTTTGCGTAATTCTTACAAGAATTATATTGTTAAACATTTTCATAAGTGCCGGTATTAGAAAAATACTTCTTCAGTTGTTACACTTTCTCCTATCGCCTTTCTTAGGTTCACTATAACTGATTGCTTCCATTCATCCAGTATGATCTCACTTTCCCAAGCGCGTCAAAAAATGACCTCCAGAAGCCTGCTAAAAGCCTCTGAGTCAGCTTTAAAGCATTCTGGTGGAATACCGTCACAACCTGCAGCTTTTCCCTCCTTCAGAGATTTTGTGACCGCCTCAATCACTTCTTTACGAGGGGGATCAATGTCCATGGGATTGCCATGATTGGTATAGGAGGTTAAGGGAATTTCACTAATGACTAATAGACCTTGTTTTTTATCCATAAATAACAATATATCTTTAATTTCAGGTTTCTAATGTTAGAATAACGAAAAATAAATATCATAATTACGAAAAAGAATATTAGAATAAAGAAAAAGTACCACAAAATCCATTTTAAGGTTTCTGATTCAATTTGGACCTTACTTCTTCAATTTTATATTTCTAAGGATGAAAATTACAGAACATTCAAGAAGTATTATTAGAAGAACGAAAAGGGATACCACAAAGTCCCTTCTTATGGATTCTCATTCATTTAGGACCAAATATCTTTAATTTTATGTTTCTATGTTAAATATTATACAAAATTCAAAAAGTACCATTAGAAGAACGAAAAAGTACCACAAAGTTCTCTCTTATGGATTCTCATTTACTTAGCACTTCATGCCCTTAATTTGATATTTCTAGGTTAAATATTATAGAAAATTCAAAAAGTACCATTAAAATAACAAAAAAGTACCACAACGTCCCCTCTTATGGACCACATATCTCGAATTTCATGTTTCTAGGTTCATAAGTATAGAAAATTCAAAAAGTACCATTAGAAGAACGAAAAACTACCACAAAGTCTCCCCTTGTGAATTCTTTCCAACATCGGACCATACGTATTTAATTTCATGTTTCTAGGTCAAATATTACAAAAAATGCAAAAAAGTACCACAAAGTCCATCCTCTTGAATTCCTACCACAGAACCATGTATCTTTAAGTACCACAAATTCCATTATTGTGTATTCTTATCTACATTTTCTTAATTTCATGTTTCTATGGTTAATGTAATTGAAAATTCATTATTAAGTTACCCCTTTTTTTGGTACTTTTTTCACCCATCGAAGTATCAAAAATTGTATTCCAATAAATTTCTAAATTTTAGTGGTATCCCATAATAAAATACTCATATAAATATTTCAATAAATATAAAAAAATGTTTAATGAAAATAGTACCAAAAATAGGTACGATTTCTACCCCTTAAACGTTTGAATTTCTAAAAAGTACCAAATTTATAAAAGTACTAAAATACAGTTTTTACCCGTTTTCTCCCTAAAACGACCGACTTTCAAAAAAGTACCATACACCTGTCTAATTATTTTTTAAATGAATAACGATAACTATTCAACTTTTTTTGTATCATTATTAGTTTGCGAGTTATAAGGTTACCGATTACGACACCGCCTCGATTACGTTTTGCATCCAAGTATTCGTAAACCGATGTTTGTGTCGGTTGCTAGAAATCCGGTGGCTGCGTACCATCTCCAACGAACAACTCGTACACAGAACAAAACAAATCACGATTGATCGTGAAATTCTGATTCGTAAATATGGCTGAATTGGGCATACACTAAGGAAACCTACTTCAGAAATAGTACAAGAAGCTCTAGAATTGAATCCCCAAGTCATAAGAAAAAGAAGTCATCCCAAGAACACCTGGATGCGAACAGTACTAGGAGAAACATCCCAAACGTTTAGCGAATTAAGGTCAATTGCTGGGAATAGAATAAGCTGGAAGAATTTTGTCAATGGACTTCAATAATATTGATTTATTAATACTTATATTAATTAATTTTTAATTGATTTTGCTCCAATCATTAAAATTATAATATTAATAACTAGAATAATTGACGGACGGACATCGTTAAATCGACTCAGAAATTGGTTATGAGTAGAATGGTATGCTTTAAGGTGACGGTCCGAAGATTTTTTCTCTGTGTTACAATTTCCGCATAAACACATAATATCCCAACTACCTATTGTGGTGTAGGGTATAAAAATGTAAATATTGCTTCCGAAAAAAAACGTGTGTTAAGATGTTTTTGATCTCAACCCTTATTCACTTTTTTCGAAATGTTGTTTTTAAAAATTGTTTCTTTACATATTTCAAAAAACAAGGCTTCATAAATTGTTAATTAAAGAAATTTTGATTTAGGTATGTACCCTACATCCAGCATTAGTCTAAAATTAGAGTTTAATTTTTATTGATTAATAAAAATATGTCAGGTGATTTTTTTAATTAGGTGATGATATTTAAAAAAAAAAAAAAAAAAATATATAAACTTAGATCAATTCGACAATAAATTACTTCTCTTCCGTCCAAAAATAAATGTAGGAGTGTAGATTTTATGAAAAAAAACGACATTTTTTGAATTGTACAAAAAAGCATATTTGCATAATATTTTCATTATTATTTCTTATGTAGTGTATAAAATAAATATCAATATTTCATTCCTGCAAAAATCATTTAAAAAGCTTTGCAAACCAATTTTTGGCAAATAAAAAATAAAATAAATAAAAATAATAAAAAAAATTAACGACCAGTGCTATTTGAACTGTGTTTCAAAAAAATCTGATTTTTATTTCATTAATAATCTCCCTATAAAATTTATTTCAATACTTCATTCTCACTATAAATTTTCTTTTCAAAAATCATTTCAAATATTTCATTGTCTTTAGTTTACTAAACTATAAAAATATCTTAAAGTAATTTCAAACATATATTTTTAAGAAACATTTTATGAACTTCAACATTTTTCAGTAGTTTTCTAGTAATTACGAACCAACATTTGTCAAAGTCTTGCTTTAAAAACACAACATCGTATTTGACCACCTTTGAAGAAATTCCTCAAGATAAATAAGGTTTTCTACTCTTCGCACAAAAATAAAATATTTACAAAAATAGTTTGTGTTTTGGGAAACCTTGAAAAATGTTTTACTAAGATATAGTTAATCTCAGCCGGCTACTCGTACTGATCCTAAATGTAAACATGTCATTTAAGATAGAAAATGACGACGCGTCATTTTAAAAAAATATTAAATTCGATTCATCATCATTAGGGCGCCGCTAGCAGGCAACTCGTAAGACTATCGTAGCGTAAAAAAAATATTGTGATTTTTTACTATTCACCAAAGTTATTTTTGTAGTTATTGTTGTATGTAAACGGTCACACCTCTTTTAATGACCTGGCGCCTTAATTACTTTGCCTTAGCTAAACTTACTTACTTACGTGTGAGTACATCACCACATCTTGCTGCCAAGTTATTGTCACTTGCAGGCAGGAGTTGCCAGATTGTAAGGAAAATTAATTTTGTATATTAAAAACAATACAAAAAACACTTGCAGGCAGGAGTTGCCAGATTGTAAGGAAAATTAATTTTGTATATTAAAAACAATACAAACTTGCAAAGATCACTTCAATTAATTTCATAGAGGAACATTTCTTTATTATTTTTTTATTCGTATAATACGACAATTTGTTTAATTTCAAAAACTCAATTTGAAATATTAAAAGCTTTTGTAATGTTGTTTTTTTCCCTTATGACTTTTTTAATTTATTGACTGTAAACTCCCTTTGAAATCATTTAATCTGGCATCTCTTATATCATTTCAAGTAACTCATTACGTTCATTTAATATTTTGCAGTAGCAAATGACATTATTGTAGTTGTTGTCATTGTCCAAATGATTTTTTTCAGTTTCCCCAACTCATGTACTTTACTACCAGTATAACAAAAACAACAATAATAATTCTTCGTTTTAAAAATTACCACCAGGTTTTGGTTTGAAACGTATTTAAACTTTTAATATTTATTCGTTCAATGTCTTAATGTTTATTTTTATTATAGCCAACTCTAAAACTTGAAAATGACTCGAACTCTCATACTTAAACTTAAATTGTTGTTATTAGTAGTACTTTTTGGTCCAGCTAATGATTTTGTTAAGTGTCTATATGACCGTTTCATATTGTCTGTCATTCTGTCCGTTTGCCAAGTTTACATTGTAATAGTAATTATTACAAAGTAGTATATGTCCGTTTTTCGCACATACACACTTAGATATACATATGTACATAGTATTCGTTTATGATGATGTGCTATTTTTTCCAAAGTGTCTGTATATTTTTGTTTTTAATTCTCATAAAAACGGAAGCTGTAATGACTTATTATTGGACAGTTTACAAAAATGTTTGGGTTATTGTTGTCAAATGTTTAAATTTTAAGAATAGTTTTCTTTAAACGTTTCATTTTAAGAGGGCAAATATAATGAAGAGTAACTTAAATTATAAAATTTGAAGAGTTTGCTAATCTGTCTTATTCTATGAACCTTTAGGAGGGAAAACTAGAAGATTTAAATTTAATCCTAAAATAATATAAAGTACTCGTAAAGAGCATGATCTACATAAGGAACACTTATAATTATCTGAGTATAATATCAGTAGATATTGTGATAAAGAAGAGGAGGATACCTCTCATTTTCTCTGCTAATGTTCCATGACATGTTTAATTGATTTAACTAAAGGAATCTATGGGAATGTATCCTTTAAAAAATAGTGAAACTATAGCATTAAGGTTTCATTTTTGTTAGTAGTAGTTCTATTAGTTTCGCATCCCGAATCATAACTAAATAAAAGTCATGATTACACACCTAAGGAGTGAGATCGAAAAAATCTTAACAGACATTTTGCCTCATAACTTTTTTCGGAATCAATATTCAAAATTTTTTTTGATCTAGTTATTATGGAAAAATACTTCAGTTATTATTTTTAATAACAACCATGTTAATTTGGCCTTATTTTCATCAAAATAAGTGACAAAAAAGAATTACGTCCTACAAGTTATTAAAAAATTTCAAAAACTCCAAATAGGTCTTACAAATAATTGGCCACAGAATTAAATGTCGTCCGTAAAACCGTTTCTAATGTTATTAAACAGTATCAGGAGAATTTGACTATTGATGTGAAACCTAGTTCGGTAAGAAAAAAGGACCACATGATATTGGGAAGGCCAGAAAATTGAAGGCATATTGAAAGGAACTCCAAACATATCTGGTAGAAAATCAGCTCAGTTTTCTCAGTGCTTCGACTATTTGGTGCGAAAATTTAAAGCTAATGGGAAAGTTGATAACATATAAAGTTCAAAAAATTCCAAACTGGAATTCTGCAAAAAAAATTACAAGGCAAAAATAGGACTCGGAATTTAAAACCAAATTTCATACAAAATTACTCAAGCTGTATAATTGACGAAGAAACGTAGGTGCTGGCAGAATCTTCGCAGCTTGTGTCTCAAAAATTTTTATTGCTAATGCTCGAAGCAATGTTGGAGATAAGTTTAAGACCCAAAAGCAGCAAAAATTTCTTACAAAATTTATGGCATGACAAGCTTTTTGCAGTTGCGGCAAAACAGGAAAGTCATTTGATACATTCGCATCTATAAATACCAAAATATGCATAAAGGAATATTTGCAAAAAAGACTTCTTCTTTTCTTAAGAAAGCACAACGTGTCCACATATTTTTGGACCCATTTGGTATTATGTCACTATGGTAAGAAAGCTCTGGAGTGGTACCAAATCAATAACATAGTTTTAGTACCAAGAGAGGTCAATTTTCAAAATTGTCCATAGCTTAGACCAGTGGAGAGATATTGAGCTCTTGTGATAAGTGAATTCAAGAGCACAAAAAAGGTATCCCAAAATACCGAAAATTTTAACAGAAGATGTGCACACTGTTCCAAAAAAGTGACTGAAGCAACTATCAAATCTCCAAAGAAAGGGTTTTCAAAAATGGTCCACAATTTTATAATTAGTGGTTAGAACCATAAAATTATATTATATATTTCTGTGGTCTGTGCTAAATTATTAAATTATTAAAAAAATAATGAAAACTCTAAGATCAACCGTTTCCAAGTTATTGAATATTATGTATGTTAAGAATTTTTCAATCTCACTCCTTATTTTATATTTTGTATTCGTATGTTTTATTTTACACTTAATATGAGTATAGCTCCACAATTGGACCAAAGTCCAATTAAAGACCCGAGTTTATATCGACCTCCGAACTATTTATACAAAATTTCGTTGGCGTACATGCTTTTGTTTAAGAGATATCAGCAGTATCAAATCAAACGGACACCCTGTGTTTCTTTTTAGCCCATAACTTTTTTGTTTATTAACCAATTTTGCCCATTTGCAATCCCAAATAAACCTTATATAAGACAAATATTTGTGCCAAATTTCGTCCCCCTACGTTGTCCCGTTCGAGCCCTATCCTGCTTTCAACAGACGGACATAGCTAGATCGACTCAGAATCTAACCAGGACCCAGAAAATATATGCTTTGTAAATGATTCCTTCGACATGTTACACACGGAATTACAAAATCAATATACCCCCCATCTTTTTGATGGTGGGTATAATAACCAACTTTGCCCAACTCAAATATAATAAAAATTTAAACAAGTAATTTATTTTGTTTTTTTAATATTACTATATAATCACATAACCTGATAACCTGCTTGTCGTGAACAACCTTAATGATTAAAATAATATTAAAAATAATTAAAGAGCCCTACTTTCAATTTAAATATCGATTTTGTATCATCAATATCATATCACTGTCGTACTGAAACATAATATAGTTCCGTCAATAAGTATATTATACATTTTTGTTATCGTGATCATATTTATTATAGATTATAGTTACAACCATGTTTTTTTCTATGTGAAATTATTTTCCTTTATAAACTAAATTTCTAATAATTTTCCTAAGAAATGCAAATATATTTTTAAATTTTAGAAGTATATTTTTCATTTCTAAGAGCTTTTTTATTCCATACAATTTATATTTCTATATTAATATGTATTTTTAAGTAATTAATAGAATTTTAAACATTGCTGTTAACAATTTTAAATTTCTTTACCTATGTATGTTAAAATGTATAAATGTTTTTTAACTCCTGCATTTTATGAATTTTTCTTTAGTGTTAATAAATATGAAAAGGTTTTTAATGAATTTTAAAAGTCATTTAATTTATTTAATTAAGAAAATTTCTTTAACAAGAGAAAATTTCTCGACTTGTTTTTAAAGCTATTGAAAATGTGCAAATTCATTTTCAAATTAAATGGATGACAAGCTAAAATTATTAATTAAATTTTTAAAAGACAAGCGACTGCAAGAATTTGGATAAAAAAAGGTTAAGCCGTTAAGTTAAAGACTTTAACAAAAGCTAACAAAAAGTTTATATAATTTTACAATTTATGTCTGTGACAAATAACAACATAAATTAAAAGTGATTTTAGTAAATAATAAACTTCAACTAACTCCATTATTTTGTCTAATATTAAGCTTATTACCAAATTGAGTGTAACTATTTATGAAGAAAAATTTTCCTGTTAATTTTAAAAGTTTAAGGTTTGCAAAATTAAAATAGTAAATAAATTATTTCTAATATAAATTTACCAAAGTTTTAGTAAACAAATTCATATGGAACATTTTTCTATAAAGCTTTGATTTTAAAAGCTTTGAAATTAAAAAAATTTATAAATAAAAACATATTTCTAAAATACACTTTTTCTATATCGGAAGTAGAGTTCTATTAACGGAAGTTTCTTGTAGCGTGCACTTAATTACCTACATTATCGTGCTAGTACTTTAACAATGATCTTTAAAATTACCTCATTTGATCTCAGACTTTAATAGACTCGTGCGATCTAAATAGTCTTATAAATCTTCGAGTGATTTATTTTTTCAATAGCATAAAAGAGTATTTTGTTAGCATGCTCATAAATTGAAGATTGAGTTTTAATAGTTTACCATGAACATTTATAATAATTATTTTTTCTTCACTACTTTTTTTCTAGTGATCTTTTTATTATTTTTTTAATTCAAAGCTTAAGTAAGAGAAATAATTTGTTAAATTCAAATTTCATAATAATAATGCAAGCCAACGATCATCACATGCAATCTCTATAAAGTAGACATAATTATGACACAGAAGAATACAGTAAGAGAAGAAAACAAAATCATTTTTTCATGCTACTAAATGTTGAAATTATGCTACTGTTTTGCTAATATTTAAATTGGAAATCAAACTTTTTTTTTTTTTTTTTTTGGATTTTTATTAAAAAATTCATAATTAAATTTATTTATTCTGTTATATGAAATGAAAAGAAGGAAGAATTTTGAAATGTTTAGACATGTAAATTGGTATTGATTATAAAAAAAGGATTCATTTAAAATAAATCAAATAAACACGCAGATTTTTTTTATTATTTAATTAGATACCCTACTGTTGAAATATATTTATAAGGAGAATATTTGCTTTATATGAAACATATGAAAATATACAATTTATACAGTGCAAGCTCGATTTTCGCGACTAATTAAAAACCAGACCTTTCGCGAAAACTGCATTTTTTGTGATAACAGAACACACAATTTTATTGAAATATTTTATGTAATTTTTATTGATACCCAGCAAAAACTTCCCTGGGGGAAATTTGTGGTAATTGCAGTAATGGACCGGTTTCTCTGTACCAGTTGAGTACCAATTGACACCTAACTCGTCACCAAAGTTCCAATTGAGAACCAGTTGACACAAACACACTCACTATTAACATGCTCGTTAAGTGCGCAAATAGCAACACGCGCGCAATAACAATCAGTGGCTGAGTGGTAAGCGTTGAAGACTATAAAACATAACATACGTCAGATGAACATGAGTTCGAGCCGGGGTGCTGCCATCGACATTAAGGAAAAATTATAAAATAATTTAATAAAAATAATGTTTAAAAAGTAAACAATTACCGAATTTTTATTACAATAATCGTTACTGAACCTGTCCTCTTGAACCTGTCCTAGGACCTCTCCTGTGACCTGTCCCAAGGGGCTAATTAGCCACCTCCAATGACAACCCCATGTAAAAGTGACATGTTCTTCTCATATAAAGTTCCGGAACTGGGACCGGTCACTAGCCCTGAGAACCTGTCACTTGACTAGTTTTGAACCGGTTCTCTTTACTCTAGGGTTTAGTTGCCATGTAATGAGTTAAGAAGCTAATATAATGGCTCTCCACTACTTACACATTAGCTGAATAACTCATTATTTTAACAAGGTGATGACATTAGAGGCAACTACTTAGCCTATACATTACTTAGATGTCATTACAATAACTAATTACCTACAAGCTGTTAAACAGAGCATTGATTTTAAAGCATTACTGAAGTCATGATTAGTAATAACAATAGGAACTAGTTATATTTTTGCTTATAAATAAGTAATGAAATGTCAGGATATAAAATATTTTTTTGTTTTGTAAAAAGATTTTTTAAATTGTAATTTAAAAAACTTAACAACAACCAAAAATGTAATTAAAATAAATGTAATAAAAATAAAATACGTATTTTAGACTGTAAATTAATTCATACGCAAATTTTGCCTTTAATTTATGTATATCTTCTTCAAATATATAAATTGGTAACTGCATTATAAAAATCAATAAAAATTTATATTTTCAAAAATCTCATCATAAGTAATTATTTACATTTGGGTTATAAATAATTAGTTACTAAACAACTTCTATGTAATGCAGAGAGTATGTTGTTGTCATTACAAAGTAAATACATTCGTAACTACATGTCATTACCAAGTTTTTGCTGGGTATATTTACATTTTAAAAATTTAAAAATTTTTTTTTTTTTGGCAAATTATTTTTTAAATTAAAAGCTGAATCACATAATTCATATAGTGTTGTTGTCGGCTTATCATTTTCCAAAGCCCATTATATGCATATGTTTATCGATGTTAAACAATGCTCCACTTTAATTTTGTTTTCTTCATGACCACTATCGTATAAATCCTTCGATTCCTTATTTGATAATTCCATTTGCTCCTTTTTACTTTCCACATGAAATTCTTCTTGAATCCAGTTGTTTATGTCAGCATTCGTGAAAAGATGTTCCGTACCAATTTGAGCTACAAGTCTACCAATAGTTGAAAGATTTTAATTTTCTTCCTGAATTATATTTAAGGGCATGTTATCCTCTTCACTCCATTCACTACCGAATTCGAGCAAGGAGTTCGAGGATTTTCGGATATTGGACACTGACATTTTATCCCAGGACGTAGCTAGAATCTGAACTGCCTTTTTGAGATTGAAGTTTATTAGTTTGAGCTCCAAATTTGTGCCCTTCTCGCCAAGCAAGTGGGTGAGGATTTTTTTTTTTTTATAATTTAATTTGACCAAGTTGATAACGTTTTGATCTAATGGTTGAATAATCGCTGTGCAATTGGGTGGTAGATTTATTGCTATAATTAGACTGTCATCACTTTTTAGTTCCTCAACTGGGTGACACGTCGCCTTATCTAAAAGCAAAACTGCTTTTTGTGGCAGACCTTTTGAAGCCAAGAATTCTCGGGCCTAAAAAATGTTTACTTATGAACAACTTACTTTTATTAATTGGTGAAAATTAACTTACGTGGGGAACATATTTGAGATGAAACCAGTCCTTGAATATAAATGATGTCATCCAGGCGTTATTACTGGAGTTGTATATTACAGAATTATTGAAAAAGCATTTAAAAGCCCGTGGATTTTTAGATTTTCCAACAACAAACAATTTCGGTTTGTCTGAGCCATTCGCATTTGAACAGAGCAAAAATGTTACTCGCTCTTCACATATTTTTCTTCCGGAAGCCGTTTTCTCATTACATGTGACAAGAGTGTGATTTGGAAGCATCCTATAATATAAACCGGATTCGTTGGCATTGTAGATTTGATGAAGAGTCAACCCATGCTCATCAACGTAATCCTTAAACTCTTTCACAAATGGATTGATAAGATGAGGTTTCGAAGACAATTTCTCGCCCGTAATTTTTAAAAATCGAATTCCATGTCGACATTTAAATTTCTGCAACCATCCTTCACTGGTATTGAAACCTGAATTGGTTTGATAAATTTTGGAATACAAAATTTATCAATTTATCCAAAAATTATTAAACCAATTCAGGTTTCAATGCCAGTGAAGGATGGTTGCAGAAATTTAAATGTCGACATGGAATTCGATTTTTAAAAATTGGGGGCGAGAAATTGTCTTCGAAACCTCATCTTATCAATCCAAACTGGTTTTTGATTGTAAAACTGCTTTAAGGTACATCGTTTGCCAGGGCCATTTTCTGTTTTACGTACGAACTTTTTAATGAATAAACTAACAAAATTGAAGATCAAAATCATCCAAAAAGGTTAATATACCAAAAGACAGGGATTTCCCTTTTTTGGTTATAGACATTGTAATCAAATTAAAAAAAAAGATAAAAGTCGCTAAAATAGAACCCGTTTTTCATAAACTGTCGCAATTATAGAACCTGCAATTTTAAAAATTAAGCCGTCGCGATAACGGGTGGTTGCGAATACCGAGCATGCACTGTTTCTATGACCAGTTCCCATTTTGTGGCAGTAAGATCGTTTAAGAATATCATCAACAAGTGAGGTGAATTTCTTACAAAGATTTTTAACTGGGTCCTCAACAAAAGGTTTACAATGTCTGTCCTTCATAAAGCTTGGAATTAATATACATCCTCACATACAATCATTGAATATACTCGGGAAATGAAGATCAAAGGTAATTTATAATAATGAACTTAACACTTTTATTTTACATCAAATGAAGGGGAATTAAATTTCGTCCTTACCAGCTTAGCTTAATATAATTTCTTGCTAATTTCTATAAAACACGCTAAATGATCATAATTCTTTATTTTTCTTTTTTTTTTTCACCATCAACGATCGCACACTTTTAGTTTAAAGCATTCGTTACTGTGCTAAACATGTAATTTAGCTAATAAGCCAAGCTACCAATTTTAAGCAATTTTTTTCCTAAAGACTTTCGTTTTTATAATAAATATGCAAATTTGCCAAACAAAAATTAGTTACTTTAAAATTAGCCTTAAACAAAATTTTATAACTGTATTTTTTGATTTTTCTTATGATTAGCACGAACAAATGCTATATGTCTGAGCAAAAATAACCTTGAAATATTTAAGTCCATTTAAGAAAAAAAAAAAAAAATTATTACCAAAATCAAGTATTAAATGATTTCAAACGTTAAGAAAAAAAAAACATTTTCTCTGTGAATCATTCTCTATAAAAGAATTTCAAATATTTTAAAACTTTTTTTTTTTTTTTTCAATTTTAAATATTTTTTGTCTTTTGTATAAACAATATTTTAACCAGGCGGCTTAAATATTTCAAGTTGCTGATGTTCTTTTGGGAGAAATCCATCAAAACATCAAAATGTTTGTTTGTTAATGTTTGTATAGAAGAGTAAAAAGACAGCTGCCTGTTTTAGTGTATTTTTGGTCTAATCATCACAACAATAACAACAAACAAACATCACCACCAATAACCACTTTCATCCTCATCGTCATCATCATCATTATTATTGTCGTAATGATTTGACAATGACCCTTTTTAAGTTTTTTTTTTTTTTTTTTGTTTAATTCTTGTAGGCCACAAATATTTTTAAAAACCGCTATTTTTGGTAACTAAAAAACGTAATTTGGTCAACAAACAGTAGCAACAGGCCACATTTATTTAGTATTACCAAAGAGTAGAAAAAAAAATCTATAAACTACTTTATATAGGAAAAAGTAAAAGTAAAATGCCGCTCTAATAAAAGTATTTGTTATGATTTAGAAAATTCCTTCTTTTTTTTGTTGGCGGCATTCTTTTAAACATTTTTATTTTATTATATTTTTTCTTAAAAATTAAAACCATAAAGATTTTAAGGATCAAATTAAAAAAGGCTGCAAATAAATAAATTAAAGAAAAAAATATAATATAGATTTATAATCTTTATCTTTAGGACAAAAAGGTGAGTTTTATTTGAGTTATATTTAGATACTTTTATAACCATTTGAAGAGATTTCATAGTTGATGGCTTGTACTTGAGAATATTTTTAACTGAATTATTATTGCAATTCAATTTAAACTAAATGATATTCTTATGGACTGATATAGTGCACAGTGAAAGTGGCATTATCCTTTTGAAAGTATGACTAAAATGAGTAAATATTTGATTCCTAATATTCTTTCTTAAAATATATTACGATAATTTTTTAAGTTATTTTATATATGTATCGGCCATATAAAATAGTCATAATTCCTATTTACCAACAATTTAGAATTTCTACGGCAGATAAACTTTCTAAACGTAGCAATCTTTTATTTATTTTTAATACTTTTGCAGGGACCGAAAATGTTATTGAAATTTGCATTAATTTTGATCATTATTTTGCACTAAAAATAAAAATCGTAAAAGAATCGTTATCTATATATAATTTGCTAAGCATTTTTTTTCCCAGAGGTTTCTGAAGCTCCCAGAAGACGTAGAAAATTAAAATTTACTTACTTAAGTAATTTTTAGTCCTACGAATCCTAAAAGAGCTGCATTTTGAAATTTCTATCAGAGAGCGGAAACAAGCGGATTTATGTGTCATCTTCTAAGAATTTTTTCTCTTTCCAGAGCTTTCTAAAGCTCCCAGATGTGGTAGAAATTTTTGTCAGGGAGCGGAGATACGTTGGTTTATATATTTATAATTTTCGAAGCCTTTTTTTATCTTTTCGGAGCTTTAGAAAATTAAAATTTGGCTCACTTATAAAAATGTTTGTCCTACAAATCCTAATGGAGATAGATGTTGAAATTTTTAAAAAGGAGCGGAGATAATCGGATTTATGTGTCTTCTCTAATAATTTTTTCTCTTTCCAGAGATTTCTAAAGCGGTCTAAGAGAAATCGGCTTAAATATGTTCACCCTACAAATCCTAACGGAGCCAAATTCTTTTATCAGGGAGCGGAGATTCGCTATTTTTTCTCTTTTTTTTTTTTTTGAGGTCTGTTTTGGTTCTCAGAAATTTTGATTTGCTATACTCATTGTCTGCTCTCCAAATCATATCAAAAACTGATTTTATATTACGGGCAAGGAGGGCATTTACGTGGATTTTTTTTAAAGTTTTTTAAATAAGTCCAGGTCGCAATTTTTAAGATAATTTGATGAATTTTGGCACAAGGACGAACCCTATTGAATTTGGTTATGATCGGCCCATTATTTCACGTAGCCCCCATACAAATGACCTCCCGGAATAGAGTTTTAACACTTATTATAAATAATATTCCTATTTTTTCCTATTTAGGAATTTAGCACAAATAAGTTTTATATAAACACAAATCTATTTGCTGAATTTCAAAAAGATCGGTCCAATACTGACCATAGCTCCCATATAAACCACTCTCTCGAAAATCACTTTAACGTGCATAAATCCCATACAAACGTTAGTATTATGTTAATATTTAACACAAGTAAGTTGTATAAAAGTAAAAGCAAAATTATGTGGTTTGGAATGGTGTAGGGTATCATATGGTCGGGCTTGACCGACTTTATTTTCTTCCCTCGTTTTTTGTTGATCTCGGCTTTGACATACTTGAATTTAAGTATACAAATTAAAAAACTTTTTCAAAAATGACAAAGTTTGGATTTTTTTTTAACACGCATTTACGTTAAGGTTTCTTTTAAAATTATTACAAAAATTCTGTAGCCCGGAAAAAAAATATTTTAGAAGTGATATTCTTTAGCACCTTTTTAAAAAATAACCTCAAAAAAAATTTCAGATTAATATAACTTTTTATTGGATAGAAATATTTATATGACTCTTGCAGCAATATTATTTAGAATTTTGTTAAAAAAACGAGGCCAAAAATGAGGGTAAAATTTGCTTCTACACAAATATCTCTAAAACTTAAAGAGATAACCTACACATGTAAGCATGTTTTATGTGGAGATCTACAAGGACTACCTACATGTAATTTTTTTACATTCATGTAATAAATGAATTTTTGGCGAATTTTAAAAAAATTACATACCTTTGGAAGTTTACACACTGCCATCGTGACAGGCTAGTAGCCTATACTCCTCAACTCGGAAACACCTCAGCTCTGACCATGCGAAATTTTTAGGTATCTCCAATGGTTCACAAGTTACAGAATTATTTCCAAAAAAAATAATGGTATTTTTGTAAAAACAGAATAAAACTTTTGACCGTTGACACATTACGATATAGAATTTTATACGCAATATTAAATTATATTGCGAAATTCTAAATTTAATATATTAATTTAGCGCCAGTTTTAGTACACTTAAAACCGCTGTGCGTCTGTCTGCTTAATTTAAGAAAATCTGAGAACATAAAGTCAAATACTAGCATTTTTTCATCGATTTTTTGTGAACTTCATGATATAAATAATTCCAAATTTTAATGTACATCTGTCCGTTTATATTAACAGTGCTATTCTCGAATTTTTGACAATCGTCAGTCATTAGTTCTTGTCATGTGCTTTTGTGAATGTGGAACTCTAACAGAAACCCTGAATAAGAAAATTGTAATTATTTTTTTTCTGCTTATCAAAATAATTTTGTTTCTCCCTTGGTCGAAAATAAATAACTTTTTGAGTCACATATCTGTTATAAATTTTCTCGATTTATATTAATTTTCTCCAATCCCTTACTTGAGATTTCTTTCTGAGGCTCCTAGACATTGTGGAAAATTTAAATTCGACGTACTTTTATAACTACAAATTCTAACGGAGACAGAATTTTAAAACTTCTATCAGGGAGCAGAGATACCTTGATTTATATATATTAATTTTCAGAGCTTACTGAAGCTTCCAGATAACGTATAAAATTAAAATTTGACTTATATGTAAGTCGATTCATCCTACAAAGTCTAATGGAAATACATTTTTAAAATTCTATCAGGGAGCGGAAATAAGTGGATTTATATATAATTTTCTAAGCAATTTTTTCTCTCCAGAGCTTTCTGAAGCTCCAAGACATCGTAAAAAACAATAATCGGCTTACTTATAAAACTATTCGTCCTGCAAATTTTTTTATCAGGGAGCGGAGATAAGGATTTTTTGTGTAATATTTTCAAAACTCTATTTTGATTTTAAGAAATTTGAATTTGCTATATTCATTGTTTGCATCAACATCGAAAAATTGTTTATTTTTGTCATTTCTAAAATTTCAAATGAAGTTCGTTAGCGCAAAATTATGATTTGTAATTTGACAGACATGGTTAGACCAGGCGCGAATCTACGGGGAGGGAAAAAGGGAAAAAGGGAAATTTCCCTCCCCAAAATGAAAACGTTTCATGAAAAATTTTCACTAAATCATACAATTTAAGGAAATCGTTAAGAAAATCATTCTATTTTCCTCCCCCAAAAGCTTGGGCTGGATCCGCGCCTGGGTTAGACAGACTGACGGTCATTGTGAAATCAATTCTAAAAGTAGTATCATGATTGTCGACTGCTAGAACAAAAGATATCTTAATGTAAATTTAACTTTATTTAATAAAACTGTTCCAAATATGAATTTCAACATCTTGCAATGATTTCCAATTACTTGCTTTTAAAGTCAGTCTGATTCCCAAATATGTAATTTATATTTAAAAACAGGATATACAAATTCTCACAGATTAAACTTTATTCCTATCCTCTTTTTAAGATTCATTTGTGGCATTTAGGTTATTTAAAAAGACACACATCTTATCATTAAGCCCATTAACGCTCTTGAAAACAAAGAAACCCATAGTTAACCCTTTTATTTGTAAACAAAAATGTACTTAATTTTTTTTTTCTTTTATCTTTTTTTTACATATTTTCTTGAAGATTATACCAATGACTTAATCCTTTTATAAAAAAACAACTACTTACACATTCGTATAATAAGAATTTTGTCTTACGAATATCATACCCTTGCCATGACAATAAACACCCTTTATGCCATATTATACCAAGTTAACAAACATCTACATACGTTTTTTCATTTACTCACATTCAAACAGACATTGACAACATGTAAATGTGGTTTTACAAATGTATTTAAGTCAATAAACTTCTTTACCACCTTGTTTTTCATTCTTTATTCATTCATTTACATTTTCAGTTTGGTTGTCTTTTCTCTTCTGTTGTCCTCATTTGGTGTTTTAACAAATTTCATGAAATTCTATCTATCTACCTTGACGATTGTATATTCCTATTGACTTGTTGTATGTAGAAAATGAATAATAACAAACCGGATTTTAATTCTTTCTTTGTCAGCAAACAGCAGCAGCAGTTTAGTTTGGTTTGGTTTTAAGGCCACAAAATTCGCATGTCTACAATTATGGGCAAAATTTATGGCTCTGTTTTTCACGTTGGTTATTGGCTTTACCCTTAAAGTGCATTTCTTAATGTATAACAATTCAGAAAGGCGCTTGCAAATTTCTCGGAGGGAGTTTTCAGGCAAAGAGCAGTACATCTATAATTACGTCACCTTTAGTGTAAACACTAAGTACAACCCACTTTTTGTTTTTTTCTGTTGTATTTTCAGGTTTAAATAAAGTGTCCTGTTTATAGCTGGAAATTTTGTTTTTTGGGTTTTGTAATTTAAGGGTTATTGTAAATTTTGTACAAGTTTTATTGTTCATATAATTGAAATGTTTAAAGTGTATTGTATAAGTAGAGAAAATGTAGTTATAGATATGAAAATATTTAGATTTAATTGTAGTATATATTTTTATAGATACATTTTATCTTTAATTGTTAGGGATCTCAGTCAGAACTGAGACATTTTTATATCCACTATCAAAAATATGGTCAAAAAAATAATTTAAAACCCCATAAAGTATATATTATCTGGGTTGTGGTTAGATTCTGAGTCCATCTAGCTATGTCCGTTCATCTGTCTGTTTGTTGAAAGAAGAATAGGGCACACAGATTTATTCTTACATAAAACGTATATGTGCTAAATTTCATTGAAAAATTGCTATATTTAAGGCCTTTATATATATTAAACCTCTATTCCGGGAGGACATTCGTATGGAGGCTAGGTGAAATAATGGACCAATCATAACCAATTTCAACCAGGCCATAAAATACATATGTGCCAAATTTCATTAAATTATTTTCAAAATTGCGACAAATAGTTTCATTACAATGTTTGCATGGGCGGACAGACGGACGGACATCGTTAAATCTACTCAGAAAGTAATTCTAAGCCAATTGGTATATGCTACAAACTTCAGCACAAACGCGTAAACCTTTGGTGATATAAGCTATGTTCAAAATTACAAAAAAGATATATAATCACATAACCTGATAACCAGATAATCAGATACAGAATAATGCGTTGATACTAACATCTAGATGATTTTATGCACCTTAGGTTGATTCTCGGAAGTGGGTTAATATGGGATCTATGGTAAATTATGGATCGATTCTCATAAAATTTAGCAATGTTGTTTCTACTTACATAGAACTTATTTGTGTCGAATATTAACTAGGGTGATCGACGCGGTTTTCCAACCGGTTTTAAAACCGGTTTTTTCTGTCCATGTGCTGTCGGTTTTTTCAAAATGTTCATTTTTCGAATGTCGAATATACCGGTTTTTTTAAACACAAAAAACCGGTTTTAAAAATAGCATTTTATTTCAGAAAACATGTACTAAATAGTGATATTTGAATCGAAATTTAGGAATAATTTTTTAAATATTCATAAAGACTGATTTCTTATATTTTAAAAATATAGTTTAAGTCTATATTGGAATTTATTCTGTAATATTAAACAAATAAATAAGTAACAATTATCCTGAATGATTTTTTTAATCTATTGTAATATCTGTAATATTTTTATACCCAATTTAATTTTTTATAATCCAATATTTTCTTTATTTTTTAAAGGTGTTGTGTTAAAAAAGTTTCACCTGCAGAACAATTTCAATTGAGACAGACTTCCATATTGAGCCATGGTTTCTGTTTATGCTAACTAAAATTTAATCTAATTTTTGATGATTTTTTTTCTACAATTTTGAAACATAATTATCTTCTAGACATCTAGATATATAATTTGCTTAGCATTTTTTCTCTTTCCAGAGCTTTCTAAAGCTCCCAGAAGACGTAGACAATTAAAATTCGGCTTACTTATAACCCTATTCGTCCTACAAATCCTAACGGAGCCAGATTTTGAAATCTCAATCAGGGAGCAAAAACACGTGGATCTATATATATGGATTTATATATATCATTCCTAAGCATTGTTTTCTCTCCAGAGCTTTCTGAAGCTCCCAGACGTTATATGAAACTAAAAATCGGCTTACTTATAAAACTATTCAACATTCTACAAATTCTAACGGACCCAGATGTTTCTATCAGGGACCGAAAAGTCTGTTTTTGGTATTAAGAACTTTTGAATTGCTATACTTATTATTTGCTTTCCAAATCCTTTAAAAAACTGATTCTGCATTTCGGTCAGGGAGCGCATTACGACGATTTTTTTTTTTATTTTGAAAGGTTTACGAATTTAAAACTTTAATCAATATTATCCCAATAAATTCGAACGGCTTCAAATAATTGACTTCGGTTAGTGAGAGGAAGGTGTCATATTTTTTTTTTTTCTTTTAATTTCCGGATTTGTTTGTGCATATAATATTATTTTTTCCTGGCATTGTCAGGCTTATACGCTTGTATTTAATAAATTTTGACTTGAATATTATAAGAATTATTGATTTTTTTAAAGAAATTTAGCCTCTTGATATAAATATTACCTTCTGCAAAAAACCGGTTAACCGGTTTTTTCTGAATTTCAAAAAGTGCAACCGGTTTTTTTAAAATATCAACTATTCGAAAACCGGTTTCTCAAAAAAGTCGAATAATCGATCACCCTAATATTAACTTGATACTAACATTCGTAGGGATATTATGCACGTTAAAGTGATTTTGGGAAGAGGGGTTTATATGGGAGCTATGGTCAATTGTGGATTTGTATGGGGGCTAGGTGGCCAAAAAAGTTGTCTTCCGGACCTACAGTTGCTGTCAATAATAAGTAAACAAAGTAGCATCTTGAGCTCAATAGGTTCTTTTTCAAGTTGTATATCAAAGTTATCAAAAATAACATATAATTATAAATATGTAATGTCTTGTTAGTAAAATAAGCAGCAAAAGATTCAACACATTACTGCTTAGTGAATATGACACTTTTTAAAGAAGTCAAATTATGGGGAGTCTATTTATTTTTTAAATTTCGTTCAATTTTTATTGGTGATAGATATGGACTTTAAGGAGGTCATTCTGAAATGTTGATTAATTCATCAGCTATATATATCTTGAAAGAAATTTACCCTAATTTATAACTATATAACTTTTTGAACTATTATACCTTTGAACAGATTAAAGTAAATCTGGGAATTTATTTGACTTTTGTATTCCACTGTTTTTCCTATTCTATAAATAGAAATGCATTTCCAAACCATAAAGCCCTTTTCGCCAGACTTAAGTATTGGTTTTGTTTACTTAAAAGTCATGGACTGAATAACCAATAATTCATGAATAACCAATAATTCATGCGAATTATTGGTTATTCAGTCCAAAGAATTAGCTTCCTAAAATTTCATATTTTAAGGCATAGTCTGAATAGAAGTGCAATATTTTTGTAGATTTATTTTACTTATATATAAAATGTTCCGTACAGCTAGATGTTTTCAGTCTTCATACATTTTTCTGTGTGTTGTAAATATAGATCAAAGTTTTGGCCTTTCTGAATAAATTTTGATAAGAATATTAGGGCAGAAAGCATAGAACTTTAAAGCTAAATTGTTATCTATTCCTGTTTAGGTTTCAACGAAACCGAAATGGATAAGACACCACGAATGCTGATGAAGTGTGTAGCGGCACAGAAAATACGTATTCCATTCTGCTGGTGTCTAATTATAGTTCACAAACTCTGCTTTGGTACCGCCAAACAGAGAAAATTTACAATTTACGATTGCAAACTTGTTTAATTCCTTTTGTAGTGATACCTAGGCATTTACGAAAGTAATTGCTTTCATTGTACTTGTAGAATTTAACCACCTTTATAAAAATTTTTAAAAATTGAACGTTATATTTGCCGCTTTTTAAAGCGGATGATTTTTGATTTCCTGGATTTTATTGCTATCAAAATGCAGATTGTAGAAAATATCCTGTATATAGATTTCCTTAGTTATTAAGTAAGTACAATTTCATGCGTGTTGTGAGATTTTTATACATTCCAAATTTCTTACAGTTATTCCCGTGACTTATGTATAAAGTTATGGATTAAAACCCCCGAGTTGTTATTGAAGCTAATTATTTGTTGTTTAAAGAGTTGGTGTGTGTTGATTATTTTATGGATTATTTTTTCTTAACAACGTGTCGTTTAATATACAGGTATTAAATGCAACTTCAGTGATATAATTTCTTTGCTGGATCGACCACACAAGGTGATCACTTTAAACGATGATATATATCTCAAGTAACTGACTGTCCCAAAGTAAATACTTTACCAACTACTTACATTGGTGCATCACTCGTTACTTTATTAGTTACGCGCTTTGTTACTTGGAAATATCTTTGGAGGAAGTCAATTGCTACCTTCACAGCTTTGTGATAGCACTTTTTTTCCACAAAAGAATTTCCTCTATGACTTCACAACTACGAGGTGAACTTCACCTTTTTCGAGTTCTTCCTGTTTACGTATAGCCAGTAAAATGCCAATTGTCATCACACTCATTGAGGGGCATATGGGAGTGATGTAGGTACTGTATAAAAGGAGATCAATTTCCACCAAATAAACTGCTGGGATAACAAATAATACAATCTGAGCATCACAATGATCATATTTAATTAATATTTAAATTAAATCAAATAATTTATATATTTATAAAATTTGTATAACTTTCTAATAAATAATTTAGTTGAAATTGGTGTTTTTGTTTACGGGTTTTGTTTGTTGATCAATACAAATTAAATTAATTTTTAAATTCAATTATTAAATATATTTTTTTTAGTTTTAAGCAAAATTTCAAACATAAATATTATTGATGTAATAAAAAAATTAATTGAAATTTATAAAAAAAAATTCAATTATTTTCATTTAATTAATAGTATTATTTTAATGATTGGAGCAAAACTAAACAAAAAAATAATTAATATAAGCAATTTCGTAATTAAACTTCATTTTTATTTTTTTCATACATACAAATTACTAAATTTGGAATCATAAAAAAAGTTTTGCAAAAATTGAAATTGGATTCAAATGCATTTTAAGACTTAAAACTATTAAGACAAATAAAAAAAAAAATAATAATATAATATAATTATTTAGGTTTCAACGAAACCGAAATGGATAAGACACCACGAATGCTGATGAAGTGTGTAGCGGCACAGAAAATACGTATTCCATTCTGCTGGTGTCTAATTATAGTCCACAAACTCTGCTTTGGTACCGCCAAACAGAGACAACAAGGCAATTTACGATTGCAAACTTGTTTAATAATATAAGGACTGCGCACGAAAAAATCCTTGCATGCAAATCTGTCTATAGATACTAAACCAGTGACTGTTATATTCAAGTTCTAAACATAAAAGAATAAATAATTTTCTGTTGGTTTTTAAGGAAATATTTGATATTATCCAGAATTCTTCCAATTAAAGGTTTTATTGTGTTTCGGTCACTTTTTAGCTCGAATAAATCCACTTATTATTAAACTCCGTTTCATTTTATGCTGAGCTCTTAATGTCCATTAAATTATTTTTTACTAGAGTCCAATATTTTTCAATTGCACTGAGTTTCGGACAATTTGATGGATTAGCTTCTATCGGTACAAATTCCATCAATTTCTTTGTTACAACTCCATTGTTTTGTTGTTGTAATGAGAATAAACGGAAACAGGCCAGAAAACAGCGGATACACTGAATTTTATTAGGAAAGGGAGAAGTCTTTTCCAAAGGCACACATTCACGTATATTTCTGTGTTAATGTAATCATTTTTTAAGAATGAAGTGCTTCATTTCAGCTTATGCATATGACTTCGCAAATCAAAAACTATTTTGGTTTGATTTCTTAGATACATGCAATTTTTTTGAAATAATCCCTCTAGCATCTGCAACGTAAAATTCCTGGATAGAAGGTTAAAAAAAATTCACCCTGCACCAACGTTTCAACGTCTACTATACAAAAACAAAATTTCTGAAAAAATTCGTCCGAAGAACTTTCATGTTATTTTTTACCTCCAAACTCTTGCTTGCGTTTCTTTTAGGATTTTTATACCCTACACCACCATAGGTGGGGAGGGTATTATGCGTTTGTGCTGATGTTTGTAACACCCAAAAATATTGGTCTAAAACCCACCTTAATTTATACCAATCGGCTTAGAATCATTTTCAGAGTCGATTTAACGATGTCCGTCCGTCCGTCCGTCTGACCGTCTGTCCGTCCATGTAAACCTTGTAATCAAACTACAGGTCGCAATTTTGAACCAAAATTAATGAAATTTGGTACAAAGGTTTCTTATAGCCCATTGACGAAGCCTATTGAAATTGGTTATGATCGGTCCATTATTTCACCTAGCCCCCATACAAATGTCCTCCGGGAAAAGGGTTTAACGATCATAAGTCCCTTAAATATAGCAATATTTTAATGAAATTTGAAACATATAAGTTTTATATAAGTCTAAATAAGTGTGCCGATTTTTAAAAAGATCAGTCCATAACTAACCATAGCTCCCATATAAACCCTTTTCAAAAAATCACTTTAACGGGCATAAATCCCATTAAAATGTTAGTATCAAGTTAATATTCGACACAAATAAATTTTATATGAACATAAATGATAGTGCAAAATTTAGATCGGTCCATAATTTACAATAGCTCCCATATAAGGAACTCTTTCGGGAATCACCCAAAAGTGAATAAATTCATAGATGTCAGCATCAACGTAATATTCTGTATTCGTATGTTTTATTTTACACTTATGAGTATCGGTCCACATCTGACTCCAAGTCAAGACCCCTCCCCGAATTATAATGTACACAATGGTGTAGGGTATCATATGGTCGGGCTTGACCGACTATATCTTTTTCTCTCGTTTTTCTTACACTATAAGTCTTCAGACTATACTTCTTTTCAAATTTAGTGATAAAGAGTCAAAGCAATTGACTTTTTGTGACACTTTTCTTCTAAAATCCTTTCTATTTTGCCTGAAGATAATATTTGTCTTCCATTACCAGCTTACCATTCAGTGATCATGACTTATTTGTATAATATTATGACCCGAGAAACAACAGCCTTCCTTGCAATAATTTTATATGACTAATGCAAGATTTCATGAAAAATTTTAATTATGTGTTTTTTTTTTTAAACTTCCATTTTAAGGAAATTTAATTTTGCTATTATCATAAAACTTAGCACATGGCAAGTGGCATATTGGCAAATACAAACCAGTTTTATTATTAATTTTTCACCACATCAAAAGTTATAAGCCCAAGAGCATGCACGGATTTTTTCGTGCGCAGTCCTTATTATTATATTTTGTTATTTGAAAAATAAATTGAAAATAAACAAAATTTGGGAGTTGTTATTAAATAAATCCACTTGATTTTATTTTGTCAAGTATATACATAAATTTATTTCAGTTTAACTTAAACACTTCAAAATTAGTGATAGAGTCCTTTGTGTTTACAAGTAGTAGATTATTAGCTTAAATGGCTTAAATAAGTTTGACTTCAAGTTGTTGTTTTTGTGTAAAATTGACACCCTTGTAAGCCTTTTTTAATGTTTGCCATTGTATTTGTGAATATGTTTGTAAACATTCTTCTTGGCCATATTTATTTTGATATGTTGTATGTTTTATATTGTTTATGTATGTATGTTTTTTTAAGTACTTATATTAGTATGATATTTTTTTTTGTTGTATTTGTATGTTGTAGCATGTTTTGATATGCGGCATTTAGTTTTATTCACTAGGGATTACACCTGCCCTATTTGTATGTTTATGGTTGTAACATGGTGTGACATGTCTTTTGTTGCGGTCAACTTGTAGAAAAAGGAATACCAGCCTACAAAAAAAAGTATATACTCATAATAAAGGATATACATACATACACATATGTATGTTTTTCTATAAACTAACATTTATACTTACATGTCAACTTTTTGTCAACTGACAAAGTTACAACAACAAAGGACTTTTACACATAGTGTAAATAATAATAAAAAAAAGGTACTTAGAGTTCTTTTTGCCTCAAAAAATAAAAAGAAAAAGGTTTAAAGGTTCGGCAGACAAGTAAACAAGTCTGGTAAGTTTTATGAATTAAAACCATGACCTTTTGTTAAACACTTAAATGTTTTATTTTCCCCTCCTCTCTTACTTTACTACACTTTGCCACTTGTCTTTATCATTCCCAATCCGCAAATTAGATCTTTAAAATTCAGCAGCTTAACAAAAGAAACATAAAAAAAGTACATCATCCATATTTGAGGTCATTAATAAACCCAACACATGACCTGTTTGTTGTATTCCTTTGTAACAATAAAAAAGGGGATGCTGTATTAAATAACAGACTTGCTAAAAGTTTTCTTTTGGATTTAACCCCAACCAACCAGAAATACATATAATTTCTATATAAATTTTTGTTACCTTTATGATGGATGACTTGTTAAGCCCTTTTCCGTTTAACATTAATGCCACTTTTTTATACTTATAGCCCAAACATCTCTATATAAATACAACCTTACGCGTCTTAAAGCTTGAGGGATTTTATGATTGTATGTGGTTGGTCTTATGGTAGATGGACTTTTAGTTTATTTTGCAGTGGTTGTAATGGATGATCCTGTGTAAACAATTTTATGTTTATTTGGGATTTAAAAATTATTTCATTTGGAAAAATGTTTATATTTGTCCTTTAACGGATAAGCAAACACACATGTGGTTGTATTAGAGTACGCTACATCAGGAAATAAAATTAAATGAAGACAAGAAGTAGTTCGAGCTAATAACTTAATAGATAAAGACTTATATAATACTTAAAACGATGCTTTTAAAAACATTAGAATACTTAAAACTTTGTTTACTAGTTTCGTTTAAAACCTCAACAATTATTTATGAAATTTCATTTATTCTAATTTGACTTCCAAGAAGTTGTCTTGTAATAAGGTATCTACATTAAACTAAATTTTTCAAAGCTATGTTTCGTTACTTTTAAGTTTGATTCTTTTTTGTTTTTCTTTTAATTTTTGAGTATTTTTTTAGTGTATTTTTTAGTCGACCTTTATCTATTAGTTATACCTTAATAAAATGTTATTTTGTATTTATTCTGGTTTATATTCCATTTGTTTCTTCAAATTGTTACATGATTGTTATAATACTAATTTAACATAATTTCATCTTCATCATGTGCTTTCAGTTTTATTTATCACTGTTGTCCATTTAAAACCAGAAAAGGACTGGCTATTCAAACAGTAACATCTCATTATTTTAAGGTAATAATCACAAAAAGATGGGGGTATATTATTTACATGACCCTTACAAAAATTAAGACATTTAAAAAGTTACAATGAAAAAGGACTATTACACAATTTAGGTCATTTAAAAGATTTATTTTAAAGTTAAATTAGATTAATTAAAGTTATAATTTTAAATAGAATAAATAATATAATCTACAGAAATGAACATGATTTAATAACATAGCAAAACAGAAAAAAATCGGGGAGCACATATATATGGAGCACAATTTTTTGGAGCTAGGTGAAATTTCAATAGGCTTGGAGGTTATGTTGAAATAATTCATTATGCCAATTTTCATAAAAATATTTTTAAAACTGAGTCCTTAAATTGATTAAAATGTTTTCATGGATTGAAGGACGGACAGAGTTAAATCGAATCAGAAAGTGATTTTAAGCCGATTCATTTACATAAAATTTCACGTAGGCGTAGTAGAAAATATTAAAATTTTGAGTTTAGAAGCAGGATCCCATATACGTATCAGAAGCGGAGCTATGGGGGTTCAAAATGGGGTACTAATGGCATAGAAATTGTTTAACCACTAGCGAATTTTTGTTCCTTACCCAATTTCTCTTATATATTCTTCGAAATATATTCATTTGAAATTTCAATAATTTCAACTATGCAAGATGTTGGTCAAGTCTTTTCCATATAAATCCCAACATTTTCAACCGATTTAATCATATTTTTTGCAGTTTATTAAAGAACAAAATTGTTTATTGAATAAAGATAATTTTAAGTCGATATCTTTATTTGGGTAAAAAAAAAAAAATATTTTGAAATGGCAAGTTTCCAAAAATTAATATACAGACGGACGGACGGAAGGACAGACATTAAAATTATTTTAAAAAAGTCTTAAAATTCCAAAAGTATATTAGTTTTTTACTTATAGATTAATATAAAAACTAAATCTATATATTAAAGTATTAATATCACCTTTCCCTGAATTAAGAGCTATTTTTGACTCAAATGTATAGACGGACAGAAGGACATTGCCATTCTGCCAAAAAATATTTTAGAGATCTAAAAATGCATTTTTTACCAACTAATAAATAGAAAAAATAGAACGTGATAATCAAAATTCGGATATCACCTTTACCTGAATTAAGCGTAATTTTCGACCCATTATACCCAAATGTATAAACGAACGGACGAACATTACCATTCAACCAAAAAAAACATTTTATAATTCTAAAAATGCATTTTTTACTAATTAATAAATAGGAAAATTAAAAGTGATCATTAAAGTGTTGATATCGCCTTTCCCTGAATTATTCATAATTTTCGACCCATTTAACTCTAATGTATAGACAGACAGGCGGATGGACATTACCATTCTGCCCAAAAAAATCCTAAAATTCTAAAACTGATTTTTTTTTACCTAATAATTAATGAAAAATAAAACGTGATCATTAAAATATTTATATCACCTTTCCCTGAATTAATCGCCATTATCGACCCCTTTTACTCCAATGAGCGATTGGTGAATTTTAAGGTAGTCCTTAGGCAAACATTTTTTTTTTTAGGAAGGTTATACAAATACTTTTAAAGAAATAAAATTTACACAATTTAAGAGGGAGAAAAAGAACTCTTCTATAACAGTATCGCAAATTTGTATACCCCACGTCACCATAGGTGGAGAGGGTCTTATGAGTTTGTGCAGATGTTTGTAACACCCAAAAATATTAATCTTATATCTACATTAATTTATATCAATCGGCATTGAATCACATCCTGAGTCGATTTAACGGTGTCCGTTTTACCGTCTGTACATGTAAACATTGTAATCAAACTACAGGTCGCAAACGTTGTAGTTCAGTTATTTTATATAACGTGTCTAGTTTAAAGCGTAAATAGAGAGCTGTAAACAAACAATTTTCGTAAATTGCCTTGTTGTCTCTGTTTGGCGATACCAAATCAGGGTTTGAGGACTATAATTAGACACCAGCAGAATGGAATACATAATTTCTATGCCGCTACACACTTCGTCAGCATTCGTGGTGTCTTATCCATTTCGGTTTCGTTGAAACCTAAACATGGCGCCCACCTTGCACTCGGTGTAATATTGAGGTACTCAGTTAGTAGCGCAAGGTATTTGGGGCAAGTAAAGCAGATGTTGAACCTAACGTCGTAAACGTTCTTAAAGATGTGGTTACATAGTATCGTAAGCCAATGTCTGGCTCGAAAGACCATAAACAAGTTTGCAATCATAAATTGCATTGTTATTTCTGTTTGGAGGTACCAAAGCAGAGTTTGTACAATATAATTGTATCATATTGATTTCGATTTCGTTGAAATCTAAAAAAAGCTGTATTTTGATTTAAAAGCTAATTGTAGTGACAAGTTATTAATTGCAAGTACAGTATCCCCCGGTTTGTTTAAAGAAAATAAACCAACGTTTCTGAAGACTTAAAAATACAACATTATGTAAATATGTTTGTTCATGCCACAAGGCTTAATCTGGGCTTTCGACATTAGCACTTATGGTGAGCTGAGTTTTTAAGAAAAGCTATGCGGAAAGCCGGCGTATTTTGACAATTTATAAGTGTCGATGAGCGAAAAAAGTTTAAATATGAGAAACTATGCTTCATCATGAGTTAAACCAAAGGCAAAAAATACTTACTTTATAATTGGAAGTAGATTAAGCAACAATTTTACGATTTTAAAAACACTTAAAACGAACAAACAAACAGGAAAGTCGACAACATGGCCCCAAATAGCCCTATAGTTATCACGAGAAAACTGTGCTAAACACAATTGAGTTTTGAACAAAAAATAGCGATCAGGCATGAGTCCATGACTTTTGCTCATGACTATGCTCGTCCTCATGTTAAGCCACCAGTTAGAAAATGGTTGTGCAGATTTTTTTAAACAATGGTGATTAATGCATATGAAAATATATTTTCTGTGAGTATTTTTATACCCACCATCAAAAAGATGGAGGGTATATTGATTTTGTCATTCCGTGTGTAACATGTCGAAGGAATCATCTAAGACCCCACAAAGTATATATTTTCTGGGTTAGATTCTGAGTCGATCTAGCTATGTCCGTCCGTCTGTCCGTCTGTTGAAAGCAGGATAGGAGCAACGTAGGGAGACGAAATTTGGCACAAATGTTTATCTTATATAAGGTTTGTTTGGTATTGAAAATGGGCAAAATCGGTTAAGAAACAAAAAAGTTATGGGTTAAAAACTAGAAACACAGGGTGTCCGTTTTATACTTTTCTGCTGATATTTCTTCAACAAAAGCATGCATTCGGGGATCGTTATAAACTCGGAAACCAAAAATGAGCGTGGTCCGCCCGCTTTACCGCCCACCTCCCATATAAGGTGTCGCCGTCCGTCCGGCTGGATACACATGTAAACTTTGTGAGCAATTTTAAAGATATTTTGAAAAAAAAAAATACACGAATAGTTATTGGCACAAGGACATAGCCTATTGGAATTGGTTATGATTGGTTTATTATTTCACTTTGTTATATTTTAAACTAAACAAAATTTAAGCAAATAATCTCTCATACATCTTTAAGGTTTGATACTCTACACGAAAACCTTTAAAGATTTTCAAACAAGAATATATTGCAACTTTAGCATTTAAATAAAAAAAAAAAAAAAAAATTTAGCAAATTTTTCTTCACTACTACCATGTGTTTTAGCATCGAAAAGAAACTGAAAAAAACAACAACAGCAATAAGCATAAATAAATATAATGCAGCATCATTTGCACAACACTAATGATAATCACTTCTCAACGAATGTCATTGTGTTGTGTGGTAGCAGCAACCTCCACACTACATCGACCAAATTATATATCAGCCACCCATCTAGCTATACGGTCAGCTAGTCCATCATTCAGCAAGCCAGTCAGCCATCCATCCACTATCCAGCTAGTCACTCTAAGTCCATTTGGTGGTGAATGTTGTGTTTAATGTAATACTTTATTGTATCACTCACTCACACAGATACACACATACAGACTCACACTATACATTCACAATGTTAATGACACTTAACACAGTAACTTTGGATTAAGTTCAAGGAAATCTTAGTGAATTAAGAGATCTTTTATGCTTTTGCTATTTCGCCTTCATTTTAGTCTTGGTCTTGTTCTTCATTTTCATCTATGTATGTCATTTTCTTAATCTATATACCTTGAACATTAAAACCATTTACAATGTACCATCATCAGTTGATAATGATGATGGTGATGACGATTATCTCTTAGTTTCTATGTCTATCTATGTGTGTGTGTGTGTTTGAAAAACAGAAACGTCTAAAATGTAGTTTTGAACATTTTCTTGACACAACACGTGAAGATTGATTGTTTTTTCTTACTGTTTTCATTGCTTTTACTATTTTATCTTCTTCATGTCCTAGAAGATGTTGAGGAGGACGATAATGATGGTAGCAGTGGTGGTGACTTAGAAGACGAAAATGATGATTTTTTTTGTCCATCATTATTTTAAGAAAACAGACAAACAAACGAACATTTCAAACAATATATTAATCAATGCTAATGACAGCGAATTTTCACTTCAATTGTCAACATTTTTGGGTTGAAACGGAAATGCAAAATTCTTGGGTTTTTTTCTATCATTAACAGTGGTTCTTAAATTTGAAAGGGAATTTAAATGGAAATTGCTCACAAAGTTATTTGAAATGGTTTAAATTATTGGATAGATTTGATCTAACTTAATTATATTATTAAATTAAATTATTTTTTTTTTCGTTTTTGGTAAAAAAAATTTCACTTCAATTTTTATCTATTTTTTTAATATAAAAAACGATTTTTGCCTCTATCCAGGCGCGGATCCAGCCCAAGCATTTAGGGGGGGAAATTTTTTTGAGATTTTTTTTTTATCGTCACTGAAAAAGATATGTTTCTATATACATATAATCTTTGAACAATGAACTTTCAATTACTTATTATTATTAATTTTTTTCGCTATTTCACTAGATTATTTAATTTTATTTTTTGAATTACAAACAAAAATACCCAATTATAATTCTTAGCATACAGATCTTTCAGGCAATATTGAATGGATTTAAATTACTAAAGGTGTGTTTTTAATATACTATTATCCTCTAAATAATTTAAAATAAAAAAAATTTCTTTAGAATGCATCACCTGAAAAATACGAAAAGTTAAGCTATGTAGGTCTAAATAGTATATCAAGCACTCTACACTATCTCTCCGCTATATGACAAATTTTTAAAATTACTTTTTTCACTTAAATCGATCTAATTATGTTCATTAATATTTAAATCTTACTGATGTAAATTTTTTAAGCTAATCTAATAAAAGGAGTCTGTGCAGAAAATCAATTTTTTGGATATTTTTCTTTAAGACTAATCAAATGTATTTCTGTCTAAAGTTTTAATTCTATTTTGTCAATCTTTAAAATTGTTTAAAAACTCAAAATGATATTAAAAACATTAAAAATTTTATCAACACATTTTTCATGCATTTTAGGCAAATAAAATTTAATAAGTTCTACAGTCTTTGTCCAATTAAAAAAAAAAAAAATAAATCTTGTTATGCTTACAACAATGTTTCAAAATTATTCCATAATTTAAGAATTTTGTAAAAAAAATTGTGATAAATTGCATTGGAGTTTTTTAAGAATAACTAAAAACTTTGAGGGGTATTGGACATTTCTAAAACTTATTGATGATGCTATTTATGTCATTTCTCAATAAATTTTTCACTGTAGCAGAGTGTATTTTAAAAATAATTTCTGAATGTGAATATTGTTCACACATGTGTGCAGACAAAAAGTCCTATGTTTTTCAACAACTTCTCAGGAACACAAAAAAACAATTTATTTTTGGTATGAAAGCCATATAAAATTACATGTTATTCCTTTTGATAACTGGAACTAATACAAACTGATTAAAATTTAAAATAGATCTTCAGTTAAGCTTTCCTATGGTCTAATAAAATATTTTCGGAAAAGTATTTTTCTATCTGATTTTTTTACGATAAAATAAGTAATATTATTGTATGTGTTTTCGAAACGTTTTGAATTCACATGAAATCTAATTTCACACGAAATTAAAAATTTGTGTTCCCGTTTTCACATTTTTTTGAACAATTAAAAAAAATAGTTAAACAAAAACAATTTTCCAGATTATAGCCACAAAAAATTTTTTAAGCCAATATTTATGTTTTGGAAAAAAAATAAGTAAAATTCAAAATTTTTTGTTTTTCTCAAAATGTATGGGAATTATGAGAACCTTTTTTTAAAATAAAATTTTTAATATAAAAATGGCTTAAATATTATTAAAAAATGTAAATTTACATAAATAACAATTCAAATTTTCATTATTTGTCGTTTTATTTTACAATTAATCGAATTATTTTCACTTACATATTTTTAAGTGAAAAGAATTCGAACACAGTGCATATTTTAAACTTTTTTGGAAGTTCTTAATAATTACTTCCAAAAAAGTGAAAATAAATGAAATTTTAGTTGGAAAAAGGTTAATAATTTCTAAGAAAATTAAAATTTTATAAATTTTAATGCATTTTTATTATCTTTTAATAAGACTAAAACTGAATTTTTGTAAAAAAATTTATAAACATAGTTTTAAAGGAAGTACTTCAAAAGAAATGAATAAGAAGCATAAAAGAAGAACATCCTACCAATGACAACCATGACACAGTGTCACATTTGGCATTTTTAGAACGACAAAAATCAAGTTTTGTAGATATTGGTCTGAAATTGTATATTCTGTTAGTAGATAAGGCCATAAATATACCCACTAAAAATAGGAGGGTAGAATGACTTCTACTCCCATACTGAAAAAAAATTATTTCATTCGTATGAATTTCAGACATATTTTTGTAAATTTTCTTAAAATAAAGGATATTTTAAAAGTAGGCGTAGCAAGATCTAATCACACCAATCATAGTGAAACACTTGAATAATAAAATGTTTAAATAATTCTTAAATGTTTAAATAATTCTTAAAAAATTCCCAATATGAGGTACCGTACATTTTATTCTAATATTTTAAAAGATCGCCAAAATTCTCAAATATAATTTTATAGATGTTATTTTATATAACAATCGTATTTTTGAATTGGAACTCGTTGGAACTTTTTAGTTCCAGTCCATTAAAATAAATTTTTTAATATTATGATTTCTTTTAAGTAAAAACAATATTTTTAGTACTGACTTTTTAAGGTAGCAAATTATAATGGAATAATTTGAATACATTTATTATTACATACCGAAAAAAATCGTATCAATATCTGCCGTATTTGCCGAGATATACGAAGTTAAAGTTAACATACTTCTTTACAAAAGTTATATATAAAATTAAAATGTTTTTAAAAGTTGCAATTTTGAAAATCCATAATTCACGCTATGGACACTTTCCAATACTTCAAGTATTTTTTCCATAATATATTACATGTTTACTAATAAATGCGAAAAGAATTACTTCAATTAATAAGCTTTTATTTTCCTATTTTTGTCGTTCTAATTTGGATAAATGTGACACTGTGCATGGGTTAAAAAAAGAACTTCTGCAGCTCTTTTGCACCAGTAAGTACTTCCTTCCAATGCCAACACAATGTTAAATTCATAACTTTTTCAGCTCTTTTTCAGTTCCTTTTTTGCTGGGATTTAATAATATCTGGAAAAAATATATATTTTGTATGAAAAAGCTGAGAAAAAGTAATGTTGTAATTGTAATGTTGTAATGTAATTTTTAGCACTTATGAAACTTTTTCTGTATTATTACCTTAAATGCTTTTTTTGTTAACATTTCATGTTAAAAAATTGTTTCGTACAAATTTTTGGATAGATTCTGATTTATAAAATAAAAAAAAAATTTTCACAAAGCTGAAATTTTTAAGTAAAACATTAAAATAATTGTTAATGTAATTTCAATATATTTGATAAAACTATTTATTTTAAAAAATTAAAATTTTTAATCGTTCATACAATTTAAGCTTAAATTTAATAAAATGCTTTTGGAAACCCTGAAAAAACAAATGAAATTACAAAGCTATTACTCATTGGGAAAATTGAAAAACGTGTTGTAAAAATTCATAAATATTTTTTGTTGTAATTTAAAACTTCTTCCTATTGTAATTTTTTTTTTCTTTTTTTAAATTTTTCTTAGTTGAAAAATTCATTTTGGGGGGGGGGGGGGAAATTTCCTTTTTTCCTCCCCCGTGGATCCGCGCCTGCCTCTATATGTACCGGTTTAGATTTAAAATCGTTTTTTACGCTTTCCATTAAAAAATCTACTTTTTGGAAAGAAATATGAGTGCTCACAGATTTTTGTCCTTTTGCCTCTATCTCTGCTAGTTTAGCTTTAAAATCGATTTTTATGTTTTTCATATAAAAATCGATTTTTAGTTGAAAATATGGGTGATCACAGATTTTTGTCCTTTTGCCTCTATCTCTGCTGGTTAAGCTTTAAAATCGATTTTTATGTTTTTCATTAAAAAATCGATTTTTAGTTGAAAATATTGGTTATCACAGATTTTTGTCCTTTTGCCTCTATCACTGCTGGTTTATCTTTAAAATCGATTATTATGTTTTTCATATAAAAATCGATTCTTAGCTGAAAATACGGGTGATCACAGATTTTTGTCCTTTTGCCTCTATCTCTGCTGGTTAAGCTTTAAAATCGATTTTTATGTTTTTCATTAAAAAATCGATTTTTAGTTGAAAATATGGGTGATCACAGATTTTTGTCCTTTTGCCTCTATCACTGCTGGTTTATCTTTAAAATCGATTTTTATGTTTTTCATATAAAAATCGATTCTTAGCTGAAAATATGGGTGATCACAGATTTTTGTCCTTTTGCCCCTATCACTGCTGGTTAAGCTTTAAAATCGATTTTTATGTTTTTCATATAAAAATCCATTTTTAGTTGAAAATATGGGTGATCACAGATTTTTGTTCTTTTGCCTCTATCTCTGCTGGTTTAGCTTTAAAATCGATTTTTATGTTTTTCATTAAAAAATCGATTTTTAGTTGAAAATATTGGTTATCACAGATTTTTGTCCTTTTGCCTCTATCTCTGCTGGTTAAGCTTTAAAATCGATTTTTATGTTTTTCATTAAAAAATCGATTTTTAGTTGAAAATATTGGTTATCACAGATTTTTGTCCTTTTGCCTCTATCTCTGCTGGTTAAGCTTTAAAATCGATTTTTATGTTTTTCATATAAAAATCGATTTTTAGTTCAAAATATGGGTGATCACAGATTTTTGTCCTTTTGCCTCTATCTCTGCTGGTTAAGCTTTAAAATCGATTTTTATGTTTTTCATTAAAAAATCGATTTTTAGTTGAAAATATGGGTGATCACAGATTTTTGTCCTTTTGCCTCTATCTCTGCTGGTTTATCTTTAAAATCGATTATTATGTTTTTCATATAAAAATCGATTCTTAGCTGAAAATATGGGTGATCACAGATTTTTGTCCTTTTGCCTCTATCTCTGCTAGTTTAGCTTTAAAATCGATTTTTATGTTTTTCATATAAAAATCGATTTTTAGTTGAAAATATGGGTGATCACAGATTTTTGTCCTTTTGCCTCTATCACTGCTGGTTAAGCTTTAAAATCGATTTTTATGTTTTTCATATAAAAATCCATTTTTAGTTGAAAATATGGGTGATCACAGATTTTTGTCCTTTTGCCTCTATCTCTGCTGGTTTATCTTTAAAATCGATTATTATGTTTTTCATATAAAAATCGATTCTTAGCTGAAAATATGGGTGATCACAGATTTTTGTCCTTTTGCCTCTATCTCTGCTGGTTTAGCTTTAAAATCGATTTTTATGTTTTTCATTAAAAAATCGATTTTTAGTTGAAAATATTGGTGATCACAGATTTTTGTCCTTTTGCCTCTATCTCTGCTGGTTTAGCTTTAAAATCGATTTTTATGTTTTTCATAAAAAAATCGATTTTTAGTTGAAAATATGGGTGATCACAGATTTTTGTCCTTTTGCCTCTATCTCTGCTGGTTTAGCTTTAAAATCGATTTTTATGTTTTTCATTAAAAAATCGATTTTTAGTTGAAAATATGGGTGATCACAGATTTTTGTCCTTTTGCCTCTATCTCTACTGGTTTAGCTTTAAAATCGATTTTTAGTTGAAAATATGGGTGATCACAGATTTTTGTCCTCTTGCCTCTATCTCTGCTGGTTTAGCTTTAAAATCGATTTTTAGTTGAAAATATGGGTGATCACAGATTTTTGTCCTCTTGCCTCTATCTCTGTGATCACAGATTTTCGTCCTTTTGCCTCTATCTCTACTGGTTTAGCTTTAAAATCGATTTTTAGTTGAAAATATGGGTGATCACAGATTTTTGTCCTCTTGCCTCTATCTCTGCTGGTTTAGCTTTAAAATCGATTTTTAGTTGAAAATATGGGTGATCACAGATTTTTGTCCTCTTGCCTCTATCTCTGTGATCACAGATTTTTGTCCTTTTGCCTCTATCTCTGCTGGTTTAGCTTTAAAATCTATTTTTATGTTTTTCATATAAAAATCGATTTTTAGTTGTCCTTTTGCCTCTATCTCTGCTGGTTTAGCTTTAAAATCGATTTTTATGTTTTTCATATAAAAATCGATTTTTAGTTGTCCTTTTGCCTCTATCTCTGCTCGTTTAGCTTTAAAATCGATTTTTATGTTTTTCATATAAAAATCGATTCTTAGTTGAAAATATGGGTGATCACAGGTTTTTGTCCTTTTGCCTCTATCTCTGCTGGTTTAGCTTTAAAAACGATTTTTATGTTTTTCATATAAAAATCGATTTTTAGTTGAAAATATGTGTGATCACAGATTTTTGTCCTCTTGCCTCTATCTCTGCTGGTTTAGCTTTAAAATCGATTTTTATGTTTTTCATATAAAAATCGATTTTTAGTTGTCCTTTTGCCTCTATCTCTGCTCGTTTAGCTTTAAAATCGATTTTTATGTTTTTCATATAAAAATCGATTTTTAGTTGAAAATATGGGTGATCACAGGTTTTTGTCCTTTTGCCTCTATCTCTGCTGGTTTAGCTTTAAAATCGATTTTTATGTTTTTCATATAAAAATCGATTTTTAGTTGAAAATATGGGTGATCACAGGTTTTTGTCCATTTGCCTCTATCTCTGCTCGTTTAGCTTTAAAATCGATTTTTATGTTTTTCATATATAAATCGATTTTTAGTTGAAAATATGGGTGATCACAGGTTTTTGTCCATTTGCCTCTATCTCTGCTCATTTAGCTTTAAAATCGATTTTTATGTTTTTAATATAAAAATCGATTTTTAGTTGAAAATATGGGTATTCACAGATTTTTGTCCTTTTGCCTCTATCTCTGCTCGTTTAGCTTTAAAATCGATTTTTATGTTTTTCATATAAAAATCGATTTTTAGTTGAAAATATTGGTGATCACAGATTTTTGTCCTTTTGCCTCTATCTCTGCTGGTTTAGCTTTAAAATCGATTTTTATGTTTTTTATATATAAATCGATTTTTAGTTGAAAATATTGGTGATCACAGATTTTTGTCCTTTTGCCTCTATCTCTGCTCGTTTAGCTTTAAAATCGATTTTTATGTTTTTCCTTAAAAAATCGATTTTTTGTTGAAAATATGGGTGATCACAGGTTTTTGTCCATTTGCCTCTATCTCTGCTCGTTTAGCTTTAAAATCGATTTTTATGTTTTTCATATAAAAATCGATTTTTAGTTGAAAATATGGGTGATCACAGATTTTTGTCCTTTTGCCTCTATCTCTGCTGGTTTAGCTTTAAAATCGATTTTTATGTTTTTCATATAAAAATCGATTTTTAGTTGAAAATATGGTTGATCACAGATTTTTGTCCTTTTGCCTCTATCTCTGCTGGTTTAGCTTTAAATTCGATTTTTATGTTTTTCATATAAAAATCGATTTTTAGTTGAAAATATGGGTGATCACAGATTTTTGTCCTTTTGCCTCTATCTCTGCTGGTTTAGCTTTAAAATCGATTTTTATGTTTTTCATATAAAAATCCATTTTTAGTTGAAAATATGGGTGATCACAGATTTTTGTCCTTTTGCCTCTATCTCTGCTGGTTTAGCTTTAAAATCGGTTTTTATGTTTTTCATATAAAAATCGATTTTTAGTTGAAAATATGGGTGATCACAGATTTTTGTCCTTTTGCCTCTATCTCTGCTGGTTTAACTTTAAAATCGATTTTTATGTTTTTCATATAAAAATCGATTTTTGGTTGAAAATATGGGTGATCACTGATTTTTGTCCTTTTGTCTCCATCTCTGCTGGTTTAGCTTTAAAATCGATTTTTATATTTTATTAAAAAAATCGATTTTTAGTTGAAAATATGGGTGATCACAGATTTTTGTCCTTTTGCCTCTATCTCTGTTTGTTTAGCTTTAAAATCGATTTTTATGTTTTTCATATAAAAATCGATTTTTAGTTGAAAATATGGGTGATCACAGATTTTTGTCCTTTTGCCTCTATCTCTGCTGGTTAAGCTTTAAAATCGATTTTTATGTTTTTCATATATAAATCGATTTTTAGTTGAAAATATGGGTGATCACAGGTTTTTGTCCATTTGCCTCTATCTCTGCTCATTTAGCTTTAAAATCGATTTTTATGTTTTTCATATAAAAATCGATTTTTAGTTGAAAATATGGGTGATCACAGATTTTTGTCCTTTTGCCTCTATCTCTGCTCGTTTAGCTTTAAAATCGATTTTTATGTTTTTCATATAAAAATCGATTTTTAGTTGAAAATATGGGTGATCACAGGTTTTTGTCCATTTGCCTCTATCTCTGCTCGTTTAGCTTTAAAATCGATTTTTATGTTTTTCATATAAAAATCGATTTTTAGTTGAAAATATGGGTGATCACAGGTTTTTGTCCATTTGCCTCTATCTCTGCTGGTTTAGCTTTAAAATCGATTTTTATGTTTTTCATATATAAATCGATTTTTAGTTGAAAATATGGGTGATCACAGGTTTTTGTCCATTTGCCTCTATCTCTGCTCATTTAGCTTTAAAATCGATTTTTATGTTTTTCATATAAAAATCGATTTTTAGTTGAAAATATGGGTGATCACAGATTTTTGTCCTTTTGCCTCTATCTCTGCTCGTTTAGCTTTAAAATCGATTTTTATGTTTTTCATATAAAAATCGATTTTTAGTTGAAAATATGGGTGATCACAGGTTTTTGTCCATTTGCCTCTATCTCTGCTCGTTTAGCTTTAAAATCGATTTTTATGTTTTTCATATAAAAATCGATTTTTAGTTGAAAATATGGGTGATCACAGATTTTTGTCCTTTTGCCTCTATCTCTGCTGGTTTAGCTTTAAAATCGATTTTTATGTTTTTTATATATAAATCGATTTTTAGTTGAAAATATTGGTGATCACAGATTTTTGTCCTTTTGCCTCTATCTCTGCTCGTTTAGCTTTAAAATCGATTTTTATGTTTTTCCTTAAAAAATCGATTTTTTGTTGAAAATATGGGTGATCACAGGTTTTTGTCCATTTGCCTCTATCTCTGCTCGTTCAGCTTTAAAATCGATTTTTATGTTTTTCATATAAAAATCGATTTTTAGTTGAAAATATGGGTGATCACAGATTTTTGTCCTTTTGCCTCTATCTCTGCTGGTTTAGCTTTAAAATCGATTTTTATGTTTTTCATATAAAAATCGATTTTTAGTTGAAAATATGGGTGATCACAGATTTTTGTCCTTTTGCCTCTATCTCTGCTGGTTTAGCTTTAAAATCGATTTTTATATTTTATTAAAAAATCGATTTTTAGTTGAAAATATGGGTGATCACAGATTTTTGTCCTTTTGCCTCTATCTCTGTTTGTTTAGCTTTAAAATCGATTTTTATGTTTTTCATATAAAAATCGATTTTTAGTTGTCCTTTTGCCTCTATCTCTGCTGGTTAAGCTTTAAAATCGATTTTTATGTTTTTCATTAAAAAATCGATTTTTAGTTGAAAATATGGGTGATCACAGATTTTTGTCCTTTTTCCTCTATCTCTGCTGGTTTAGCTTTAAAATCGATTTTTATGTTTTTCATTAAAAAATCGATTTTTAGTTGAAAATATGGGTGATCACAGATTTTTGTCCTTTTTCCTCTATCTCTGCTGGTTTAGCTTTAAAATCGATTTTTATGTTTTTCATATAAAAATCGATTTTTAGTTGAAAATATGGGTGATCACAGATTTTTGTCCTTTTGCCTCTATCTCTGTTTGTTTAGCTTTAAAATCGATTTTTATGTTTTTCATATAAAAATCGATTTTTAGTTGTCCTTTTGCCTCTATCTCTGCTGGTTAAGCTTTAAAATCGGTTTTTATGTTTTTCATATAAAAATCGATTTTTAGTTGAAAATATGGGTGATCACAGATTTTTGTCCTTTTTCCTCTATCTCTGCTGGTTTAGCTTTAAAATCGATTTTTATGTTTTTCATATAAAAATCGATTTTTAGTTGAAAATATGGGTGATCACAGATTTTTGTCCTTTTTCCTCTATCTCTGCTGGTTTAGCTTTAAAATCGGTTTTTATGTTTTTCATATAAAAATCGATTTTTAGTTGAAAATATGGGTGATCACAGATTTTTGTCCTTTTGCCTCTATCTCTGCTGGTTTAACTTTAAAATCGATTTTTATGTTTTTCATATAAAAATCGATTTTTGGTTGAAAATATGGGTGATCACTGATTTTTGTCCTTTTGTCTCCATCTCTGCTGGTTTAGCTTTAAAATCGATTTTTATATTTTATTAAAAAAATCGATTTTTAGTTGAAAATATGGGTGATCACAGATTTTTGTCCTTTTGCCTCTATCTCTGTTTGTTTAGCTTTAAAATCGATTTTTATGTTTTTCATATAAAAATCGATTTTTTGTTGAAAATATGGGTGATCACAGATTTTTGTCCTTTTGCCTCTATCTCTGCTGGTTAAGCTTTAAAATCGATTTTTATGTTTTTCATATATAAATCGATTTTTAGTTGAAAATATGGGTGATCACAGGTTTTTGTCCATTTGCCTCTATCTCTGCTCGTTCAGCTTTAAAATCGATTTTTATGTTTTTCATATAAAAATCGATTTTTAGTTGAAAATATGGGTGATCACAGATTTTTGTCCTTTTGCCTCTATCTCTGCTGGTTTAGCTTTAAAATCGATTTTTATGTTTTTCATATAAAAATCGATTTTTAGTTGAAAATATGGGTGATCACAGATTTTTGTCCTTTTGCCTCTATCTCTGCTGGTTTAGCTTTAAAATCGATTTTTATATTTTATTAAAAAATCGATTTTTAGTTGAAAATATGGGTGATCACAGATTTTTGTCCTTTTGCCTCTATCTCTGTTTGTTTAGCTTTAAAATCGATTTTTATGTTTTTCATATAAAAATCGATTTTTAGTTGTCCTTTTGCCTCTATCTCTGCTGGTTAAGCTTTAAAATCGATTTTTATGTTTTTCATTAAAAAATCGATTTTTAGTTGAAAATATGGGTGATCACAGATTTTTGTCCTTTTTCCTCTATCTCTGCTGGTTTAGCTTTAAAATCGATTTTTATGTTTTTCATTAAAAAATCGATTTTTAGTTGAAAATATGGGTGATCACAGATTTTTGTCCTTTTTCCTCTATCTCTGCTGGTTTAGCTTTAAAATCGATTTTTATGTTTTTCATATAAAAATCGATTTTTAGTTGAAAATATGGGTGATCACAGATTTTTGTCCTTTTGCCTCTATCTCTGTTTGTTTAGCTTTAAAATCGATTTTTATGTTTTTCATATAAAAATCGATTTTTAGTTGTCCTTTTGCCTCTATCTCTGCTGGTTAAGCTTTAAAATCGGTTTTTATGTTTTTCATATAAAAATCGATTTTTAGTTGAAAATATGGGTGATCACAGATTTTTGTCCTTTTTCCTCTATCTCTGCTGGTTTAGCTTTAAAATCGATTTTTATGTTTTTCATATAAAAATCGATTTTTAGTTGAAAATATGGGTGATCACAGATTTTTGTCCTTTTTCCTCTATCTCTGCTGGTTTAGCTTTAAAATCGGTTTTTATGTTTTTCATATAAAAATCGATTTTTAGTTGAAAATATGGGTGATCACAGATTTTTGTCCTTTTGCCTCTATCTCTGCTGGTTTAACTTTAAAATCGATTTTTATGTTTTTCATATAAAAATCGATTTTTGGTTGAAAATATGGGTGATCACTGATTTTTGTCCTTTTGTCTCCATCTCTGCTGGTTTAGCTTTAAAATCGATTTTTATATTTTATTAAAAAAATCGATTTTTAGTTGAAAATATGGGTGATCACAGATTTTTGTCCTTTTGCCTCTATCTCTGTTTGTTTAGCTTTAAAATCGATTTTTATGTTTTTCATATAAAAATCGATTTTTAGTTGAAAATATGGGTGATCACAGATTTTTGTCCTTTTGCCTCTATCTCTGCTGGTTAAGCTTTAAAATCGATTTTTATGTTTTTCATATATAAATCGATTTTTAGTTGAAAATATGGGTGATCACAGGTTTTTGTCCATTTGCCTCTATCTCTGCTCATTTAGCTTTAAAATCGATTTTTATGTTTTTCATATAAAAATCGATTTTTAGTTGAAAATATGGGTGATCACAGATTTTTGTCCTTTTGCCTCTATCTCTGCTCGTTTAGCTTTAAAATCGATTTTTATGTTTTTCATATAAAAATCGATTTTTAGTTGAAAATATGGGTGATCACAGGTTTTTGTCCATTTGCCTCTATCTCTGCTCGTTTAGCTTTAAAATCGATTTTTATGTTTTTCATATAAAAATCGATTTTTAGTTGAAAATATGGGTGATCACAGGTTTTTGTCCATTTGCCTCTATCTCTGCTGGTTTAGCTTTAAAATCGATTTTTATGTTTTTCATATATAAATCGATTTTTAGTTGAAAATATGGGTGATCACAGGTTTTTGTCCATTTGCCTCTATCTCTGCTCATTTAGCTTTAAAATCGATTTTTATGTTTTTCATATAAAAATCGATTTTTAGTTGAAAATATGGGTGATCACAGATTTTTGTCCTTTTGCCTCTATCTCTGCTCGTTTAGCTTTAAAATCGATTTTTATGTTTTTCATATAAAAATCGATTTTTAGTTGAAAATATGGGTGATCACAGGTTTTTGTCCATTTGCCTCTATCTCTGCTCGTTTAGCTTTAAAATCGATTTTTATGTTTTTCATATAAAAATCGATTTTTAGTTGAAAATATGGGTGATCACAGATTTTTGTCCTTTTGCCTCTATCTCTGCTGGTTTAGCTTTAAAATCGATTTTTATGTTTTTTATATATAAATCGATTTTTAGTTGAAAATATTGGTGATCACAGATTTTTGTCCTTTTGCCTCTATCTCTGCTCGTTTAGCTTTAAAATCGATTTTTATGTTTTTCCTTAAAAAATCGATTTTTTGTTGAAAATATGGGTGATCACAGGTTTTTGTCCATTTGCCTCTATCTCTGCTCGTTCAGCTTTAAAATCGATTTTTATGTTTTTCATATAAAAATCGATTTTTAGTTGAAAATATGGGTGATCACAGATTTTTGTCCTTTTGCCTCTATCTCTGCTGGTTTAGCTTTAAAATCGATTTTTATGTTTTTCATATAAAAATCGATTTTTAGTTGAAAATATGGGTGATCACAGATTTTTGTCCTTTTGCCTCTATCTCTGCTGGTTTAGCTTTAAAATCGATTTTTATATTTTATTAAAAAATCGATTTTTAGTTGAAAATATGGGTGATCACAGATTTTTGTCCTTTTGCCTCTATCTCTGTTTGTTTAGCTTTAAAATCGATTTTTATGTTTTTCATATAAAAATCGATTTTTAGTTGTCCTTTTGGCTCTATCTCTGCTGGTTAAGCTTTAAAATCGATTTTTATGTTTTTCATTAAAAAATCGATTTTTAGTTGAAAATATGGGTGATCACAGATTTTTGTCCTTTTTCCTCTATCTCTGCTGGTTTAGCTTTAAAATCGATTTTTATGTTTTTCATATAAAAATCGATTTTTAGTTGTCCTTTTGGCTCTATCTCTGCTGGTTAAGCTTTAAAATCGATTTTTATGTTTTTCATTAAAAAATCGATTTTTAGTTGAAAATATGGGTGATCACAGATTTTTGTCCTTTTGCCTCTATCTCTGCTGGTTTAGCTTTAAAATCGATTTTTATGTTTTTCATTAAAAAATCGATTTTTGAAAATATTGGTGATCACAGATTTTTGTCCTTTTGCCTCTATCTCTGCTGGTTTAGCTTTAAAATCGATTTTTATCTTTTTCATTAAAAAATCGATTTTTAGTTGTCCTTTTGCCTCTATCTCTGCTGGTTAAGCTTTAAAATCGATTTTTATGTTTTTCATTAAAAAATCGATTTTTAGTTGAAAATATGGGTGATCACAGATTTTTGTCCTTTTGCCTCTATCTCTGCTGGTTTAGCTTTAAAATCGATTTTTATGTTTTTCATATAAAAATCGATTTTTAGTTGTCCTTTTGCCTCTATCTCTGCTGGTTAAGCTTTAAAATCGATTTTTATGTTTTTCATTAAAAAATCGATTTTTAGTTGAAAATATGGGTGATCACAGATTTTTGTCCTTTTGCCTCTATCTCTGCTGGTTAAGCTTTAAAATCGATTTTTATGTTTTTCATTAAAAAATCGATTTTTAGTTGAAAATATGGGTGATCACAGATTTTTGTCCTTTTGCCTCTATCTCTGCTGGTTTAGCTTTAAAATCGATTTTTATGTTTTTTATTAAAAATCGATTTTTAGTTGAAAATATGGGTGATCACAGATTTTTGTCCTTTTGCCTCTATCTCTGCTGGTTTAGCTTTAAAATCGATTTTTATGTTTTTCATTAAAAAATCGATTTTTAGTTGAAAATATGGGTGATCACAGATTTTTGTCCTTTTGTCTCTATCTCTGCTGGTTTAGCTTTAAAATCGATTTTTATGTTTTTCATTAAAAAATCGATTTTTAGTTGAAAATATTGGTGATCACAGATTTTTGTCCTTTTGCCTCTATCTCTGCTGGTTTAGCTTTAAAATCGATTTTTATGTTTTTCATTAAAAAATCGATTTTTAGTTGAAAATATGGGTGATCACAGATTTTTGTCCTTTTGCCTCTATCTCTGCTGGTTTAGCTTTAAAATCGATTTTTATGTTTTTCATTAAAAAATCGATTTTTAGTTGAAAATATTGATGATCACAGATTTTTGTCCTTTTGCCTCTATCTCTGCTGGTTTAGCTTTAAAATCGATTTTTATGTTTTTCATTAAAAAATCGATTTTTAGTTGAAAATATTGATGATCACAGATTTTTGTCCTTTTGCCTCTATCTCTGCTGGTTTAGCTTTAAAATCGATTTTTATGTTTTTCATATAAAAATCGATTTTTAGTTGTCCTTTTGCCTCTATCTCTGCTGGTTTAGCTTTAAAATCGATTTTTATGTTTTTCATTAAAAAATCGATTTTTAGTTGAAAATATGGGTGATCACAGATTTTTGTCCTTTTGCCTCTATCTCTGCTGGTTTAGCTTTAAAATCGATTTTTATGTTTTTCATTAAAAAATCGATTTTTAGTTGAAAATATGTGTGATCACAGATTTTTGTCCTTTTGCCTCTATCTCTGCTGGTTTAGCTTTAAAATCGATTTTTATGTTTTTCATTAAAAAATCGATTTTTAGTTGAAAATATTGATGATCACAGATTTTTGTCCTTTTGCCTCTATCTCTGCTGGTTTAGCTTTAAAATCGATTTTTATGTTTTTCATTAAAAAATCGATTTTTAGTTGAAAATATGGGTGATCACAGATTTTTGTCCTTTTGCCTCTATCTCTGCTGGTTTAGCTTTAAAATCGATTTTTATGTTTTTCATTAAAAAATCGATTTTTAGTTGAAAATATGGGTGATCACAGATTTTTGTCCTTTTGCCTCTATCTCTGCTGGTTTAGCTTTAAAATCGATTTTTATGTTTTTCATATAAAAATCGATTTTTAGTTGTCCTTTTGCCTCTATCTCTGCTGGTTAAGCTTTAAAATCGATTTTTATGTTTTTCATAAAAAAATCGATTTTTAGTTGAAAATATGAGTGATCACAGATTTTTGTCCTTTTTCCTCTATCTCTGCTGGTTTAGCTTTAAAATCGATTTTTATGTTTTTCATATATAAATCGATTTTTAGTTGAAAATATGGGTGATCACAGGTTTTTGTCCATTTGCCTCTATCTCTGCTCATTTAGCTTTAAAATCGATTTTTATGTTTTTCATTAAAAAATCGATTTTTAGTTGAAAATATGGGTGATCACAGATTTTTGTCCTTTTGCCTCTATCTCTGCTGGTTTAGCTTTAAAATCGATTTTTATGTTTTTCATTAAAAAATCGATTTTTAGTTGAAAATATGGGTGATCACAGATTTTTGTCCTTTTGCCTCTATCTCTGCTGGTTTAGCTTTAAAATCGATTTTTATGTTTTTCATATAAAAATCGATTTTTAGTTGTCCTTTTGCCTCTATCTCTGCTGGTTAAGCTTTAAAATCGATTTTTATGTTTTTCATAAAAAAATCGATTTTTAGTTGAAAATATGAGTGATCACAGATTTTTGTCCTTTTTCCTCTATCTCTGCTGGTTTAGCTTTAAAATCGATTTTTATGTTTTTCATATATAAATCGATTTTTAGTTGAAAATATGGGTGATCACAGGTTTTTGTCCATTTGCCTCTATCTCTGCTCATTTAGCTTTAAAATCGATTTTTATGTTTTTCATATAAAAATCGATTTTTAGTTGAAAATATGGGTGATCACAGATTTTTGTCCTTTTGCCTCTATCTCTGCTCGTTTAGCTTTAAAATCGATTTTTATGTTTTTCATATAAAAATCGATTTTTAGTTGAAAATATGGGTGATCACAGGTTTTTGTCCATTTGCCTCTATCTCTGCTCGTTTAGCTTTAAAATCGATTTTTATGTTTTTCATATAAAAATCGATTTTTAGTTGAAAATATGGGTGATCACAGATTTTTGTCCTTTTGCCTCTATCTCTGCTGGTTTAGCTTTAAAATCGATTTTTATGTTTTTCATTAAAAAATCGATTTTTAGTTGAAAATATTGGTGATCACAGATTTTTGTCCTTTTGCCTCTATCTCTGCTCGTTTAGCTCTAAAATCGATTTTTATGTTTTTCCTTAAAAAATCGATTTTTTGTTGAAAATATGGGTGATCACAGGTTTTTGTCCATTTGCCTCTATCTCTGCTCGTTTAGCTTTAAAATCGATTTTTATGTTTTTCATATAAAAATCGATTTTTAGTTGAAAATATGGGTGATCACAGATTTTTGTCCTTTTGCCTCTATCTCTGCTGGTTTAGCTTTAAAATCGATTTTTATGTTTTTCATATAAAAATCGATTTTTAGTTGAAAATATGGGTGATCACAGATTTTTGTCCTTTTGCCTCTATCTCTGCTGGTTTAGCTTTAAATTCGATTTTTATGTTTTTCATATAAAAATCGATTTTTAGTTGAAAATATGGGTGATCACAGATTTTTGTCCTTTTGCCTCTATCTCTGCTGGTTTAGCTTTAAAATCGATTTTTATGTTTTTCATATAAAAATCCATTTTTAGTTGAAAATATGGGTGATCACAGATTTTTGTCCTTTTGCCTCTATCTCTGCTGGTTTAGCTTTAAAATCGGTTTTTATGTTTTTCATATAAAAATCGATTTTTAGTTGAAAATATGGGTGATCACAGATTTTTGTCCTTTTGCCTCTATCTCTGCTGGTTTAACTTTAAAATCGATTTTTATGTTTTTCATATAAAAATCGATTTTTAGTTGAAAATATGGGTGATCACTGATTTTTGTCCTTTTGTCTCCATCTCTGCTGGTTTAGCTTTAAAATCGATTTTTATATTTTATTAAAAAATCGATTTTTAGTTGAAAATATGGGTGATCACAGATTTTTGTCCTTTTGCCTCTATCTCTGCTGGTTTAGCTTTAAAATCGATTTTTATGTTTTTCATATAAAAATCGATTTTTAGTTGTCCTTTTTCCTCTATCTCTGCTGGTTTAGCTTTAAAATCGATTTTTATGTTTTTCATTAAAAAATCGATTTTTAGTTGAAAATATGGGTGATCACAGATTTTTGTCCTTTTGCCTCTATCTCTGCTGGTTTAGCTTTAAAATCGATTTTTATGTTTTTCATTAAAAAATCGATTTTTAGTTGAAAATATTGGTGATCACAGATTTTTGTCCTTTTGCCTCTATCTCTGCTGGTTTAGCTTTAAAATCGATTTTTATCTTTTTCATTAAAAAATCGATTTTTAGTTGTCCTTTTGCCTCTATCTCTGCTGGTTAAGCTTTAAAATCGATTTTTATGTTTTTCATTAAAAAATCGATTTTTAGTTGAAAATATGGGTGATCACAGATTTTTGTCCTTTTGCCTCTATCTCTGCTGGTTTAGCTTTAAAATCGATTTTTATGTTTTTCATATAAAAATCGATTTTTAGTTGTCCTTTTGGCTCTATCTCTGCTGGTTAAGCTTTAAAATCGATTTTTATGTTTTTCATTAAAAAATCGATTTTTAGTTGAAAATATGGGTGATCACAGATTTTTGTCCTTTTGCCTCTATCTCTGCTGGTTTAGCTTTAAAATCGATTTTTATGTTTTTCATTAAAAAATCGATTTTTAGTTGAAAATATTGGTGATCACAGATTTTTGTCCTTTTGCCTCTATCTCTGCTGGTTTAGCTTTAAAATCGATTTTTATCTTTTTCATTAAAAAATCGATTTTTAGTTGTCCTTTTGCCTCTATCTCTGCTGGTTAAGCTTTAAAATCGATTTTTATGTTTTTCATTAAAAAATCGATTTTTAGTTGAAAATATGGGTGATCACAGATTTTTGTCCTTTTGCCTCTATCTCTGCTGGTTTAGCTTTAAAATCGATTTTTATGTTTTTCATATAAAAATCGATTTTTAGTTGTCCTTTTGCCTCTATCTCTGCTGGTTAAGCTTTAAAATCGATTTTTATGTTTTTCATTAAAAAATCGATTTTTAGTTGAAAATATGGGTGATCACAGATTTTTGTCCTTTTGCCTCTATCTCTGCTGGTTTAGCTTTAAAATCGATTTTTATGTTTTTCATTAAAAAATCGATTTTTAGTTGAAAATATGGGTGATCACAGATTTTTGTCCTTTTGCCTCTATCTCTGCTGGTTTAGCTTTAAAATCGATTTTTATGTTTTTCATTAAAAAATCGATTTTTAGTTGAAAATATGGGTGATCACAGATTTTTGTCCTTTTGCCTCTATCTCTGCTGGTTTAGCTTTAAAATCGATTTTTATGTTTTTCATTAAAAAATCGATTTTTAGTTGAAAATATGTGTGATCACAGATTTTTGTCCTTTTGCCTCTATCTCTGCTGGTTTAGCTTTAAAATCGATTTTTATGTTTTTCATTAAAAAATCGATTTTTAGTTGAAAATATGGGTGATCACAGATTTTTGTCCTTTTGCCTCTATCTCTGCTGGTTTAGCTTTAAAATCGATTTTTATGTTTTTCATTAAAAAATCGATTTTTAGTTGAAAATATTGGTGATCACAGATTTTTGTCCTTTTGCCTCTATCTCTGCTGGTTTAGCTTTAAAATCGATTTTTATCTTTTTCATTAAAAAATCGATTTTTAGTTGTCCTTTTGCCTCTATCTCTACTGGTTAAGCTTTAAAATCGATTTTTATGTTTTTCATTAAAAAATCGATTTTTAGTTGAAAATATGGGTGATCACAGATTTTTGTCCTTTTGCCTCTATCTCTGCTGGTTTAGCTTTAAAATCGATTTTTATGTTTTTCATTAAAAAATCGATTTTTAGTTGAAAATATGGGTGATCACAGATTTTTGTCCTTTTGCCTCTATCTCTGCTGGTTTAGCTTTAAAATCGATTTTTATGTTTTTCATTAAAAAATCGATTTTTAGTTGAAAATATGGGTGATCACAGATTTTTGTCCTTTTGCCTCTATCTCTGCTGGTTTAGCTTTAAAATCGATTTTTATGTTTTTCATTAAAAAATCGATTTTTAGTTGAAAATATGGGTGATCACAGATTTTTGTCCTTTTGTCTCTATCTCTGCTGGTTTAGCTTTAAAATCGATTTTTATGTTTTTCATTAAAAAATCGATTTTTAGTTGAAAATATGTGTGATCACAGATTTTTGTCCTTTTGCCTCTATCTCTGCTGGTTTAGCTTTAAAATCGATTTTTATGTTTTTCATTAAAAAATCGATTTTTAGTTAAAAATATGGGTGATCACAGATTTTTGTCCTTTTGCCTCTATCTCTGCTGGTTTAGCTTTAAAATCGATTTTTATGTTTTTCATTAAAAAATCGATTTTTAGTTGAAAATATTGATGATCACAGATTTTTGTCCTTTTGCCTCTATCTCTGCTGGTTTAGCTTTAAAATCGATTTTTATGTTTTTCATTAAAAAATCGATTTTTAGTTGAAAATATTGATGATCACAGATTTTTGTCCTTTTGCCTCTATCTCTGCTGGTTTAGCTTTAAAATCGATTTTTATGTTTTTCATATAAAAATCGATTTTTAGTTGTCCTTTTGCCTCTATCTCTGCTGGTTTAGCTTTAAAATCGATTTTTATGTTTTTCATTAAAAAATCGATTTTTAGTTGAAAATATGTGTGATCACAGATTTTTGTCCTTTTGCCTCTATCTCTGCTGGTTTAGCTTTAAAATCGATTTTTATGTTTTTCATTAAAAAATCGATTTTTAGTTGAAAATATGGGTGATCACAGATTTTTGTCCTTTTGCCTCTATCTCTGCTGGTTTAGCTTTAAAATCGATTTTTATGTTTTTCATTAAAAAATCGATTTTTAGTTGAAAATATGTGTGATCACAGATTTTTGTCCTTTTGCCTCTATCTCTGCTGGTTTAGCTTTAAAATCGATTTTTATGTTTTTCATTAAAAAATCGATTTTTAGTTGAAAATATTGATGATCACAGATTTTTGTCCTTTTGCCTCTATCTCTGCTGGTTTAGCTTTAAAATCGATTTTTATGTTTTTCATATAAAAATCGATTTTTAGTTGTCCTTTTGCCTCTATCTCTGCTGGTTTAGCTTTAAAATCGATTTTTATGTTTTTCATTAAAAAATCGATTTTTAGCTGAAAATATGGGTGATCACAGATTTTTGTCCTTTTGCCTCTATCTCTGCTGGTTTAGCTTTAAAATCGATTTTTATGTTTTTCATTAAAAAATCGATTTTTAGTTGAAAATATGTGTGATCACAGATTTTTATCCTTTTGCCTTTATCTCTGCTCGTTTAGTTTTAAAATCGGTTTTTATGTTTTTCATATAAAAATTGGTTTTTAGTTGAAAATTTGGGTGATCACAGATTTTTGTCCTTTTGCCTCTATCTCTGCTGGTTTATCTTTAAAATCGATTTTTATGTTTTTCATTAAAAAATATATTTTTAGAATAAATTATGTGTGATTACAGATTTTTGTCCTTTCGCCTCTAACTCTGCTGGTTTAGCTTTAAAATCAATTTTTGTGTTTTTCAATAAAAAATATATTTTTAGTATGAAATCATATTCTTATATAAAACTTTGAGAATCCCTTTCTGACACAAAAACAAATTGAAATAAACAGAAATTAGCAAGAAGATGAATCCAATCTAATGTGTCACTTTTGGATAAATTCTTTAAGACAAGAATGACAAATTTTTCTTAACGTTGTCCTCCTTTCGTCAACAATTAAAGGATTTAAATTCAGGAAAAAAAAACTTTAATCCCACAAATTTAAATGTTTTTCTTATAGTATTTGAACTCATAAATTATTCGCTTTCATATTTACCTTAACTTGAGAATGTTTTTTTATGCCACCATTTCTCCCCTAAAGATTTAAGGTATTTTGGGACGCATATTGTAAGAGGTAATACCTTTCATTTTGATATATAACTTCCCTTGTTCTATGGAGCAAATGAAAACAATGTTCGCTTTTTTTTTATTATTTTAATTGTTTGCATAATTTTAATGGCTGCTAAAATAAAATTTTTCTTAATATTTCTTTTTTAAACCCTAACTAAAATATGTATGAATTTTGCTATTTTATTTAGTTAGTTGCTGCTGTTGTTTTTTTTATGCTTTCATTTTTCACTAAATTTAATAAATCAACACAATTATTCCGCTGAATGTTTATTTGTTTTAATGCCGGAAAACTGGTATAAAAAAATGTTAAAGTTCTTGTAGCATTTTGTGTTGAGAATACAGGTATTGTACTACATGTCCATTTATACCTTTGCAACATACAAAATAAATGTTCATAAATGTTTGTACAACACACTCGAGTACTCATAGTACAAGTATGATGGACATAAATTATCTAAGAGGTTCTTTTCAAATTGCATTCGTCCGTGGATTTTTGCTTGAATTGAAGAATTTTATGTTAATTTTTTTCATTGTTGTTTTAAAGTTTCTCCCATTTATTTTATAGTTTTTTTGTTTGTGAAAATGCAACTGGAAATTGTTAAAACATAAATTATGAAATACAAAGCCTAGGAAATAACTTTACTTAATTTATTAATGTTTAAATGTTTATAATTATTAATGAATTTAATACATTAATGGAAATAAAATTCTTAAGAGTTTCTCTTAAGTAATTAATAAGAAAATTATTATCAAAATCAGGAAATTTTAAATTAAAAATCTTAAACCAAAACCTAATTTTGGGAAATTTTTTAGTAATTAATAAAAAACTATATTTATTTATTTTAATTCTTACTCTGTTATTAATCTTTATATTCCAACTTTAATCAATTTATATAAATCTGTTCATATGTTTTTTTTTTTTTTTAATTTTAAATATTTTTTCAATTTAATCCCTACACTTATTAAGGGATTTATAAAACATGTAGTTAAATTGCCATAAATCAATAAAGATCCGAAAGAAAAAATTACTGAATACGGAAGAAATAAAAAATCAGCAAAAATGTTTACAATAAACACATGTTTTATGTTTATTTGTCAAAAAAAAAAAAAAGGAACTGTTGTTACTCCAACAACTAAATACAAATTCATATGTCAGTTTATAAAGAAACCAAAAGCAGCCAACAAATGTCAATGTAAAAGGCGTCAAATTTTGCCAACTTTACAAAAAAAAAAAAAAAAAAAAGAATACGAAAAACATAAAGCAAAAATTTTGTGAAAATATTTCCACAGCCAAAAGAATTTCATTTCACTTAATACATACAATTTAACAGCAAAATATCCTTCACATGATAAACATATGTAAGTGAAAATAAGCATAAATATTTAGGTATGAGATTTGGTGCTGAGTTTCTTAGGGCAGGGGAATCGGAATCTGTCAGAGATGACTTTAATTGAACCCTACACCAAGGAATGAATAAATGAAGCATAAAAAGACCTTGATTTGTTTTTATTTTATTTATTGTACTTGTGAAAGACTTGTTATCCTTTTGATTTTTTTCTAAAAAAATTTAGATTAACAGAAAAAAATATTGGTTTTTATTATACCCTTCACCACAGGTGAAGTAAGATTTGTAAGTTCTATAATATTCATCTAAGACCACAAAAAATATATATATTTATATTCTGGATACTTATTGATAGGGAAGTCGATATAACGATATCCGTCTGTCTGTTGAAATCAGTTTTTAGAAACCTCTTGTTATCGAATATATATATGAGCAAAATCGGTTAATAAATAGTCGAGATATCGCCAAAACACTGAAGATACCTTCAAAAGTCGTTTTTGATGTCGGCTTTTTCAAAAACCTATATATATTTCCCTACCAGCACACTATGGTTTCGCCGACCACTTTTCTTGGCCAAAACTAATTTTGGTAACATTTTCTCTTTGTGTTTTAATTATCGTGGTTTTGTAGCAAGCACTTCAAAACGCCAAAAAAATAAGTTTTTTTTCTACTTTTACTAATTTGTCTTCATAATACAACAGGTCAAAGTTCAGTTTCTTAAGCAAATTTAAAATATGTATAAAAAAGGTGCCTTTTTTCAACGGTTTTCATTAATTTATAATTATTGAGTACAACAATTTTTTAAATAAGTTTATTATGGAAAATATATCTTAGGATAAGTACTTTTACAATTGAATACGAAATCAGTTAGAACTTGTTATCATCTTAGAAAAATACAGTTTGTTTTACAAAACCCAAAATAAAATTGGTTTCGTAAGAAATATTACATTTCATTAGACCTCCAAGTTTTTGGTCAAAATTGGTAAAGAAAAACTCAACGGAAGATTCATTTTTTTCGTATAAGTTAGCATTGGAAATTCTTATCATTTACAAAGGTCTAACCAATGAATAAAAATGCCTATATAAGAAATAAAATAGCAGATATTACTAAAATATAGTTGTGTATCAAAATTAATGCTGCTAAAGTAAAATTCACGCCTTTAGGTTGAGTTATAAGTGAAATATTTGCAATTTTCCTTTGGAATGACTTTACTTCTGACGCATAAAAAGTATAAAAATTAAATTTTTGAAATACAAAATAAATACATTAAATTGTTTTGATTTTCATTTAAATCATATTTCAAACAAGATAATTTATTTTTTTTTTCCATGTGAAATCTCTAACAGTTCAAACGTTACATAATTATTTCCAGAAAAAATTAGTTATCAATTTAAAAAAAAAAAATTTGATTGAGTTGGTTACGTTTTTATCCCTACTTAATGTTTAAGCTGCTGTAGCTATATCTAAGTACTTTTTTAATTTATATCAATTTAAATTTGTATTGAAAATTTTTATAAAATTCGAAAAAAAGACAGCTATATTATTTTCTAAAATCCCAAAGATTGCTAATTCCAGAGGTATGCGGTTTCCAAAACCCTAGTTTATCCCAAAGCTGTTGTCAAAGTCAATTATCAAGTTTACGATTTATGTGGATTTAACACAATTTCTAAAAAAAAATTAAGTCTTAAGGCATATCTGACTTGAGAATTTTTGTAAACTTTGTCAACTTTATGTTTCTTATACATTAATAAGAATAATTTATATTTTCTTAAATTTCTTATTAGACTTAACGCACAGTTTTGTTTCTAAAAAATATATTGATTGCAATATTGTTCATATATACTCGCAGAGAAAAAATATAGTTAAACATTGCTATGCAAACATATCATGGTAAAAAGTTTTTTATGATCACTGGAATAATTATATTTTATAGAAATCAAATATTTGTTTCCGAAACTAAAGTATTTTGTAGTAAACATGAAATATGTTTGGAAATAGAACAACAAAAATGTTTTTGACAATCATATTTTATGTATACTGCCAAAATAATTTTGTAACGGAAAAGAATATTCGATCAATTATAAAATGGTTGTTGCAATTATATAAATTATTCCAGAGAGAATTCAAGGTCTGTAATTTAAGAACATATAACCCAATGTCGAAATTTGTATCGAAATATTTCTCCGTAAAGATGTCTTTCAGAATGTCCAGAATGTTTTCATTAAAACCCCTTTTTCATTAAAAAATATTTTGCAAATTCCAAAACGTGTCTTTTTATATCCTACACCACCAAATTATGGGTATTATGTGTTTGTGCAAAGTTGTAACGCAGAGAAAAAATCATCGGACCCCACCTTAACGAATACCATTCGACTCAGAATCACTTTCTGAGTCGATTTAACGATGTCCGTCCGTCCGTCTGGCTGGCTGTCCATGTAAAGCTTGTGGGCAAAGTACAGGTCGCAATTTTGAAGATAATTTGATGATCGGCCCATTATTTCACCTAGCCCCCATACAAATGTCCTCCCGGAATACAGTTTTAACACTTATAGATGCCTTAAAAATAGGAATATTTTAATGAAATTTTGTACAAATAAGTTCTATATCTGTCTGCCAAATTTCATGAAGATTGGTCCATAACTGACCATAGCTCCCATATAAACTCCTCTCCCGAAAATCACTAACATTTATAAATCCCATACAAATGTTAGTATTATGTTAATATTTAACACAAGTAAGTTAAATACACACGTAAAACAATATTATGTGGATCGAAATGGTGTAGGGTATCATATAGTCGGGCTTGACTGACTATATTTTCTTCTCTCGTTTATATTTGAAGAAGATATCGAAATAAAAGTTGTTCATATTGAAGTTGTTATGTTTATCTAATCTCTATTGAAAGGAGATTCGGAAGATATCGGAAGAATAGTATTATATAAAAAAAAAGAAACAATTTCTTGCAATTTTTGAATTTTAAGAGGCAAATAACTCGCTAGCTATATAAAAATAAATAAATTTAATGAAATACAAGAAAACAGAAATTGTCACCCATCGAATATTCTTCCTTAAAAGAAAGTTAAATTCGTTTTCAAAAGTCTCAGGAGTCGTATCTGATATCAAAAATTATAGTTTAAAATAGAAGTGTTAAAATATTGAGTATTTGAGTTAATACTAACCATTTTTGAAATTTTCTATAAAATCATTCGATTTCTATAAAACTGACTTAAAAATTCGAAAAATATTTTTGACAGATTTTTGCAAGAACGAAGACCGTAGCTTATATTAGGACTTCAGAATGACTAAAAACTCGTTTTGGGCGATATCTGGGTTAATACTTGCCTATAACTCGGTAATTTATGAATCTATCTAATCTAATAACTGTCTTTAAGGATTTTAAAACTCATTAAAAATATATATATATCACTTTTTAAGAGTTTATTAACAATAATATACATTAATTAATTTCTGTTCGATCCTTTAACAGAATATAAACTATATTGTGGTATGTAGGGTATTTTTAAGAAAACAACCAGCGAATTCTTGTTGATACCACAAGAAAACGTGTGTCACTTTAAAAAGGTCATAAATTAATATTGTGTCTGGAGCAACAACAACAAAAAACAAAAACTTTAAGATTACAAAAAAAATCCAAATAAGGGAAGTTCAAAAGAGGGTGGTGATATGGTATTCGCAGACTTACATAAAATTAACAAAATGTCAGTTTAATATGAAACAATTAAAATTAAATTTTGTATTATATACAAGTTTTATTTTTCAAATTCCAACTCTAAAATTATAAAATTTAAATTAAAGACATTTAAGGAACTTAAGAAAAATATGAAATTTCTTATATCTTTAAATCTTTAAAAATCATAAATCATTTAATTTTTTTTTTTGTTAGAGACAAACAACACTAGTTAGAGGAATGCTTTTGATTGGCATCAACGCCTAGAAGACTATATTTTCTATTTGTCTGTCTGTTGGTTTGACTCTTTTCTCTTGTTCCTTTTTTTTTATCCCAAGTTTTATTGTTGTTTTGATGAAAAGTCACGTTCCAAGTTACTATTGTATCTATTGTTATGGTTGTCTTTTTGTAAAGGAATGAATGAATGACTTGATATTGTTTGTTGTATCTTGTATTTATGATGGTTGTTGTGTTTTGATGGTTTTGGTTTCATTGGTCTATGTGTCATACGTCTGACAGTTCATTAAAAGAAAATGTAACGAGTCATTTAAAGAGTTTATTTTTATTTGATGGCAAACAAGTAGAATTTATGAAATAAATGTTTTGTTTGTTTGGTTAGAAATTCTTCACATGAGAGACTTATACGCAAAAGGATGTAAAAAAAAGCCTTTTTTTATCTCATTTTTATAAAAATAAATTTTATTGAAAATTTCCTATAAAAGGAAATTTCATCAAAAATTTCCTATAAAAAGAAATTTTATCGAAAATTTCTTATAAAAGGAAATTTTATCTATTGAAAATAGCGTTGTTTTATCGTCGGCTGAGGTAACTTAGTCGCCTAAAGGGTCTAGTTACGGATCCACAAACCTTAAGTAATAAGACGTTTGATTTACCCTTTCTGGGGGTTAAAATAATTCTTATCTTTATTGAATATTTATTTCAAATACAAAACATTTAGTACGAGAGAATAACTACGATAATGATGAATCAGATTCTATCGGCTTCAATCACTTCTTCTTCAACTAGGCTTATTAGGTTCTTCCTTCTTCATCAACTAGGCCTATTACGTTTCTTCGGCTTATATCATGTTCGGTTATTCGGCTTATAGTAAGATCGGTTCAGTTATTCGGCTTATAATAGGATCGGTTCGGTTATTCGGCTTATAATAGGATCGGTTCGGTTATTCGGCTTATAATATTATCGGTTCGGTTATTCGGCTTGTTGCAGAATCGGTTCAAGTTTTCGGCTTATAATAGGATCGGTTCAGTTATTCGGCTTGTAAAAGAATCGGTTCAATTATTCGGCTTATAACAGAATCGATTCGGTTATTCGGCTTATAATAGTATCGGTTCGTTTATTCGGCTTATAACATGATCGGTTCAGTAGTAAAATTAAAATCAGCATTGTATGTAGGGTTTCGACGCACATTCCGCTGTCAATCTGGTTCGGGTTTACGACGGAATTTGTTTCTGGTTCAGGTGGCAGCTTCGGGGAACGGCTAACCGAAGTCATCTGTGAGAACGAGCAGCTCGAGGCCAAAATTTTCTATTGAAAGAAAATTTTGTGAAGGTTTCTGATTGAAAGAAAATTTATTGAAAATTTTCTAAAGAAGGCAAATTTATTGAAAAAGTTCTATTGAATGAAAGAAAATTTATTGAAAATTTATTTTCTATAGAAAGAAAATATATTGAAAATTGTCTATAGAAAGAAAATTTATCGAAAATTTACCAAAAACATTCCATATAAAGAAAAATTTCTATGAATATATCAGGGAGTAATTACTTGAAATCTGAAGTTCAGAACTTAAGAGGCATAACAGAGTATAAGATCCTTGCTTTCGGTGGAGTGAGTCCTTTTAAAATATGGAAGGGATTGTGTGGAAGTTTTTAAAAAAATTATTTGAATATTTCTCTCACGCTTTTGATTTTTTTAGTATTAAATTAGTTTACTACATGTTACATGTAGCTTTTCACTTTTTTTCTCATGCAAATATTTATATTTCAGTCAATAGTTGACACATAAACCTAATCTGATACATACTTATCAAACCAATACTCCCTGTATGTCTCAGTTTGTGTCAACATTTCCTTTCGTTAAACGAAAGTGAAACTGCTGTTTCAAAACGCAACAAGATCATTGAGAGTGAATGATAGTGTAAACATAGTACAGACAGTATGTAACAAAAGTATGTGAGCAATATGAGGACAAAGAAATAAATAAATATTAATTAACAGAATCGTCTACGAATTAGAAATACATTGTGTTTTAAAATCGTAAAGAGACTTTTCATTCATAATTTTTTCAAATCTTCTTTATAGTTCATTTTATAATTTAATACATATTTTACGTACTGTAACTTAATATAATTCAGATAAACACCAGTTTTACAATTAGCACTAGTTTCAAAATATAAATAGAAAATGCTGTTGTGACTTTAAACAACATGTTTATTAACGGCCGTCCGTCTGTCCGCTTGTCCGTTAATTTTATCCAAAAAGGAAGTTAAGTAGACATACAGCTTAGAAATAGAAAACAACTGCGCTGTCTTAGTACCACAGCAGCAGTAACAAGAAAATCTAAAACTACTTGAATTTAAATTAAAATAGAGTTTGTAATTAAAATAGTTATAATAAAAATGTTGAATTCTAATGACTATAGCTGCTGCTGCTATAAATGATGAGAAATGCAATATTGATATTACATGATTTGTTGTGGTATCAATTACCAGTATTTATTTACTTTAAAAAAAATTAACTTTTGTAAATATTGTGTACATACGGAGTAACCGAACGACCAACCACTAAAATCAATTTCCTGTGTACTAACAGTCGATTGTCAACTTTAATACACTAAAATGACCAATTTTATGCAAAAAATCTTAAGAAAAAAATTAAAGTAGAATAAAACAAATAAAGAATAAAAATGTACTATTAAATGATATGAAGATAAAAAACAAACAAACATTATACTTGCAGTTGAAAAAAAAAAATGTACTTCGAAGTGATTTAAATACAAATTTGTGCAGCGACCTTGATTGCTGGCAGCATTTTATAGCCAAATCGTGAAATACAAGTACGAAAACTAACTAAAAATAACAACATTGTCAAGTCATACAAAACACTGAGAGAAATTTTTATTCGATAGTTTTGAAAATAAACTTGTTAAAAATGGATCCGTTTTGTATGAATAGTATTATCATTAAAAATTGGCATTTCAAAAACTTATTCTTCAGAAAGACTACTATTTTCCCAAAGATGAAAACGTATGAAATAAGTGCAATAGTATTTCAAAACTAATACTAAGTATTTTCTAAGTTTTAATACCTTTTTTCGAAGAATGTATTTTGAAAAAGGTATTGTTGTTATTCAAGAAATAAATAAATAAATAAATAAATAAATAAATAAATAAATAAATAAATAAATAAATAAATAAATAAATAAATAAATAAATAAATAAATAAATAAATAAATAAATAAATAAATAAATAAATAAATAAATAAATAAATAAATAAATAAATAAATAAATAAATAAATAAATAAATAAATAAATAAATAAATAAATAAATAAATAAATAAATAAATAAATAAATAAATAAATAAATAAATAAATAAATAAATAAATAAATAAATAATAAATAAATAAATAAATAAATAAATAAATAAATAAATAAATAAATAAATAAATAAATAAATAAATAAATAAATAAATAAATAAATAAATAAATAAATAAATAAATAAATAAATAAATAAATAAATAAATAAATAAATAAATAAATAAATAAATAAATAAATAAATAAATAAATAAATAAATAAATAAATAAATAAATAAATAAATAAATAAATAAATAAATAAATAAATAAATAAATAAATAAATAAATAAATAAATAAATAAATAAATAAATAAATAAATAAATAAATAAATAAATAAATAAATAAATAAATAAATAAATAAATAAATAAATAAATAAATAAATAAATAAATAAATAAATAAATAAATAAATAAATAATCAAATAAATAAATAAATAATAAATAAATAAATAAATAAATAAATGTTATGTTATTCTCCAAAAATATGACGCAATATTCTGCTAAACCCAAGATATGCAAAAATATGCTGCACCAAATCCATACCAAATTCCTTAAATTTATTATAAAGGATAAATAATTAGCCGTTTGGTTAATATGAATCACAGCAAACATATTATAATGCCTATTTTCGGTTGCCCTGTTAATTACCAGCAGTTCAATCATTTTTTTTCTGAGTGTATTTAAAAACTCATATTTGCTACTAATGATGGCTATTAGGGCAACATTTACATAAACGATTCTTAAAAACAATGTGGACCAACAACAACAACAACTAAAATGAAACTCAAATAAACGTTAAAAGAGTAAAAGACAAGTTTGTTGAATGAAAAATTTGCAATTTTTACAATTGATCACAATCAAATATGTTGTCGTCGTCATTGTTGTGGTCGTCATCTGGTCATTTTATATTATCAGAAGCAGCAGCAAACAACAACTATTGTATAAGAACAACATCATTATCAACAATATCATGATTTCTGTGGTTCTTGATCATTGTATCAACAACAAATCTACATCTGTTAGTACCACACAAAACAACAACAACAATAACTACAACAACTGTTATTGCTTAAGATTTTTGTTAACAGCATCCGCTGTTGATTGCTGCTAATGCTATTGTTGTATGTAGTTGTTATTGTAAATTCACAATTCGCATGTTTTAAAATTGTTGTAGTTGTTGTTGTCTTATGTTTAAAGTTCTTTTGTAAATTTTTCTGTTACGCGCTCCACTGATCTTGTTGATGATGATTGCTACAATCTATATTTTGTGGTTTGTTTGGTGATGATGGTGGCCATTTAAAAATTTAGTTGCTACTATTTTCCATTAACTGTATTCATATTGACCACAAAACAATTTAAGAATTTAAATGATTTCACTACAAAGGTGACCAAGTTTTAAAGGAATTTATAGAATTTAAGGGTAAATTAGGGATATGAGGAAATTTAAAAATAAAAGATAAAGGGATTAAAATTTTGACAGTCCGTAACTCTGTAAACGTAACTCTGGCAACTCTAAGCATTTTTTAGCATCATAAATGTTCGATTGTTAGTGTTATTAAATGTATGCAACTTTAACCTCTTGCAATATTTATTTAATGTTAAAATGCGTTTTGTGGTCATTTATCTGAAAAAAGAAAGAAAATAAATTATAGAGTAATGGAATCTATAAAAGTATGTAATGGAAATATAAATCAATTGATTGTAAAATTGCTTAAACAAATAACAAAATCATTTTAGTTATTTAAAAAAAAGTTCCACAGACAAAATTAACACTTTTAAGAAAGTTATTAAATAAAATATAAGTTTAGTATATGTTTTATGATATCATATCTAAAATAATGTTATTTATATTTTATTAGCCAAATAAAAGCCTTCAGATTTTCTTAAAATTTAAGCTGCCATCAGTTTTTACTTTCAAAGTTCCACTCCAACGTAATATTATGTATTCGTATACTTTATTTTACACGTAGTAAAAGTATCGGCACACAATTGGTCACAGGTGTAATATAAGACCCTTCCTCGAGTTATAATGCACATATATATGGTCGGGATTGACCGACTATATCCTCTTTTTTCGTTTTTTTTTTTTAACAAAATGTAAAAATATATTTTATGCTAAAACAAGTTTTTGTTAATTTTTTAAATTAAATGTGAGTAAGACCCCTAGCGTAAAGAGAACCAGTTCAAAACTAGTCACGTGACAGGTTCTCAGGGCTCCTGTATCCTGGGACCTATCAGGTTCAGTGTCGATTAACATAATAAAAATTTGGATTAAAATTCGTTAATTGTTTAATTTTTAAACACTTTATTATTATTTTTATTAAATTATGTTTCTTTTAATTTTATAATTTATCGTTAATGTCGATGGTGGAAACCAGGATCGAACCCATGTTCATCTAACGCAACGGTTCTCAAATGGGCATCCGCGACCCACAAGGGGTCGTGAAGTGTTCCTGAAACATATTCTTAAACATAAATTTTTAATATAAATATTATTTAAAAGTTCAAATGAAAATTCCAATAATAACATGAAACTTTTAAATAAATGGAAATACACCTTTTTACAAAATATACCCAAATTAAAGATAAATTAAAATGAGTTCTTTTTAGAAACTACTAATGAGAAACCTTTAATGAAAATGAAAATACTTCAAAAAGACAACTACAATCGAACGAAGAAAGCATGCTGCCCAATAGAGTGTCGATATAGGAACACCTATCGAATGATGTGTAAAAATTTGTTTATGTCATGGACCCATACATTTTAGTGAAATTTTAGATTTTTTATTCGAAATAAGTATAAAAATATTCGTAATTTTTTACTGTTTATGGGAACAATATTTTAATTTAAAACGTTTAATAAAAAACGTTTTAACCCATTTGATGATTAATTTTTTGTACAAATTTGGAAAATCATATATTATTAACAGTACTTATTACTACAATGCTAATTTTAAATATTTTAGCCATAAAGGGAGCAAAATTATAAAATTCTTATAATTTTTTTAAGAAAAACATTGAATTTTATTACGGAACCAACAGTTTTGCGAAAATATGTTAAAATATATTTTTTATAATTTTTAAATGAACCTATTTCAAGACCCAACTCAAAACTAATTTTTAGACAAAATTTTATAGATCCGTTACTTCCAATCGATGGTAGGGAACTGAAGGTTAATTTTAAAAATTTTTTTAATATTTTTCCCATATTAAGTAAATTTTTACGCATCGTTTGGTGGATCTTTCTACAAAATTTTTTCTACGGGACACAACATCCGGCTATATAAAGAAAATTTGCTAAAGCAACTTTATTATTTAAAAACAGAGGTACTACGTTCATTTTAAAAGAGTTGAAATTCGCTGAATTTAATTTTGAACAGATTTGAAAGCATCTTAAATAGTTAAAATATAGCAAAGTATGCGCTTGTTGGCTCCAAATCCCTAAAAATATTAAACAAATTTTCTTCAACATTAATTTTTATGTAAAAATATATTTTTTACTATTTTGTCCCTCAAAACACAGATTCGATTTTATGCACACAGTGAATATTAGATTTATTATACGCGTCTGTAAATATTCTAGGAAATCAATTTCGAAATTATTAATATTAATTTTTAAAATTACTTTATAATTTTGAAATTTGTCAAAGGTTTAGTGCGTCGCGCTACCATTGCAATGTCAGAAGGGGGTCGTGAAGCGATGTCTTGTGAGAACCCCTGATCTAACGTATGTTATGTTTTATAGTCTTCAATGCTAACCACTCAGCCACTGATTGTTATTGCGAGTGATTTGCAAATTCCGCACTTAACAAGAATATTATAAATTGACTCTCAACTGTTAAATAGTGAGTGTGTTTGTGTCAACTATTTCTCAATTGCTCCATTACTGCAATTGCCACAGATTTACCGCAGGGACGTTAGTCATTAAAAACGAATAGTTAATGTGGTCCCAAGTTCAAATCTCACTGACGGCAAAATTTTTTCGTTTTTTTTTTATTTTTATTTATGTACATATTTTTAATAACTACATGAATTCGTGGATAACTCAAACAAATGTAACTAGTTATTTAGATAAAACATAATACTGGTCGACAAAAAAAAAAAAAAATAATAATAATTATATGTGGACTAGATTAGAGACTAGAATTCTGCATGCTAAACTCGCATCAGCTTTCAGTTTTTTCCCATCAGGTCGAGATTTTTTTCACTATAACTCGAGAACGGTACGAACGATTTATATAAATGATACACCAAAATATGCAGAATCAAATTTTTATCCGCTCAATAGTTTAGGATGTATTTCGAAATAAGTGTCCGAAAAAATTTGTTCATGCTAAATTCAAGATTTCTTTTTTTGTACTAAAATTTCTTTTTAAAAGTGAAACCATTAAAAATGTTTCAGTTTATCATCTTTATCTCAAAGCTGGTAAAATTACGAGTAAGTAAAGCCACGTATCATAAAAATTTATGCACAAATATTGATTCCATTCATAGTTAAGTTAGGATACCCATGCATACCTACAGTTAAGTGGAATAACTCGATAACTTTTTGTCCTATTAAGATATATATATTAAATTGTCTTTAAGCTGAATTTAAATAATTTGTTGTTCAGTTATTATTTCCGTAGTTATTCGGTAATTAGTACCGATTTTTTTTTTTTTTTTTTTAAATGGAGAAAGATTTCATCCATAACTCTGAGCGAATAAAAAATATTGTTGAAGACAATTTTCGTATGCATCATTTATCAAAATCGTGTAAACGGTTCTTGAGTTATAATCTAAATTGTCAAACCATACACGAGTTTTATAGTGTGACAGCTGAATAAGGTGATGATATTATTCATGCCGTGATGGAAAGAAAGTGAAAGCATTTTCTTGTTTAACTTTAAAAAATTAAAAAAAAAACACATTTTTTTGCCTACCACTATATTTCTACTCAATTGTATGTAACATGGGTATTTTTACTTAACTGTGAATAAAATCAAGATTTATTCATCAATTTTGATGATACATGCCTTATTTTATTCGCAGCAATACTAGCTTAAAAAACTGATAAACTGAAACATTTTTAATATATTCGTTTATCAACAGAAATTTTAGTAACAAAAAAATCTAAAATTTTGCATAAAATAGTTTTTTTTTCGGCCATTTATTTCAAAATAACTTCGAAACTATTGAGCACATAAAAAAATTAAGTTTGGTGCATCACTTATGTCAATCGTACACACCGTTCCTGAGTTATAAGGGAATATACTAGAGTAATGACCTTGCTATGGCCGAAATATTAGACACGCCTATAAAAAAATCCGGTCCTGATGGAAAAAAACTGAAAGCAAATTCATGTTTAGCATATCAAAATGCATCAAGTTCAACTATTCGTCTTTTGTGGGGGATTTTGTCGACCAGTGTTATTTTTTAAGCAAAAATTATTACCCATAGAGAATATTTATGTTATAATTATAAATTCACTAAATTGTATTTAAGAAATACCAAAAACTAATGAGAATAAAAAAGTAAATGCGTTTTTAATTAAAAACTATTTTTATGAAAAATTTAAATTTTAACCTAAAACTAATTTTTAACAAAAATACTAATAATAATAATATTTAGACAACACAGTTATACAAATGAAAATATGCTGCTAATAAATCGGTAATTTTTCACCAGGAGATGATTAGAATTTAAAGTTTAAGCCAGAGGGTAACACATAGAGGAGAAACTCTATATTGAAAATTTGAAAATATTGTTTTGCAAAAACAAAAAAAAAAAAATACGTTTATATTTTCCTTTAAAACAACAAAATCTATCTGATTGCATGCATTTATTGTTGCATGAGTTTTTTTTTTTTAACAACAGACTTAGGTTTTTATACCCACTATCAAAAAGATGGGGGGTATATTGATTTTTTCATTCCGTGTGTAACATGTCGAAGGAGTCATTTAAGACCCCACAAAGTATATATTTTCTGGGTCCTGGTTAGATTCTGAGTCGATCTAGCTATGTCCGTCCATCTGTCCGTCTATCCGTTTGTCTGTCTGTTGAAAACAGGAAAGGGCTCGAACGGGACAAAGTAGGGGAATGAAATTTGGCACAAATATTTATCCTATATGAGGTTTGTTATACCCTACACCACTATAGGTGGTTGGGGTATTATGTGTTTGTGCTGATGTTTGTAACGCATAGAAAACGTTATCCAACACCCACCTTAAAGTATACCAATCGACTCAGAATCACTTTTTAAATCGATCTAACGATGTCCGTCCGTCCGTCCGTCTGGCTGGACGGCTGGCTGTCCATGTAAACCTTGTGCACAAAGTACAGGTCGCAATTTTGAAGATAATTGAATGAAATTTGGCAGGACTTTTATGACACAAGGACGAAGCCTATTGAAATTTGTTATGATCGGTCCATTATTTCACCTACCCCCCATATAAATGTCCCACCGGAATTAAGTTTCAACACTAAAAAATGCCTTAGAAATAAGAATATTTTATTGAAACTCGGTATAAAGAAGTTTTATATAAGTATCAAACTTTGTACCAAATTTTATGAAGATCGGTCCACGATTAACCATAGCTCCCATATAAACCCCTGTTCCGAAAATCGCTTTAACGTGCATAAATCCCATACTAATGTTAGTATCAAGTTAATATTCGACACAAATAAGTTTTATATAAATAGAAACAACATTTCCAAATTTTATTAGAATCGGTTCATAATTTACCACAGCTCACATATAAACCCACTTTCGAGAATCGACCTAAAGTACATAAAATCAAGTAGATATTAGTATCAACGTATTATTCTGTATTTGTATATTTTATTTTACATTTAGTAAAAATATTGATCTAATATAGGTCTCCTTCCCGAATTTTTATGGTCATACGTAATGGTGTAGGGTATTATATGGTCGGTCTTGACCGACTATACCTTTTTTCTCGTTTAGTATTGAAAATGGGCAAAATCGGTTCATAAACAAAAGTTGTGGGCTAAAAACTAGAACCGTTTCATACTTTTCTGCTGATATCTCTTAAAAAAACTATGTACGATAACGAAATTTTGTATAAATAGTTTGGGGGTCGATATAAACTCGAAACCAAAAATGGGCGTGGTCCACCCACTTTACCGCTCACCTTCCATATAACGTAAAATTTTAAGAATTTGATGGTGGGTATATAGATTCGACCGAGCCGAATATAACATTCGCGCTTGTTGACAATTACTTATAACTCTTTGGTTTAAGCTTATGAGCAGTGCTATGGGATTTCAAATTAGTGTACATCTGATGTGCATTTTCCTAATTTTTTATTTATATACTAATATATATTAAAATTTTATTTATTCTCTGTGTAAAATTTTCCTGCCACTTAAAAATAATCTGTCAATAATACACAGCAATCTAAAACACTTATAAATTGAATTTATTATCATTGAATTTTCATTTAACAACCCTTAAGTTGATAAAATTTTACTATATTCAATATACTTTGGCAAAACAACTCAATCACAATTTTCCTCATCATCAACAACATCTTTATTGGGAAATGTCATACGACAGCAGAGAATGAAAATGAAATAAATAAAGAAATCATTCGTTATATTTTTTGTATTTCCGTTTCCTGAATCCGGTGTCATTTGTCTGACGATCAAGTGAAACTATAAAAATTTACTCTCTTCAAAACTTTAACTTCATATACTTAATGTTGTTGTTGTCGTTTGCTGACAATTGAAAGGGAAAATCTTTACTGTTGTTGTGTCATTAGCATTGATTAATTTTGTTGGAATATAAAATTGTTTTTCTTTTTTTTTTCTAGCTCCTTGTTGTCGTTTTCATTTTATTTAACATATAAAAACAATCAATCTTCAAAATAAAAATAAAATTATTCCACCCATTTAAAGAGAAATTAAAAGAGATGAGATATTAAACGCAAAAATTAGAAAGATTTAAGAAATTTATTTTAGAGGGGAATTTATTAAAGTGATGTGAATTTAAGGAAATTTAAAATTTTTTTAGCAATAAGGTCATTAACATTAATTTTTAAGGGAGGTTTTAAAGATTTAAATGTTAAAATTTGTTTAATGATTATTTAGGAAATAAAATTCGTAAACTATTTTCTTTAATTAATCATTAAAATTATTATTTAAAACAAAAACTACCTTAAAAGGAAATTAATCAATAAAAACTTCCTTTTAATGTCTTCATTAATGAAAATTTATATTTTTGTAGCTAAAAAAGGATACAAATTTATAATTCCAGGTGCCTCCACAAACTACCTTACATTATACATATTTCAACAGAAGTGTTTTCTTTAAAAACTTATAAATAATCGAATTCATATTGTAAATAAATAGAAGCAGATACAATCAACCATACGAATGGTTATTTATGAATTTATAATAAAAATTCATAAATACATAAATACAAGACTATCTGACAGACTGACTGTTGATGTAAATGTGATGAAATGTTTTTAAAGATGTTGAATAGTGATAAATACAAAATGTCATAAATAAATATTTTCTGATGAATTACCTTTGGGGGAAGTAAAATAATAAACAACACAAGAAATTTAAAGTTGAATTTCCTAATAAAGTCATTTTGCAAAAATAAATTTATTCCATGAAAACTTGCAGCTAAAAAGTAAAGAATCCATAACGGAAGAGTGAAATTTTTGGCGGGAAAACAACTGTTTCATTTTAGTAACATAAGAAGGTGTAGATCGTAAGAAACAGCTAAGGAATGTTAAAATTTAACATTTAAGATTTATATTAAAAAAATCAATAAAAAATTAAAAAAAAAAAAATCAACTTTTTTAAATTATAAATAGCGAAACATCTTTAATTTCATAATTTTATGTTAAATATTATAGAAAATTCAAAAAGTGACATTAGAAGAACAAAAAAGGTACCACAAAGTCTCCTCTTGTAAATTCTCACTGATGTTTCTAGGTTTAATATAATAAAAAATTCATTATTTAATTTGAATAAAATTTAGTTTCCCGATTTTATCCCCTTTTTGGTACTTTTTATTCCCCCTGGATGTAACAAAGATTATACTGAAATTAATTTCTAAATTGTACTGGGATCTGATGTTAAAATGGTTATATGTGTTAGTAAAAAGAAAAAAAAAATATTTTGTGAAAAAAGTACCAAAGAAAGGTACGATTTTTATCACTTAAAAGTTTTAATTTTCAAAAAGTACCAAACTTGTTTTCGCTAATTTTCGTTTAAATAATGTGATGCACATTTTATTTCTATGCTTACTGAATTACCATAGAAATAAAGGAAATGCAAATTTTGCTGAAGGGGGTCAAGTTTCAGTTAAGCCCAATTTACAATAGCGCGTAGTCAGCAACAGTATCAGCAAAAATTATCAGCTGTTCACTGTCATTACAACATGTTGCTGCCGTTATAATTACAATTCAGCGTAGGCAGCCACAATTTACAACCACCATCTTACTTTATTCTACTTGTGTATTTTAGCCTCTCATTTATTTGCTCACTCTCTTTGTCTCGCTCTCAATCTGAAAGCAGCGCCGTGAATTTAGAAACAGGGCTAAATGAAACAGCACTACAAACTGCTGCTGACCAAATGTAATCAATACCATAACAAACAGTACTTTCTAAATTATCAGCTGATTATGTCAGCACACACTGCTGCTGACTACGTGCAATTGTAATTTGGGCTTTAGTTTTTAAATGATTGTGTAAAGTAATTATGCAAGTATTTGGTATAGTTGGAAAATAATAATATATAAATAGTAAAGTATTGGAACTAAATTGTTTCATTAAATTGATCAGGGCTAGCGGGGAGACTGTTACCCCAACTGCCCTCGGATTTGTTTTACATGCAGTTATATTAAGCATTCTTTTAGAAACATGAAAAAAATTTATGGTCCAGAGGAAAATAATGGATTTTAAAGTGAAAAAATGTTACCACCTTTTTGAAAAAAATCACAAAAAATCAAATTTTTTTTTTCAAATTTTCTATTTCAAAATAATATAACTTTTTGTCTAAACCACATAGGTATGTGCTGCAAGATTAACGTGGGTATCTGCCATGATGGCCAAACCTCACGGTGATCTTAGCACCGGCTGAAGTATAATGCTGTTACACATACAGGTTGCAACTAAATAATCCATTTCTTGGCTGCATTATTCCACCTTGCTTTGGTGTGGAGCTACCTAGTAAACTCCTGTCACACCTTGTGACTGTGTTACTTTTATCAACAGATAACAGACAACACAATTGAAACCGTAAGCCACTACGTAACCACCCTATAGGGCCTCACCAATAACCAGCCAAAGGCTGGTTAGCCATCAACCCCTGGGGCTGCTGCTTCTAGGTAAGACCTCAAGCTTGAGCTCTACAATTTCAAAACCCAAAAAATTTCAAATGTACTGCTAGACCTTGTGTATCCCGTCTAATTTACACACCTACTCTAAAACAAAAGCTAATCAAAGTTAAAGAGTTTTTAGGAAGACGGGATTTTCTCTACCACGTATGAGCTATACATCAATTTTCTCCGAGAATACAATCCACCGTGGAGGATCACATATTTATATGATCCTTGTACGAAAATTGTTTAGAATTTTATACAGAATCCAGAGAATATTTTAGAAAAATTTTAGGGCTCAAATTGAGCCCACCAATTTAAAGAAACTAAAAAAAACATGTCCAAAAATGGGTCAAAATTTTACTTTGGTTCTAATATCTCTTAAAGTCAAAGAGATAACCCACACATGTAAGCGTATTTTTTGAAGAAAATTATAAAGAATTTTTTTTTTTTTCGATCAAATCATAAATAAAGTTTTGACGATTTTTTTTTTTAAATTTTCATACCCGAAGTGACCTACTTTGGAGGTCTACCCTCAGTCCCCCAGACAAGCTAAAAACCTGTTCTCCTCGAAATCAATTGGCATACACCTCCATTGGATACATACTCCATTGGAAATTTCATTCAAATACATCCAGCAGTTCTAAAGTTACAGAATAATTTCAAAAAATTTCGTTTTGGGACCACTGTGCATCAGTATCAGCAAAAATAATCAGCTGTTTACTGTCAAAATAAAATATTGCTGCCATTATAATTACAATTAAACATAGCCAGCAACAATTTACAACCACCGCACATTGGGGTAAAAGGGTTCGAAAATGGCGATTAATTCAGGGAAAGGTGATATCAATATTTTAATGATCAGTTTTTATTTTTTTTTATTGATTATTAGGTAAAAAAATTGTTTTAGAATTTTAAGATTTTTTAGCAGAACGGTAATGTCCGTCCGTCCATCTATACATTCGAATTAAATGGATCGAATATTATGCATAATTCAGGGAAAGGTGATATCAACACTTTAATGATCACGTTTAATTTTCCTATTTATTAGTAAATAAAAAAATGCATTTTTATAATTATAAGCTGTTTTTTTTTTTTTTTGCTAAATGGTAATGTCCGTCCGTCTATACATTTGGATTAATTGGGATGAACATTACGCTTAATTCAGGAAAACACAGAAAAAAACTACGACAAGTAAGTTGTTTTATTAATAACCAAATTCATCAATACAATTATTTTTTTAATTAAAAAGGCAACCAACAACAGTTTTTGTAAATTTAAAAATAAGTATTGTTACTTAAATTTGTTAACAGTTAAACAATTTTTTCAACTACTGATTTGCATCATTGAATGAAAATGTTGTTGCCCAGCAACTAACTATATCTAACAATAGAATTGTCCTATTAAAAAATTGTGTTGTTAATAATCAACAAAATGTTTTCTTTCGCAATTGAAAATTTATTAAGGAGCGCTTAATAGTGAATAATTTTCTTAAATATATAAAGAAAAATTGAGTTAGATTTACAAGACATTATGAAATTTAAATTAAATTGCAAAGACGAACTGTTTGGCTTTTATTCCCACCAATGGTTCTTGTATTTTACAGTCAATCCTACAAGTAATCATAGAATAAGTATAATTAATTAAATGGATTATTATATTGTTACCTGAGAATGATAATTCTTAAAAGTCACCATAATTGCATAGATTTCTTCTAGTGGTTAAACTTGTTCTATGACACTAGTACTCTATTTTGAACCCCCATAGTTCCGCTCCTGAAGCGTAGAATTAGAAGTTACAGATTTATTTCGATTCTGCCCCACTGTTTAATGTTTGATAAAGCAAAGAAAATGTTTGTACTTAAGCTGTTTTTTGTATGAAATCTACTGAAGTTTTTTTGAAAAAATTATTTTCTCAAATCGGACGATTTTTTTTTTTTTTTCATAATATTAAAATGAATAGTATGTGCAATTTTTCAGAAAATGTTCAGAACAAACATCCAGTAATATTTTAAGTTGCATTCGATGAAAGTTGAAAATTTGTGTATTTTATTTTCAAAAAAAAAAATATTAGGACAAACTGTAATTTACAAATACTTGAAGAAAAGTACACTTAAATATCAAAAATTGATGATTTCATTTAAAATTTTTACCTTAAAATACTTTTTATTTAAAATAATTATACTGAAATTTTATGAAAATTTAATTTTTTGCTATTTTTCAAAAATGTTAAAAAAAAAATTTAACTTTGACAGTTCCATATAAGAAAACAACACATTCTAGATTAAAGATTTTAATTGATTTTAAAACATAATTTTGTCTATTTTTATTCAGTGCCCCACTTTACTACAAACATTTAAATTTATAAATTTAATTAATCGCCAATTTTGACACATTTTACCCCAACGTGCACCGTCTTACTTTATTCTACTTGTGTATTTGAGTCTTTGATTTCACGAAGGGGTTTGATCGTATGATCGTATACCGATATTATTATTATTATTATTATTATTATTATTCACATTTGATGACAAATTTCTAACTGGGTACACAGGTTAATTAACTTTTACTATTAATTCATTTATTCATTCATTGATTTATTGTTGCATCAAGTGCTGTTTGTAAAATTATCACATTTTATAATTAGTTGCTGATTGTAGCTCTGCTAAAAACATACAACTCAGGTACTTAATTATTATGAATATACACAGTATCTATACACTATGTGTATGTCCATAAATAATGAATATTATAAAAATATATAACGGAAATTGACACATTTGACTGGTTTTATACTTGATGGTAATCAACAACTAATAATACTTAGGGATAGTCACAGTTTTACTAACATACTGTATATAATAAAAATTATATTAAATATTAAAGTACACGAATATAAATATCATGCTCTAAATCAAGTTTTATGCTATAAAAGTTTTATTAGAAAATATTAATTTGTTTACTTTTTCTGAAAGGGACAGTTAAGTAAACTGTGAATACCCCCATTAATAACTTAAAATCCCATGTGCTAAATTATTACAATTAACCAGTTAAAATGGTGAGAAATAAAAATTCTTTATTCATTGTATAAAAAAAAAAAACAGAAAATAGCCACTAATTTGTTATTATGTACGATTTACAGTGGTGGCCACGAATTTAAGACACGACATGTAACGAACTAAGTTGTGATAATTATTACAACCCTGCAATATAAAATTAGATTTTGTTAATTTTTCAGTGTACCCTGTAATGTTAAGATCAATTACCGTTATTTGGTTTTGTTTGTGTATACATTTTGTTGCTGTTTTTATTATATTTTCGTAAAAACGTGCTTTTGAAGCTGGTCACGAATTTAAAACATATAAGAAATATTTGGTTTTTAAGTGATTTTTTGGTGTTTTTTGAAGCTAAAAGGTAAGTAATGAATGTTTTATTCCATTTAATGTTAGAATACATCAAAATATTTAGTTAGAAATGGCCAGAGGTACTTGGAGTTCGGATGCCGAGCGAAAATTGATCCAACAAATGAATACTGATGGAAAAACAGTAATGGAAATTTCCAAGCTACTAAAATGTTCCAGATCCAAGATTTACAATGCACTGGAACACATCAAGCAACATGGCACTACCAAAAATGTCAAACAGCACCCTAGAGCCCGAAAAACTACACCCAGGGAGGATAGCTTAATTTATAAATCAGCTGCTAAAGATCCTTTCAAGAGCTCAAGTAAAATTAAAAATGAGATTTCATCGGATTTTGGTATTAATATATCGTCCAGGACAATAAGAAGACGTCTGAATGAGAAGAACTTACGTGGGTGTATTGCACAACATAAACCACTTGTGTCAAAAAAAAAATATTAAATCCCGACTAGCGTTTTCAAGAGAAAATCTCAATAAGCCGATGACATTTTGGAAAAATATACTTTGGAGCGACGAGTCGAAGTTTTGTCGCTTTGGTTCTGATGGAAAACAGTACGTATGGCGTCCTCCAAACCTGGAGCATCACCCAAAGTACACCCTTAAAACGGTTAAGCATGGTGGTGGAAATGTCATTGTGTGGGCAGCATTTTCCTGGCATGGTGTAGGTCCCATTCAGAAGATTATCAATAAAATGGACCAGCATATTTACAAAAACATACTGACAAGCATCATGATACCATTCGCTGAAGACAACATGCCTCTAATGTGGTAATTTATGCATGATAATGACCCTAAGCACACTTCACGCCTAGTGAAGAGTTGCTTAGAGGAAAATAATATCACAGTTCTGAAATGGCCAGCTCAATCCCCGGATCTCAATCCAATTGAGAACTTGTGGAATGATGTTGAGGAGCATGTACGAGCAGTAAAGCCAAAAAATTTGACTGATTTATGGGAAGAAATTCAAAAGGCTTGGTATGCCATTCCAAAGGAGCGCTGTATGGCCTTAGTTGAAAGTTTACCCAGGAGATGCGCTGCTGTGATTCAAAATAAAGGATTTCCCACCAAATACTAATATTGTTTTATGAAGCTGAGCTTTACTTTTGTGAATTAACTTTTATTTTGCCTATGTCCTAAATTCATGACCAGGCTTAAACTTGTATTAATCTGTATAATATGTAAATAAAAATTGGAAACTAAATATAGGTAACAAACTATTGTTGATTTTTTTTCATAACATTACTAGGATCTTTAAAAAATAACATGGATCTAAAATTTGTTCGATAAGATGTAAAAATTATCAGAAATATATAAGTGAAATGTCGTGTCTTAAATTCGTGGCCACCACTGTATATGAAAATTATAAAAAAAATAAACTTAGCCCATTCAATATTATTGTAAATTATAAGTAATTATCTGACAAATTAAATAACTAACTATATGTAGCATAACATTGTCATAGTCCCTGGTCATAAGTAAACCCTTATTCCCAAATAACAAATCTGAACTGAATGAATAAATCTAGTTTAACAAATTAATTTCTAACTAGCAAACAAATATGGTTTACAGTTAAAAAGTTTTTATAACAAAACAGAAAATTTCCAATTCTATTTTATAAAAAAAAATTTAATATAAATTGACAAACAATTAATTTGTAACCACATGTTGTTGTCCGTACATTATCATTGAAAATGAAAGCGTTTATAAAAAAAAAGTAGCCAATGTTTATTTGTTTGTTTGTTTGTTTGATCACTATAGGAGTCTTAGACTTGGTATTCCCTTAACGAGATCAAATAACAAGAGACCGCCATAAATGAAAATGATCCTTTTGATGTTTTTCCGCCTTCATTATTGTTTGATTCAGTTCACAGGCTTGTTGTAGTAGTAGTTGTTGTTGTTTTTATTGTTGGATCACAACAAATAATGTTTCAAAATTGGTGCAGTTTTCTAAATCATACATCGTATTTTTCAATCTTAGAAGCAAAGTAATTAAAGGAATTGATTCATTACTCACACGTAGGAGAAGTTTTTATGTGAAGTTCTTAAAAGTAGTTATTTTTATACAAAAATATTCTTTTTAAACTCTGCTACATGGCTGTGTAAATCATACAAACTCACATTCCATTTAAGGCGGCAAAATCCATTTAAGATGAGCTGCTACTTAAATTCCACTACCGCACAGCAACCAACCAAACGAACAAGCACACAAACATAGGGCACACATTAAATCATAAACTTTTAAAAGCTCCTCTTTAAAACTGTACATTTTTACTTTAACTCTTACAAAACGGGATCCCAGTTTAAAAACGTTTAGCAGCTCTCCAACCACATTTACCCCTCATAAATCATGCTGTTGTTATCAAAACATTATGCTCGATTAGTATTGAGAAAAGTGTAGAGAATATTTAACTCGGAGTTTTCATTTCATATTGTTTTAATTAATTAAATAAAATACATTGTATTTTATTCCATAACCAGTAGCAAGGGAAAAAAGTTTGGTTTTTTGCTTAAAAGGTTAGTCCTAGAGGCCATTAGTTTTTTCATGGCTCAAAAATCATAAATTTTTTCTTTATTTTTGTTGGTAGTTAGTTCTTGTGGTCTATTGTTACTTGTATTTGATTTTAAAATTATTATTAAATGACCACAACACCATTGGTCAAGATTTATATCCTTAAATTATTGTTATTGTTGTTAGTTATTTTTGTTGTCTAAATGAGTGCACAATTTTTATTTTTTATTTTTTGGGAAACAACAAATTGTGTATTTCAATTTAAAATCTCTTTACTTAATTAAGTTTACTTTGGGGGGAATTGGAAAATGTGTAGAAAAACTATTAGCAAGATATTAAAACTATAGTTGAGGTTTGTTGTTTTTGTGAGAGTTTCGACTTGCTACTAATTGTAAGAAAAGTTACCATTACTAATTTGAATATTGATGGGAAGTATACCCTAGACGGGAACATGGATAAAATAGTGGTTAAAAAATTTTTTAAATAGTTGAGACAATTGGCAATGGCAATAATATTATTTGTAGTACTTAATCTAGAATCTATAGTTCATTATTGAGTTACAACGAATTACATTGACTCTCAAACTGCTTTATTAAAAATTCAACAAGCGCGAATGTTATATTCATCTTCTCCGAATCTATATACCCACCATCAACTTTTTAAAATTTGACGTTATATGGGAAGTGGGCGGACCACGCCCATTTTTTGTTTCCGAGTTTACAATGGTCCTTTAACAATTTGAACACAATTTCACCTTATATGGGAGGTGGGCGGTAAAGTAGGCCGACCACGCCCATTTTTGGTTTCCGAGTTTATATCAACCCCCGAACTATTTGTACAAAATTTCGTTGTCGTACATGCTTTTGTTTAAGAGATATCAGCAGTATCAAATCAAACGGACACCCTGTGTTTCTTTTTAGCCCATAACTTTTTTGTTTATTAACCAATTTTGCCCATTTGCAATCCCAAATAAACCTTATGTAAGACAAATATTTGTGCCAAATTTCGTCCCCCTACGTTTTCCCGTTCGAGCCCTAACCTGCTTTCAACAGACGGACGGACATAGCTAGATCGACTTAGAATCTAACCAGGACTCAGAAAATATATACTTTGTGGGGTCTTAAATGATTCCTTTGACATGTTACACACGGAATGACAAAATCAATATACCCCCATTTTTTTGATGGTGGGTATAAAAAAGCTCAAAGAATGTTACGGATGATATCAGCATCCAATTGCAATTCTCGGAGGTTTGTCCGGGTAAATTTCCATCTTCCCTCCATAGAATACTTTCTCAACAAATGCAAATTTAGTTTTCAATTATAAATTGTTTCAAATAACCTCAGTATCGAAAAAGTGTGGCCATAAAAAAAATTGAATAGTAAATAAGAAACAACAAAGAAACAACTACTGGATACTAAAAATTTCCGTTAAAAAAATAACAACTACATAAATTAAAACTAAATACAAACACAAACTATTTAAACATTACAAAACTACAGACATATAAAACTGTATTTATGAAATATATCCGTTTCTTTTGCATGGTCGTTATAACTGTTTAATTTATGACCCCACACAGATAGACTTATGTATATACAAATACTTACACGTTTTAAAGTTAAAAAGTACTAAAACTAATTCTTAAATAATTTTTCTTAATGGGGTAGACTTACAAAATTGAAAATGGTTGGTCTATCTGTGGATCTACAGTGGATCTTATAAATTAAAAATTATAAATAAATATATATGAAAATAGCTAAATAACCCAGAAAAAATTTTATTAGTTCTACAACTAGTTCCAGAACGCATGAAAATAGCCTGTACTAGTTCTGCATTGGCGTTATGACCGATGATTTTTGTTTTGTTTGAAGTTGTCACCTCCAGAACTAATTCTGTAGAATCTAGCCAGTACCCATTTATGGAACAGTTCTAGAACTAGTTCTTTAATCAATGACTTTTAGGGAATGGTTTCTGAATCTGTTTTATTTTTTTATTTTTTATTATTTTTAAATAATATAATTTTGTTAAACTCTTTTGTTTTTTTTATTAAGTTTTTGAAATTGTTTATTAAAGTTTTTTTAAATAGTTCAAGGAAGTCATTTTAGAAGGAGTAATTTGTTCAGAGAGGTGATGTAGAAGTCATACAGAATTAGTTCTTAAGCACTAGTTCTCAAAATCATTCTCTAAAACGAATTTAGAATCATAATAAGGTTCTACTCAACGAATTCCAGAATTAGTTATGAAACCACTAGTTCTAAGGATGTTATTAAAGAATCTGAAGTGGTTGTGATAACACCAGTTATAGAACCAATAATTTTAGAACACGTTCTAAAATTTTTCCTGGGAATAAATATATTTTGGATGTTTGAATTTTACGGAATACTTTTAATATGTAAATTAGGTATGAACCTTTCGTCGATGACGATATGGAAAAAGTCTTTAAATACTTATTAATTCACTAAATGCTCACCGATTTATTTAATATAATTTTCAATTAGTTGCTACTTATAGAAACTAATAACAAAAGAAATAGAAACGTAATCTTTTAGCAGTAGAACCAATTAATTACTATTAATTTTTTTGGATTCCTTATAAAGTTGTCATGTGTATCTCGTTGTTTGGAGTTATATGTCAAATTTTTGTGGGGCACCACTAGTCACTTTATTAGCTATGTGACTTGTCACTTTAACATGGGTATATCCTAGGAAAAAGTCTATTGACACCTCAGCGACTATGTGGCACATTTTTGCACAAACAGTCACCTCTACGACTACTAAAAGGTAAGTAAATCTTCTTTTCGCCTTTTTTCCGCTTACCATAGGGTTAGTAAAGTGGCTATTGTCCTCATACTCATTGGTTACAGATGGAAGCGATACATAGCTATACATCAATGAAGCCTACTCTCTAAAAGAGGGTTAATTTCTACAAAATAAACTTCTGGAAAACTTAACACCCTACATGATGATTTCGTTTAGCTTTGTTACTGTAATAGTGAAAAATAATGATGACATCAGTAAGAGAGCGGTGTAAAATGGTTATAAATGCGGTTACATTTTTATTTTCCACTTCCTTATGAAGGACAAATTCATCTGTCGAGTGTTCTGCATTACTATACTTTTATTCATCAGCACAAGAAAGTCATTTAAGTTCGCCAAGAGTTGATATTTCCAATGCTTAAATATTCATGACTTGAAAGGGTTTCGGAATACTAATAGCTGTTTATTTTTTTGGCATATTCTGGCCGTTTTTCGCTAAATACTCTTTTCAAAAGGATTAATTGTGTTCTACCGATCTTCTCTGACCGTTTTATTCAGTTTTAACAGCTCATAGTAGATAACACTCTTCTGATCCCTTCAAATACAGAGCATGGATATACAGTTTTAGTGTTTATTTCCCTGGTTCACATACAACTTTTTACGTATTGGATTATCAGAATGGATCAATGCAGAAACGACATCGTTTTGTGGCGTTCGCCTCTTGCCTTCAGTTCATGTAGCATCCAATTTTCATGCTTTTGGTTGAATCCAAGTTCTTTTAAACGTTTAAAAATCATTTTTTGATCCACTCTAAACGACTTTAAAATTATTTCTTTTGTTTGGCACGGGCCTTCGTCGAGTAAAGCTTCCAGTTTTTCATCTTCACAGCGGTTTACTTAAAAAAATAATACCGAAGTAAAACTTGCCGAAAATATTTATTTTTTTATACCAAACTCTCATAGGTATTTTTGTCGAAATTGGCCGCTTGGAAAATATAACACTGTGCTATTCGCAAATTGGTAGTAATTGTAGTAATACTTATTTAGATTGAAAATGAAATATCTCAAAAACGAGCGCTAACGGTTAACGCCATTAAATTCAGCATCCTCGACTTAAGCTATGTTCACATTTATCAAATATTTGACTAACTAATTTTACAAAAAATTGTTTGGCGTTGTTTGATCTTGGAAATGTTTTGTAAAAGAAAACAGCGACAAACAAGATTCGATAAAATGTTATCTATGATTAATGATAAGTAAAAAACGAAAAAGAAAAGCATAGTCCGTGAAGCCCGACCACATAATACCCTACAATTGTGTATGCACATCAAAATTTTGGGAAGTGTCTTTTAATAGGACCTGTGGCCAATTATGAACCGATACATGCATTAAATGTAATGCATATTTATATAAAACATACATATGTATAAGATTCTGTACTTTAAAGTGGTACCCGGACATGGGCCTTATATGAAAATAAAAAATTTGCACTGCAGTTTCTACTTATATTAAAGTGATTTTCGGATGAGGGGTTTATATGGGTAGCTCCCATCGGCTCATCAATTATGGGCCGATCTCTATAAAATTTGGCACAAAAATTTATATTTATTTAACTTACTTGTGCCGAATTTTATTAAAATATCGCAATATTTGAGTCATTTATAATAAGTAGGATATTTGTATGGGGGTTAGGTGAAATATTGGACTGACTATAACCAGTTTCAATAGGAATCGTCCTTGACTTAATAGAAGATGTGAAAATTGCGACCTGTAGTTTGATTACAAAGTTTACATGTAAAGACAGACGGACGGATATCGTTAAATCGACTCAGGAAGTGATTCTGAGTCGAGTGGTATACTTGGTGGTCTGATGGTTTTTTTATACGTTACAAACATCAGCACAAAGTCATAATACCAATCACCATTATATTTATTATAAATATTTTCCTATTAATATGGAAAAGTTATAGTTATAATGTTTACGCCATTTTAGTCAAATATTTGATTAGTCTGAACAGCTCGATATAATCTATAAATATGTATGTATATAAGTTGATGAAGATGGAAATGATTTCAAAATTAATTCCATTTATTCTCCATCTTCTAATGCTTTATTCGTAAATCTTCTAACCTTATACACTATTTTAAAGAGAGAATATATAAATTATATTCTTAATCCTAATCTAGTAAAGATTAATCCTAATTTTTAAGATTTTCCAAAAAAAAGTCCCTAAATTTTGTTTCCTTTATAAACAAAATAAACGGAAGACTTAAATAGGAATAGAAATAAAAAAGTATTTGTTAATTATTTTTAAATCGTGCACATGTGCACTTGCTGTTTTTATATCTTAAATCTGCGTTTTTTTCTAAAATAAATGACACAAAAAATTATTGTGGTTTGCATTTTTTTTTTCTGTAAGAAATGTTAAAATACCATTGTTTTTCTTTTTTTTTTTTTTATTTGGCTTTTGGAATTTGCTCTCAAAACTTTGAACTACATCTACAAAAGGTCCTTGAATGGGAGATTCTACTGTTTTCATGTGCTTGTATTTTCAATTTTCTAATTCAAAATAAATTAAAAAAAATCAAAAAACTTATTTTTGGGTTTCAATTTGCACAGTCAGATTTAGAAGGTATAATAAGTATTTGTTACGGGTTCAAGTAAATATTTCAAATGTATTAGTAGAATTCTTCATAGTTACAAATGTACCAATACATTTTACATACCTACTTACCAAAAAGACTAAAAGCTTTATGACAAATGAGAGTTTTGCGTGTTTTGTTAGAGTTTGTTAAAATTTCTAAACAATAATTTAGATTTCTCATAGTTTACGCTATACAAACTATAACATGGCAAGTAGTTTTGTAATCCCTTTATTATAATTTCAATATTTTATATGATTTATATCCTAGTCTCGAATGTGTTTAGAATTAATTTTTGCACTACTAAAGTCGTTTACTTACCAGAATCCTTTTTAAACCAAACAAATGTTTGTCAATGTCAAATGTTGTTTGAAAAAAACGTTTGAGAAAATTTTAAATTTAACTTTGAAAATTGTTAAATAAAATTAAATTAATTCATTTAAAATGATTTGATATTTGTTGATATCTTTTGTTCTCTACTAAATTATGCCAAAATAATCACCTTAAATGAATCTTAAATTATGCTGTTTTATTCACCAGCCACTCAGTTAGACAGTCACTCAGTCAGTCAAATAGACAGTCATCACCATTCAAACTGGCTCCTTCATCGATTGTCGCTTGACTGATTGTAATCAAAAATACAACAAATTAAAGAACGAAAAATATACATTTTTGTTGCGCCTTTTTTCTTTTTGTGGTTAAGAAAAAAAAGAACAGTTTTTCAAATACTACATGTGTGCTTTTTGTACTCGTGATGTATATCTTTTGAAATGTATGTACTTTTATGTAGTAGATATATTTCTATATGGGTGTGTAGTTTGTGCTTGTATATCGATGTGTGTTTGTTAAAGTTTATACAACATTGACTATTCAAATATTTATTTATGCAATTATTTTTTACCCATTTTCTTTTTTGCAAGTAGATGATGATTGTACAGCGAAAATAAATAATATAAAAATTACAATTTTATACAATAGCAACAACAACAACTACAGCAATAATAAGGAAAATATACAAACTTCCGAATACACTCGTTTCATAGAATACAAACTTCCGAATACACTCGTTTCATAGAATGTTGTTGGTTGAATGAAGGAAGGAATGAATGAATGTCAGTTCAGTTAGTTTGGTTTGATAATATTTCATTTCTTTTCTGCTATGTGGCACCGTGAGCTGGAATGATTTTTTAGTGTAAACTGGTACACGGTATGGAATACAAAAATTTAAGATTTATTTGAATAATATAGAATTAGATTGGCTTGGAATTCGGGTGCCATTTGCCTACAAAGCTCAAGTTTAATGAAAGATGATTTAGAGGTAATTCTAATTATAGGACACAAACTCTGCTTTTGAACTACCTGTCACATACAATAAGAGCAATACCTGCTTGCAACTATTCTATTGTCCAGATGCTATTTTAATTATAATAAATAAATAAATAAATAAATAAATAAATAAATAAATAAATAAATAAATAAATAAATAAATAAATAAATAAATAAATAAATAAATAAATAAATAAATAAATAAATAAATAAATAAATAAATAAATAAATAAATAAATAAATAAATAAATAAATAAATAAATAAATAAATAAATAAATAAATAAATAAATAAATAAATAAATAAATAAATAAATAAATAAATAAATAAATAAATAAATAAATAAATAAATAAATAAATAAATAAATAAATAAATAAATAAATAAATAAATAAATAAATAAATAAATAAATAAATAAATAAATAAATAAATAAATAAATAAATAAATAAATAAATAAATAAATAAATAAATAAACAAATAAATAAATAAATAAATAAATAAATAAATAAATAAATAAATAAATAAATAAATAAATAAATAAATAAATAAATAAATAAATAAACAAATAAATAAATAAATAAATAAATAAATAAATAAATAAATAAATAAATAAATAAATAAATAAATAAATAAATAAATAAATAAATAAATAAATAAATAAATAAATAAATAAATAAATAAATAAATAAATAAATAAATAAATAAATAAATAAATAAATAAATAAATAAATAAATAAATAAATAAATAAATAAATAAATAAATAAATAAATAAATAAATAAATAAATAAATAAATAAATAAATAAATAAATAAATAAATAAATAAATAAATAAATAAATAAATAAATAAATAAATAAATAAATAAATAAATAAATAAACAAATAAATAAATAAATAAATAAATAAATAAATAAATAAATAAATAAATAAATAAATAAATAAATAAATAAATAAATAAATAAATAAATAAATAAATAAATAAATAAATAAATAAATAAATAAATAAATAAATAAATAAATAAATAAATAAATAAATAAATAAATAAATAAATAAATAAATAAATAAATAAATAAATAAATAAATAAATAAATAAATAAATAAATAAATAAATAAATAAATAAATAAATAAATAAATAAATAAATAAATAAATAAATAAATAAATAAATAAATAAATAAATAAATAAATAAATAAATAAATAAATAAATAAATAAATAAATAAATAAATAAATAAATAAATAAATAAATAAATAAATAAATAAATAAATAAATAAATAAATAAATAAATAAATAAATAAATAAATAAATAAATAAATAAATAAATAAATAAATAAATAAATAAATAAATAAATAAATAAATAAATAAATAAATAAATAAATAAATAAATAAATAAATAAATAAATAAATAAATAAATAAATAAATAAATAAATAAATAAATAAATAAATAAATAAATAAATAAATAAATAAATAAATAAATAAATAAATAAATAAATAAATAAATAAATAAATAAATAAATAAATAAATAAATAAATAAATAAATAAATAAATAAATAAATAAATAAATAAATAAATAAATAAATAAATAAATAAATAAATAAATAAATAAATAAATAAATAAATAAATAAATAAATAAATAAATAAATAAATAAATAAATAAATAAATAAATAAATAAATAAATAAATAAATAAATAAATAAATAAATAAATAAATAAATAAATAAATAAATAAATAAATAAATAAATAAATAAATAAATAAATAAATAAATAAATAAATAAATAAATAAATAAATAAATAAATAAATAAATAAATAAATAAATAAATAAATAAATAAATAAATAAATAAATAAATAAATAAATAAATAAATAAATAAATAAATAAATAAATAAATAAATAAATAAATAAATAAATAAATAAATAAATAAATAAATAAATAAATAAATAAATAAATAAATAAATAAATAAATAAATAAATAAATAAATAAATAAATAAATAAATAAATAAATAAATAAATAAATAAATAAATAAATAAATAAATAAATAAATAAATAAATAAATAAATAAATAAATAAATAAATAAATAAATAAATAAATAAATAAATAAATAAATAAATAAATAAATAAATAAATAAATAAATAAATAAATAAATAAATAAATAAATAAATAAATAAATAAATAAATAAATAAATAAATAAATAAATAAATAAATAAATAAATAAATAAATAAATAAATAAATAAATAAATAAATAAATAAATAAATAAATAAATAAATAAATAAATAAATAAATAAATAAATAAATAAATAAATAAATAAATAAATAAATAAATAAATAAATAAATAAATAAATAAATAAATAAATAAATAAATAAATAAATAAATAAATAAATAAATAAATAAATAAATAAATAAATAAATAAATAAATAAATAAATAAATAAATAAATAAATAAATAAATAAATAAATAAATAAATAAATAAATAAATAAATAAATAAATAAATAAATAAATAAATAAATAAATAAATAAATAAATAAATAAATAAATAAATAAATAAATAAATAAATAAATAAATAAATAAATAAATAAATAAATAAATAAATAAATAAATAAATAAATAAATAAATAAATAAATAAATAAATAAATAAATAAATAAATAAATAAATAAATAAATAAATAAATAAATAAATAAATAAATAAATAAATAAATAAATAAATAAATAAATAAATAAATAAATAAATAAATAAATAAATAAATAAATAAATAAATAAATAAATAAATAAATAAATAAATAAATAAATAAATAAATAAATAAATAAATAAATAAATAAATAAATAAATAAATAAATAAATAAATAAATAAATAAATAAATAAATAAATAAATAAATAAATAAATAAATAAATAAATAAATAAATAAATAAATAAATAAATAAATAAATAAATAAATAAATAAATAAATAAATAAATAAATAAATAAATAAATAAATAAATAAATAAATAAATAAATAAATAAATAAATAAATAAATAAATAAATAAATAAATAAATAAATAAATAAATAAATAAATAAATAAATAAATAAATAAATAAATAAATAAATAAATAAATAAATAAATAAATAAATAAATAAATAAATAAATAAATAAATAAATAAATAAATAAATAAATAAATAAATAAATAAATAAATAAATAAATAAATAAATAAATAAATAAATAAATAAATAAATAAATAAATAAATAAATAAATAAATAAATAAATAAATAAATAAATAAATAAATAAATAAATAAATAAATAAATAAATAAATAAATAAATAAATAAATAAATAAATAAATAAATAAATAAATAAATAAATAAATAAATAAATAAATAAATAAATAAATAAATAAATAAATAAATAAATAAATAAATAAATAAATAAATAAATAAATAAATAAATAAATAAATAAATAAATAAATAAATAAATAAATAAATAAATAAATAAATAAATAAATAAATAAATAAATAAATAAATAAATAAATAAATAAATAAATAAATAAATAAATAAATAAATAAATAAATAAATAAATAAATAAATAAATAAATAAATAAATAAATAAATAAATAAATAAATAAATAAATAAATAAATAAATAAATAAATAAATAAATAAATAAATAAATAAATAAATAAATAAATAAATAAATAAATAAATAAATAAATAAATAAATAAATAAATAAATAAATAAATAAATAAATAAATAAATAAATAAATAAATAAATAAATAAATAAATAAATAAATAAATAAATAAATAAATAAATAAATAAATAAATAAATAAATAAATAAATAAATAAATAAATAAATAAATAAATAAATAAATAAATAAATAAATAAATAAATAAATAAATAAATAAATAAATAAATAAATAAATAAATAAATAAATAAATAAATAAATAAATAAATAAATAAATAAATAAATAAATAAATAAATAAATAAATAAATAAATAAATAAATAAATAAATAAATAAATAAATAAATAAATAAATAAATAAATAAATAAATAAATAAATAAATAAATAAATAAATAAATAAATATAAAATTCTTCAAGTGTAGCCAGGGTTTCAACGAAAGCCTTTTCTGAAAAATATCATCGGTGCAATTCAAGGCAATTACTAACTTAATTATGGTCCTTCGTACTGGATGCTGTTTGACAATGCCGTAACCACATGTACAGATAATCACAAAGCAGACCAAAATTTCTGGTGTTGCAAACTGGTTTGCTCAAAGTACTGTAAAACCTGTTGTTGTGTAATTATTACAACTTATTTATGGTCCTTCAAATCGGATATCGATTGACTTTATAGATGTATTTGCAGAAGGGTGTAGGATTTGCAAATAGCTCTGGTTTTATTGTATAAATTTCGATTTAATATCCATTATAACAACTGCTTCTGGTCAGTTTTATATCTGTAAACTTTGTCTCTTTCTCTCTCGATTCTCGAAAGTTTCGAAATCCCATTGAATACTTTCAGTTATGTAAACAGACCAACATCATTACATCGAATGAGGACACATGGCCTAAGAATATAGCCACCGCTTGTTTAGATACCGTAAGAATAGATTAATGTTAATATATATATATTTTTTTTTGTGAGATTAACTTTTTAGTTTTCGCAATCTCTAATTGTTTAACGTTAAGAAAAAAAAGAGGATTTTTTTTACCTCACCATTTCACTGTACTTCACTTAAGTTTGGAATAAATTGAGGTTTAAACGTTTATTTTGAATTGTTTATCATCAACATCATCAACAACAACATCATCATCAGGCTGGTTTAGTTGGTTGATGGTACTGGCACTAAATTAAAAATTAAAATTTATTCCATTTAGAAAAAAGCAAAAAAGTCAATATTTATCTGTTTGTATGTATAAATACAATATTTAGTTGGGTTAAATGATTTCAATTAAACAAGTAGTTAAATTGCAAAAAGAGAATAAGAAAAACGCAAAAATTTTTATAGGATCTCGGGCTAAAAAACAGGTGTTTCAACAATGTTTCACTCACTCTCTGAAATACCATAATAAAATAAACTTATTTTTTTTTTTTTTTTAATATAAAAAAAGAAGACAAGAATTGGCTAAAATTTAATTTTATTTAGCTTTTAGATTATAATGGATTTTTCATTATTTTAGCCATTTAAGGTGATTTCTTTATTACAAACACATGCAATATAAGTATATGATCTATAACTTAAATAAGAAGGATGTCTGATGATAGTTTTTTTTTTTTTTTTCTTAATAAGTAAGTAACTATGCACTATGGCTCGTGCCAATCGAGTGTCAATATCAGCACCTAATACTACCATAATAGTAATAATCACAAAAACAACAATACGAAACAAAAATATATAGTAATAATAACCATAGTTATGGATGTTTTACGAGTATGTACAACTACAATTTAGTTGGTAATTGCAAAACAATTTTCAATCAATAAACAACAATATGGCCTTTTGTAGTAACTTTTTTGTTCAAACAGTACGTCAGTCAGTCATTCTTTTTACTAAACTATACATCTACTTAACGAACAGCTAGTAATCGGTGTAAAGAGAGTTGCCAGCAGAAATGTTTTTTTTTTTTTGGGGAGGTAAATTTTGTTCCATAACTTTTTTACTGTTTTCAAAATATTTACTTTTTATAAAAAAGATAATAATTTATATATTTTTTAATTCTTTTCAAAATTAAACAAATGAAATTAAATACATTTGGCAACACTTTATTCATTTGATTTAACCAACCATCTTCTTAAAAACGTTTAGTACTTGTAACATGTAATGCCTGCAATAAGTAGCTGCTTGTTGGTTTGTTAAAGATGTTAAAGAACCCATAAGGAAATTACCATAATTGGTGGCCATTATAAATAAAAGTAAACAACGAATCCATTACGTATACAGTCACAATGAATGATGAAGTTCTTCTTTAAAACTCACTTACATTGTATGGACTGACTCTGTAAGTTTGCAAAATATTAAGACTTCGTTGAGAAGGAAAGACTCATAATTTTATAGACGATTTTGATTTATATTTTTGGATCTGTCATATATTTTGAGTTACAGACATATAATAAATTTTAATCAATATAATGTAGTGACTTGTTTGCTAGATCTAAATAGGGAAATTTTATTTATTATTTTTGTCACAGTAATTAAATTTAATGGATATTTCATGTACAAAAAATTGAGATATTTTTAGTAGAAAGTCATTATAAAGGGTTTTTCTAATAAGGACATTTGTCTGACAGATAAGATGTTTTGATGACTTCAGTCAAAAATGTCGTAGCACAAGTAACTTTTGGCTTTGATTAACCACAAATCGTTTCTTGGGGTGCTAAATTCAAATCTTCACTAAACCGTTTAAACGCCTTTTTGGGTTAATATTCGTCGTATTAATAAAACGACTTTTACTCCTATTTGAATGCATCCTTGCAAGCAAACAAACAAGCCGAAGCAAAATTTTCGACTGAGATTTAGTAAATATTATATTGTGCCGCCATGATGCACTACATCGATAAAAGAACTTTAAGTAGTTGAAATAGAAGTGGGGTTTTTATCATTTATTAAGTATTAATTCACTTTAATACGTTCTATTATCCTTAATTCTAATAAAATTATTATATATTAGTAAAATAATAATAAATGTAGCCACTGCATTTACTTCTTCGAATAAGATAGAATAATATATTTCTTGTTGAATATTAATAAAAACTTAAAAATTTCGGTGCATAAAGTAAGAAATTTCCCGGCGTCAGCGCTAATTCGGCTTTGAGCCGATTGGCTTGTATTTCTGCGTAAAAGTAATTTATACACTACAAACTAGAGAGTAAAACGGTAACGGCACTTAAGCATTATCTGTCACTTACGTAGTGTCTATATTAGAAAATTTTTTAACAAGACAAACGACGAAACTAACGAGAATTTATGGAAGGTGGCAACAGTTGCACAAAAACAACAATATGGCGAATTAAATATTGTTTTTTTTTTTTTTTTTTTTTTATATGAATTTTGACAGCTGTAACAACCAAAAACAATAATCTGCTGTATAACTAAGGTTATATTATATTAATTAGCACTGACTTTGTCAAACATTAGGCAGTGAGACATAATCGAACATTTTTCGAATTAAATCTATAACCTCTAATTGGCTGGTGGTATTTACATGAAATTTCCCGTAGGAGTAGCTGAGAAGTGTAACATTTCATGTATGAAAGAATGACCCTACATACATCTCAGGAGCGGAGCTATGAGAGATTAAAATAGGGTACCTTTGATTTAGAAAATTTTCTATCATTAGCCAAATTTGCATTCCTTAGCCGATTTTTAAAAATTGTTATATAAATCAAGTTTTTTTTTTTGACCTATTTTATTATATTTCTCTATAGTTAGTTAAAGAAAAAAAATATCTACCGAATAACAGAAATCTGTAGTCGATTTTTCCAAAAATAAAAGATTTTGAATTTGAAAATTTGGAAAAATTAGCAAACAGACGGACAGAATGACGGACATCAGAATTCCTTTAAAAAATCTAAAAATTTCAAAAATGTATTTTTCTTTTCACTTACTGATCAATATAAAAATAATATGTTAACATAAAAATATTGATATTACCTTTCCCGGAATGAAGCGTAACAATTGGCAGCGGTACTCTGCACTAGGAATAACAGTGTACTTTTACACTTCAGAGTCTAATTGATAATATGCTGGGATACGCTGTGTATTACGGAAGCTTTAAAAAACCATTCCTACTGTTGCTCTGGAAAATTTCTTGTATCTTATTCCATTTGATATAAGTCGGTAGAGTAATGGATTTGAATACGTCTATTAGGCTTAAATCGATTTAACCTTAGAGAGATTCTACTTTCTGACATTCTCATTTACTTTGTGAGGAGAAATTTATACACAAGAACTATGTTGTCCCCGATTTCTGTTGCGAAACCGGTTTCAAGTGTTCTGCAGGACGAAGGAAGAAAATAAACTTCTTCACTGACGGCTATTAACTTAATGGAGCCCCACCATCATCATTACGATCAGTTGTGGGGTTTATTGTATGCTAGGACATTGTCATTGCACTGTCCTCCAAGCGGAAAGGATGGAATTACATGAGGTCGATTCTAGCTAGTAAGGACAAACTTTATATGTGTTAATATCTTCTCGGATGGCCAAGGTATTTACGGCTAATCCTCTGACGTCCAGACTGCTTCAGAAATTGAATCTTCGAGAGGCAAACAACTGTTAGTTAAGTTTGAATACTTTTCAAGATGCCAGAAGTCACCGATTAGAGTTTTGTTCAAGCCAATCCAGAATCTTATCTCTCTCTCGAGAGATAAACTTGCTGTTGGTGTCAATTTTCTCGGGTCAATATCTTATTGGTAGATACGCTCTCTGACTTGAGGGAATTTATAATGATTACGAACTATTACGACGAGTAGGAGGAGTCTGCAACTCATCGTTTTTGTCGGAGAAAAGGAGATATTTCCTTTTATAATGTTGACGTTGTGGATTATCCCCATGTAGAGCTAATTTAGTCTAAGAGTTGGGTCACAAATTTCTGCAAAAATTATGACAAGTCAATTAACGGCAGCAGGTATTTAAACTTTTCTAATATTTTCAATGCTGATATTATAGATATGATTGCGGCATCATTAACTATCGTTATGATCGAAAACCATAAATAATTTTACTTAAATTTAAACCAAGTTCTTGTCTTTTCTTGTCTTACTAAGGTCATAAATGTCATTGCAGTGTAGTCTATCAATTTCTGATAAGAAGGACCTTAAATAAGTTTGGCGGTTCCCGTAACACACTTCATTAGCATTTATGGTGTAGATTATATTTTCGTTGAACTCTAAATCTGTCGGGTGCATTGCATTTGTACAATTTTAGGGAGCCCATTTTGCAGCATCAGACAGACATTGTCTTCAAAAGTGTTATCTGCCAGTAACCCTCTATCCTGTTTTTTTTTTTTTTTATCTATAACAGTTGGATTTAACGCAATCGCGTCGTATAAACGGACACTTGTTTTGACTTCAGCTTAAAGCGCTGACGAAATTTATTTCCACATCTTTGCCTCCTGAACATTCCATATGTATCATTTAAGATTGTTTACTTTTGCTGTAGAGAGAACTGAAACTGTTCGCTACTTATCTTCTTTGGCTTTAATGAATTCAAACATCTTGAACTTATGAGAAGAAATTCATATTAAAATCCAATTTTGTGCTGAACAATTTTTGTAATACAAAATGTACTTAAATTTTTATTTAAACAATTCTACAAACAAATGTAATATTTTTGCTATAAATTTAAATGACAAAATTGCATGATTTTGTCCAAAAAAATTTCACTTCCTTAATTTGAAAGTGTGCTCTCTTTCGTTATTTTTATTTATTTATAATTTTTATTTTGGTGGAAGCACATGCATCTTTAATTATTTACTACCGTAATGAAATTGATAGCGGTCAAAACAAAACAATAACCCAGCACATGCCAATCATGTATTAACACAAATTCTTACAAAAATGGAAAAGAAAAAAAAAAAAATAAATGAAATAAAAAGAAAAATCAACTTGTACTTCCGTATTTTACTTTAAGTACAAAAGTACCAAATATGACTTGAAAATCATCATAATCACACTTTTTGTCATCGATGTGAAAGACAGACAGTCAGACAGACAGACGTATGAATAAAAATAAAAAAAACATAAACATCTTTAAGATACTTAAACACGCATCCATATCTATACTCTTATAGTTATAGTAACTATTTGTTGGTATAAGTATTTTATTGATGGCATACTGCTGAGTTTGTAGTTGTTCTTATTTTTTTATTTATTTTTTTTATTTTTATTAAGAGGCGCGAATTATTAATGCGTTCCAGCACACAGGCAATTATGCCTCGCTCTATATAAAGTTTTCTAAATACTCGAATAACAGCAGCAAAAGTTACAAGTATTTGTATTGATGAACAACATTAACAATCAAAAGTAACTGACACTGTTTTTATTGTTGTCCGCTTTTTTGGATTTGAAATTATTGTTGCTTTCTTTACAGGTATTTATACCTAAATGTACTTGTCTTTAATAGTGCATAGAGAGAAATTTTGGAGGTTTCGAGTCCTTAATATTTAATGAAGGCATTTTATTACATTTTTTAAAACAGAAATTATCATGAATGACTTATTAAAATAATCCTTGCATATGGATCTGTATAGTGGTATGCAACAAGGATGAATCCAAAGTTCAGCAGCACTGAACTTCATTCTCAATGACCTTCGCACATTGGCCATATTTGCCAGTAGCGCTATGAGGCTTAAATTATCGGGATGTTAGAGTTCAAGAATTTTAAGCATATTGCCATCTTGAACCAACCTTTAAACTTCGTTACTTTCTCAATGGATTTAGTTGGAATGTTTAAAGTTCTGGTTTTCTCCAAGAGTGAGAGGTGCAGGGATAACCTCATAGAAAACTATGATGTTAGCATTTATATTGATGACTTGAATATCAATTGTAGGGTTGGATACGGCGCCTTTTGCATCTTCTAAACATGTAGTCTTCTATCTAATAAAAAATATTCGAGGGAATGTTGTTATATTTGTCGACAACCAGGTAGTACGTCTGTCTCTAAAATTGTGCAGGCGTAGTATAACGTGGTTTTATAGTCGGCTGAGGTAACTTAGTAGCCTCCAGGGTCTACTTACGAATCCACAAATTTTAAGTAATAAGACGTTGGATTTACCCTTTCTGGGAATTAAAATAATTATTATCTTTATTTCAAATACAAAACATTTAGTACGAGAAAATAACTACTTCAACTAGGCTTATTACGGTTCTTCCTTTTTCATCAACTAGGCTTATTACGTTTCTTCGGCTTATAGTAAGATCGGTTATTCAGCTTATAACAGGTTCGATTCATTAGTAGGATTAGAAGTCAACTGTGAGAACGAGCAGCACGAGGCCACTCGTGAGAACTAGCAACCAAAGTCACTCGTGAGAACAGCCAACCAAAGTTTACTGTGGGAACGAGCAACTGAAATCATTCGTGAGAACGAGCAGCATGACGCCAATCGTGAGAACGAGCAACCGAAATCATTTGTGAGAACATCTAACCGAAGTGAACTGTGAAATTTATTTGACACCCAACCGAGGTCAAGCGTTCTGAAAAATACTACCTAATTTTACTTGCACAAAGTATAGTCGGCTCTTCAATTATGTATAACAATTTCCTAGACTTATATGGCATATTTTTGTCTTGTTTGAATCGCCCCGACTATAACCAAACCTTGTTTACTTATACCTATTCATGTATAAACTGAATGAGAATTATATCAACTGGACAACTAAACCAGTTATTACAAGTGTGTATGTGTATATATGATATTTACAGTAGAGGCGTTCAATGCAATTACTTATTACTATATGTAATTCAATATTTAAGCATAAAAAATTAATATTAATAAAAACAATGGAAAATAAACTGATTCATTAAATAATTCAATTAAGAAATATGTACATAAAAATAGTAATGTTGAGTGTACTATTTCCACGTTATAGTAGTACCCAGAGATAATGATAATGAATAGGCGGACAGACTGGCAAGCTTGGGATATGTGTCGAACATTTCCAACGCGGTGTCAATTACAATACCGCTCGTAAGCAGTATCTTTAAGAACTCCCTGGAAAAGTTAAAAATAGGTAGCATAGTCTCCACACATACAGGTGATTTGGACTTTATTTAACATGAAGCACACAATGCAACTCTCCTTTAATGATCATTATTTCAGCTACAACGATAAAGAAAAAGAAAAAAGAGTTTTCTTATATTCTCTGCAAATGTTCAGCACTTTCAGTCAAGAGTAAGTGATTCCTAAGGAACTATATACTATTCTAGTTGATTTTTGTGAGGCTAAATAGTTATGGGGTGGATCTAGTACTCTGAATTTTAGTACCAGTATGGGCTCTATGCACAATACATCTGAAGAGCTGTATGGTCATGTCAAAATGGGGTTGTCTGGACTCTACTTGATAGTCTACTACCATGGAAATCATACAAACAATTTTTAAAAATTATTATCTAAATAAGTGCAAACTTACTTTTACTAATTAAATGACTGTTACACAGTGGTTCCAAAACGCTTTTTTTTTTTGGAAATAATTTAGTAACTAAAGAACCGTTAGAGGTATCTCAATAAAATGGTTAGAGCTGAGGTGTTTTCGAATTTATTTGGAGGAGTATAGGTCCCTAGCAGGTCAGGGGGAAAGTGGGTGGCCCTCCAAAGTTGACCATCTCGGCTATGTAATTTTTTAAACAAATCGCCAAAAATTCATTTATGATATGACAAAAAATAGACTTACAATTGTAGGTTATCTCTTTTAGTTTAAGAGATATTCGGTCAAAATAAATGTTTACCTTATTTTTAGCCTCGTTTTTTTTTTTAACTTCGCGGGCTTAATCTAGCCCCTAGACGGTCTCCAAATCAACTCGAAAACACCTCAGCTCTGACCATATGAAATTTTATTGAGATACCTCTAAAGGTTCTTTAATTACTGAATTATTTCCAAAAAAAAAAAACATTTTGGAATCACTGTGCATTAGTCTTAATTTTATATCTGACTGGATTTTTTTTTTTTTTTATTTTTAAAAAGCACCTCTTTAAGAAGTCATGCATCTGAAGGACATATCGATTAAAACCAACAGCCCTAAAAATTTTCATCTAATCGTCGCATGGCTTTCAGTAATTTTCCCAACATAACAATAATTGCAAACAAGTCTTTTATTATACACACCTATTTATTTATAAAATGAATCTCATGTTGAAACTTGCTAAGGTTATAAAATAGGCTTAATATCTGCATAAATAATGAGTGCATTAAAAAATAATTTGAATATAAATTTAAGGTAGTTTTAGTTTGAATTTTTTGTTACTACAGTGAACTCTCGATAATGTGAACTAATTAATGTCGGGGTAGTTCATATTTTCGAATTTGTTCACATTTTCGATTGTGATTTTTTTTATATATATTACTAAGTTATTCTTTCTAAAAATCATTTCTGCAAGGAATGAAAATGCAAAGATTACTAAAAAACTTTTTGTAATTTATTTGGAACATAAAAAGTTTTTAAAAATCCATTTTATAAAGAGTACATACGTAGTATGTACATAAAAAACAAACAAAATATTACGACAAAAAAATAAATAAAATTTACAATGAAAAAAGATAGGTACATACATATATAATTAAATATGGAAATAATCGGTTATTATTTTCTGTTTTTTCTTTTGTTCGACCAGCTTATTTACCGCCAATTCCCTGATTTTTATCAATACTTTAATGTCAGTTTGATCGACCATTTGAAATTCAGCCCATTGGACAGCTTTGTTAAAAATTTCGACAGCTTCTTTGGCTTTAATGTTGTTTTCAGGCGCTTCAATAAAACAGTCGTCATCATCGTCGGTCTCTTTAATTAAATCATTTTCATCAAATGGTGTGACGTCCTCACAAGGATTATTGATCCAATCTCTAATGTTTACAGCAGTAAATACTTCCTGAGGGCACAATGTCTGTAGAAGATCTGCAGCAGTATTTTCTAAAGATCTAACCTCTGATTGCCACTTTTCTTTTAAAACGATCAAAGGAACATTAAATTCAGGATCGTCTTCATCATTTACCATATTCAAAATATTTTCCAACAGTTAGATAAAGTTTCTTTACCAACTCGGTTCCAGGATGCCTCTAGAATAGAAACTCCTTCTTTAAGTGTGATTTTTTTCATCGATTCAAGCAAATCCCCCTCTTTTGCAATAATTGTTGCCAGAAGACTGTTCCTATAATGAAGTTTGGTGATTCTAATTGCATTTTGATCCATTGGCTGGATCAGAGCCGTTACATTTGGAGGCATGAACATAGCTTCTATGGAACCATCCTCGGATTTAAGGTCGGATTCTGGTGGATGGGATGGGGCATTATCTATTAGGAGTAAAGCTTTTACTGGTAATCCTTTCTTCGTTAAAAAATCTGTCACCTTAATGAAAAATAAAACAGTAAGAATCCCAATTGAACTATTTTTACATGTTTACTTACCTCTGGCACAAAACAGTTGTGAAACCATTCTTTAAAAATGGAAGAAGTCATCCAAGCAGACTTTGAATTTTTAAAACTGCGAGGATTTTTCGATTTTCCTATTACTAAAAGTTTTATTTTATGAGATCCTGACGTATTTGCACAGCATAAAAATGTTATCCTTTGCTTTTCCACTTTTGCACCTGGAGCGCTTTTCTCCAATGACGTTACATATGTCTTTTGTGGGAGAAGTTTCCAATATAGACCAGACTCATCGGCATTATACAACTGATCATTGGATAAACCCAAATCTTCTATCTTTGCTTTCAATTTAATTTTAAAAGGATTTACGAACTGAGATTGTGCAGAAAGTTTTTCACCGCTTATCTGAAGGAACCGAATTCCGTATCTCTTTTTAAATTTTTGTAGTCACCCATCGCTAGCATTGAAGTCATTTCCGTTTTCACTTATGTTTTTGTGAATTTGTTTGGCTTTCTCTTTCAACATCAACCCACTTACAGGGAGGTTTTTATTCCGCATGCAAATAAACCACTTATAGAGCGATTTTGCCATTTTTGGAAGCTCTGAAGATCGTAATGTTTTGCGTTTTCCGGGTCCATAAAACGTATTGTTCACACATTTTAAAATATTGTCTTTTTTATTTTTAATTGAACATATCGTTGATTTTGCAACTTTATACTTTTTACTTAACACTGTAACACTCGATCCTTTTTTTAAATATTCCAAAATTTTGCATTTTTCATTTAAGGATAAAAACTTTCGACTGTTTTTAGACATTACTAATTTTAAAAATAAATTCACGAACCTACCGCAACAAGTTACATAAAGCGACTAGCATTAAATACCTTTAAAATAATGGCATACTATGGTATTTATTAATTCGGGGATTCCCAACATTAAAAATAAATGCTTCTACAAATTAAAAAATCCCCAAAAATTAAAAAAAAAAAATTGTTCACTATTTAGAGCGCCCATATAAAAAACTGAGTGTTCACATTAGTGGATTGTTCATTATATTGGATGTTCACATTACCGCGAGTTCACTGTATATTGAACTAAATCATGTTTTGTGATTCTTAAATTTTTTTTTTTATATTTTTGTGGATAAAATCGGAAAAGTCGTCTTTGAGAAATGCTTCATTATATTTTACAAATAGCTACTTTTCGCGAAATCAAAAAAAAGTGCTTTATAAGAATTGACTAAAAAATCATTGCCGCAGAATCGTTGTATAACTTTGAAAACTTATTTTTTATTTTTTTGTTCTATTCTATTTCATCATCGACTTATCATTGTTGGAAGAATTCTTTAAAAAACAATATTATTCTTAAAGTTATAAATTTCAATTATTTCTCTAAGTGTATGTAAGTAGAGTAATTGTAACCCTGCAACGAATTGATGATACTAGTAGTTCACAAAACTTTTAAAAACGTTTATTTTTTTCTACGTTACTTTAAAGTACAATGAGTGAATGAATGACTGACTGTATGACTGACAACTGTGCGACTATAGATGTGCGTTGAAGTTGGCTGTCAATAATTGCTACCAACTTCGCATTTATTTTTTTTTTTTTGATGTTTTGCTACTCATGCCATCTTCTCCTTGTTCTCATTACATTTTTCACTAAAACGCTTCTTGTTTTTATACTTTTTTTGATGGGGTTCTTTTTCGTTGCTACTACAGCTACAGCGACTGCTGTTGCTGCTGAAGACATTTGCAGACAACAACGATTAAAAATCGATTATTATGCTGGAGTTAACCTTTGAGACATTGTGTTTCGTTTGTTCGTTAATCCATCGTTTGTGTCAATAATAACGCTTTTAATGTGTGCAACGGAAGTTTTAGTTCTTTTTTTTGTGAATGTTGTTATTATTTTTTGTTTTTGTGTTTGTTGCAAACGGTAGCCAGACATTTGTGACAGTTTTGGCTGGAGTATCTTCTTTGGCTGATTTTAATGGATGCATTGGAGCCGTTAAGTCTGAGTGAATGACTGCTTTATCCATCAATAAAAATGCAGGTTAAATAAGGAAATACAATTTGAATTTTAAAGGAAGTTATATTTGGAGATCTATAAAATGTAAACCTTTTACTGTTGGCATCTTAATATTTTGTGGTAATTAAGTAGATATTTTTTCTGATTTCTGTAAAACAGCAACAAAATTCCAAATATTCCGCTTAATTTCTTTAGAGTGTGAAATGATTACAATAAACAATGATATAAAATTCTTAAATAAAATATTTCTTTTAAACTAACATGATATACTCATACCAAAATGTGTTTAAATGACTTCTTAATCTGTGTAGTTTATGTTCATTTTTTGCACCATGGACAACACTACCCTAGACAATATGTTATTCATACTCACAACCCGACAGATAGAGAGACAGTCAGATAAATGTAATCCCATAAAGCCAACACTCTTTTATATTTGTATTTCTTATACAAAATAAATAGAAAGAAAAGGGTTTCTTGGGCCAATATAAACGACTTCTTATTCTTTGTTCATTTATTTACCAAAAGGCAATTATAACACATTTTTAAACAAAGACATTTTAAAGACAGTGTGAGACTCTTCAAGCCAAATAAACAAATAAACATTTAGTTACACAAAATTTATAAAAGATTGCCAGTGTAATCGGCTACATAATCTTTTACGCTAAAATACTCATTTGCATAAATTCATTATTAAGATAAAATTTAAGAAAAACACACACACCCGACTTGCTAAAAGACAAATATGTTAAATTTGTAAAATCCTTTGTTAAATTATTGTTTGTACTTTGTAATTTAATAGAAGATATAATATTTTGTATTAATTACTGCCGTCTTTACTGCTTACGCCTTTATCTATTGCTACTCCTATTTGTCAAATTATTTAAGTCAGCAACATAAAACTTTCATAGATCTTTGGTGACATATTTAGTTTTAGTTTTATTTACTACTTTCATCCGTTTCCGCTTGTAAGTTGCTTTAGCCAAAAAGCGAATATTGTAGACATTTTAAAAAGACACAATTATGTATTTGTTTAATTCAATATTTGCATAGAAAGACAGACAATTTATCAATAAGGGAAATACGTTATTTTTTATTTTTTTGATTATTCAATTTGTATGCAAAAATATATACACATGTAACTTTAAATAAAAAATAATAATAATAAAAATAATTTTGTCGTTTCATTCACCTTTACAATCGTTTTTTAGGCATTAACTAAATTTTCCCATGCCTTTTTAATACATACTAGAAAAAGTTAGTATAATATTAAGTTAAATACATATATCTTTGCAGATTTTTTAAAAAAAGTAGCAGTAAAATGCTATTTGATACTTTAAAGTATAAAGAATAAACTGCAATTTGCATTTTGTGTATCGTAATTTTATAAAACTCCATAATGACTGAATTCTGTATATTTAAATGCAATTTGCATTTTGTGTATCGTAATTTTATAAAACTCCATAATGACTGAATTCTGTATATTTAAATGGGAATAAATGTTAGCGAAAATGCCAGCTTCTTATACAGACTAGAAAATGTCTAGGTCGCATGTATGAGCAAATTAAAAAAAGAAAACCTCCATCTTACTGCATTGTCCCTTCACACAGATTAATAATACGTCTCTAATTTTATAAATATCTCTGGTTTATTAGGGAAAATGTTCATAGAGTGCAAATATTTCACTTATATTATTACAGTCGAATTCACTTCTGTTGCTAATTTAATTCCGTAAAAAATCGCCTAAGCGATTAAAATGAAAAAATTATTTAATCATAAAAACCGTCAAAATTAAAAGAATAAAAAAAATAGCCAAAACGAAAAAAATCACCAAACTAAAAAAACAAGCGTTATATTCGGCTCGGCCGATTCTATATACCCACCATCAACTTTTTAAAATTTTACGTTATATTAGAGGTGGGCGGTAAAAAGGGCGCACCATGCCCATTTTTTGTTTCCGATTTTTTATTGGTCCTTAAACTATTTGTTCAAAATTTCGTTGACGTTTCACCTTATATGGGAGGTGGGCGGACCACGCTCATTTTTAGTTTTATATCGACCCTCGAACTATCTGTACAAAATTTCGTTATCGTACATGCTTTTGTTTAAGAGATATCAGCAGAAAACTATGAAATGAAGCTACAACGGACACCCTGTGTTTCTAGTATTTTACCCATAACTTTTTTGTTTATTAACCGATTTTGCCCATTTCCAATCGCAAACGAACCTTATATAATATAAATATTTGAGCCAAATTTGAGTCCGCCTAGGTTGTCACGTTCGAACCCTCTCCTGCTTTCAACAATCTCTTTGATGGTGGGTATAAACAAATCGAAAATAAGAAAAAAACGACTAACTAAAATAATTGCCAAAATGAATGAAATTCCCTAAAAAGAAAAAAAAATACCAAAATAAAAAAATTTGTCTAAAAAATTCCCTCAAAAAGAGAAAATTCCCTCCATCTGACATCACTGACCACAAGTATTTCCCAAAAAAACATTTTTTTTTTTTTTTTTTTCAATTAAACACAACAAAATTATAGCCGGTAAACAAAAACCTGTGTACCCCACACAACCACATTTAGTTTGGGTATTGTGCACTTTTTCTTTTATTTATAACGCAAACATTCCAACACCCACGTTAAATATCAACCTATAATAAATTTCTAAGTCCATTTAATGATGTCCGTCCGTCTAGTTGGTAGATTTGCAATTTTAAATACAATTTAATGAAATTTAGTACATATGATTATTTGGATATAAAGTTTGTTGCATTATTTCACTTAATAAGAATAAATAAGTTTTATATAAACATGAATTTGAATTCCAAATCGTAATACAAAATTTCATAAGGGTTGGTCCTATATTGGCCATAGGTCGTATTAAGGTCCATTTTACTTTTACGCCCAAATGATTATCATATTGTCAAGTTTAACCGACTTTCTTTTTTTCGAGGTTTTTTAATTTTTTATTATTTTAATTGAGGAACCTCAGAACAAAACGAACTTGTTAGAAAACGATTTGCTAGAAAACTGGAATTATTGTTTTTTATTTTTATTTTTTTATTTTTTTTTTTTTGGGAAATAGTAAGAATCAACAAATATTAAAGATATGTGAGATCAAGGGACTTTTAAATGTAAAAAACTAAATATTCTAACAAAATCCTGGTAGACAAAAAAAAAAAAAAAAAAAAAAACACAATGCCTACAAAAAAGAATGAATTATTCTACGGCTGCTTAATTATTTTATCAAGCATGAAAAATTTAAGCATTTGCATATTTTTGAAAAGAATTTCACAAAAAATGCTTATATTTTAAATCTTTGCATACATTTGCATATAATGGATACAAAACTTTTGGTGATTTTTTGGAGTTCAATCAAATGATTTCTAAAAAATTGTTTGTGAGTATTTTGAGTAATTGTAAATATTGTAAAGAAAAAAATTAGGAAGTTGGAAATATGATACTTAAAATTAAGATAATTATATTTTTATAAACATCGAAATCTATTAGAGATTGAAAGTTAAAAAATACTTATTTGTGCATATTTTCTACGCATTAATATATAAGAATGCATAAATTCGTTGGTTTTTATATACATATTCATGCTATTTTTGCATATTTCTCTGCATATTATACCATTTTTTCGTGCTTTTTCTAGCGCATATTTCAATTTTCTTTTGTGCATATAAAAACTTGCCCTGGTGATCATATATTGTAACTATAAAATCATAGTAAATATTTATCGTGATTATTTTATTGATTTCGGAGTTAATTATTAATGTTCAGGTATTCACACAAAATTTAAGTATTAAAATTGAAAAGTATTCCTTTTCAGTACGTTTTCATCTCAGAAATCCTTTGAGTTATTATCACAAAAATGTGTGGGAAACTGGAGGATATATTGCTATATAATATACTATTTATTACGGGCTATACGAAACGATACAATAATCTTATTAATTCCAAAAATTTTGAACCTAGATTACCGATTTGGATAAAATTCGGTGCATACATAGTGGAGGACTCAAAATCATGTAAAATGAATTTTATTTATTTTTATTTTGAAAACTGTGGCAACTCTATAGCTTTAAGTGTGATTAACTGATTTTTTTAAATGGCCAAAACTGTTGTTGTATAAAAGATATCAAAATCATTTTTTTTTTTCCAATAAATTTGTCAAAGTTAGTATTTTAAGATGTTTAACAAAAATTTTTTTTAACATATTTTTTTCTTAAAATTATCTTCAAAGACGTTTATCTTCAAAAGTCCATCTTCATTTTTTGTATAATTTTTTTGTAGAAAGCTCTATCGGTATAAGGAGTGAGATCGAAAAATATTAACACACATTTTGCCTCATAAAAAATTCAACATTTTTTTTTGATCTAGTTATCATGGAAAAATACTTCAGTTATTATTTTTAATAACAACCATGTTAATTTATACTTATTTCCATCAAAATAAGTGACGAAAATGATTTACGTCCTACAAGTTATTAAAAAATTTCAAAAAATCCTAATAGGTCTTACAAATAATTGGCCACAGAATTAAATGTCGTCCGTAAAACCGTTTCTAATGTTATTAAACAGTATCAGGAGAATTTGACTATTGATGTGAAACCTAGTTCGATAAGAAAAAAGGACCACATGATATTGGGAAGGCCATAAAATTGAAGGCATATTGAAAGGAACTCCAAACACATCTGGTAGAAAATCAGCTAAGTTTTCTCAGTGCTTCGACTATTTGGTGCGAAAATTTAAAGCTAATGGAAAAGTTAATAACATATAAAGTTCAAAAAATTCTAAACTGGAATTCTGCAAAAAAAAAATTACAAGCCAAAAATAGGACTCGGAATTTAAAACCAAATTTCATACAAAAATACTCAAGCTGTATAATTGACGAAGAAACGTAGGTGCTGGCAGAATCTTCGCAGCTTGTGTCTCAAAAATTTTTATTGCTAATGCTCGGAGCAATGTTGAAGATAAGTTTAAAACCCAAAAGCAGCAAAAATTTCTTACAAAATTCATGGTATGACAAGCTTTTTGCAGTTGCTGCAAAACAGGAAAGTCATTTTATATTTTCCGTTCTATAAATACCAAAATATGCATAAAGGAATATTTGCAAAAAAGACTTCTTCTTTTCTTAAGAAAGCACAACGTGTCCACATATTTTTGGACCCATTTGGTATCATGTCACTACGGTAAGAAAGCTATGGAGTGGTACCAAATCAATAACATAGTTTTAGTACCAAGAGAGGTCAATTTTCAAAATTGTCCATAGCTTAGACCAGTGGAGAGATATTGAGCTCTTGTGAAAAGTGAATTTAAGAGCACAAAAAAGGTGTCCCAAAATACCGAAGATTTTAACAGAAAATGTGCACACTGTTCCAAAAAAGTGACTGAATCAACTATCAAATCTCCAAAGAAAGGGTTTTCAAAAATGGTCCACAATTTTATAATTAGTGGTTAGAACCATAAAAATTATATATTTCTGTGATCTGTGCTAAATTATTAAATTATTAAAAAAATAATGAAAACTTTAAGATCAACCGTTTCCAAGTTATTGAATATTATGCATGTTAAGAATTTTTCGATCTCACTCCTTACTTACTATAGACAAAATTTCAGAGAGATCAAATTTTTAAAATTTAAAATGGAATTACCCTATTGTTTAAATTATTTAAGCTGTTCCGTAGAGATATATTAAATCAAGATCTATAATATTTACACCGGCCTTCCTCACTTATGATTAGAATTAACAAAAATATTATATATATAATAATAATTCTATTTACAATACAACGTTATTCTTGTTATAAAAGCTTAACAATCGAGGAGCTCTAGTAAATGTTTTTCACTAAAATAATTTATTTGCAGCATTTCATCAGTTTCATATAATTTTCCGACGGTATTTTTAAAAATCATCAATAATGAAAAACACCAAAAACTAACAAAAAAGCGTAAAACGAGTGTAACAATTAACAAATAAAATTTAATTGGCACATTTTACACAAATTCATACACATCAACTAAAAAAAGTACTTTAAAAATCACTTGAGCTCAGCTCTGAATGGGAGCCAGTCGAAAAGGAAAGAAAAAAAAATACAACGGAGGAAAAAGTGAAAAAAGTGTGAACAATTTAAACTCGAAACTAATAAAAACCTAAACACGTAATGAATACGCCAAGTGTTCCACATTTCAATATAACACGACTGACTGCTACGCGAATGTTGCTGCTAAAATTGCACTTTTTTTGTTTTTTTTTTCCAATTGCTTTAAACTTATGAATACAAGTGCAATATATTTTTCATGCGTCAAAATGTTATCTGCCACTTGTAAATGTGTATTATGAAAAACCAAAAACAAATGAATTTTTTAACTGAACTGAACAAAAACTTGAGTTAAACACCAACAACAATTTTTAAATAAAATTAACAAAAAACTTTTGTAATAAATACGATAAAAATTGTAATAAAAATTAAAACTATGACAAGTAATTTTTGCTAAAATAACAACAGCGTTTTTTTTTTTTTTTGCTCTGTTGTAGCATGTAATAAAATACGTATAGGAGAAATTAAAAAAAAAAGAGGTTGGAATTATTAACTTGCAACAAAATATGAGTAAAAAAAATGAAATTGAAAAAAGATTCGGCTGTGCCGAATCTTTGATACCCTTCACCATATTACCATCTTACCATCTTATCGACATCATATTACCATATTACCGACAATTAATAAAATTTTCGCCTTAACGTATGCTTGCATATTTTCTAAATCTAAATTTTTTTCAAACTACGAAAATTTGAATATGAAAAAAAAACAATCATAACAGGCTTTGCTTTTAAAAAAGAAACAACAACAATTCCATATATATTTATTTTTGTATGTACAAACTGACTGAATACACAAAGAACAACAACAACACTGTTATTCATTATATTACTGCTGTTGCTAACTAAACTACTTGTCTATACAAAAAACAAAAAACGTCACTAATAGTCATTACAATGCTTAATATACATGTTTGTGTATGTATTTATGTATATTCTTAACAGATATGTTTTAGTTTTTAAAAATAAACAACTACAATTCCATATCTATTTATTTTTGTACAGACTGCATATACAAAGAACAACAACAACAACACTGTTATTCATCATATTACTGCTGTTGATAACTAAACTACTTGTCTATACAAAAAACAAAAAACGTCACTAATAGTCATTACAATCCTTAATATACATGTTTGTTGGTGTATTTATATTCTTAACAGATTTGTTTTTGGGCCATAACTCTGTTGATTATGAACGAATTTGGTTTATTAAAAAAACCGAAATTTTATAAAAATATTTATGACTGATCTATATAAAAATAAAAATCTATAGCTTGAACAAGGGCTTCAAAAATAAAAAATTCGTTTTCCCCGATATCTCAGTTATTATTTAACCGATTTATTTAATTTTTTCAGAACAAAAATTCAGAAAATAATTTTCGAGCCCGCTTTAAAAATTCGAAGTCCCTGGTATATGCAGAGGCTTCAGAAACTAAAAAACCGGTTCTAAAAACCGGTTTTTAAAGCATATCTCCACCATTTATAAACCGATCTTCCTGATTCAAAAAACTGAAATTTTATAAAAATATTTGTGACCGATCTGTATAAAAATAAAAATCTATAGCTTAAACCAAGGCTTCAAAAAATAAAAAATGCGTTTTGTCCGATATCTCAGTTATTATTGAACCGATTTATTTCATTTTTTCAGAACATAAATTCAGAAAAAAATGTCCGAGAATTCTTTGTAAAAACGAAGTCCGTAGTGTATACAGAGGCTTCAGAAACTGGAAAACCGGTTCAAAAAACCGGTTTTTTGAACATATCTCCGCATTGTATGAACCTATCTTGCTGAATTCCAATAGCAAAATTCTCGAAAGCATTTCCGATCGTTTGACATACATATTATATATGTCAGTTATCGGTGGGCTTCATAAACGCCATTTCAACCGACACACGGACGGACGGACGGACGGACATGGTCCAATCGTCATCGCTTCTTACAAGGATTCCGAAAATATAAACTTTTTTGCTCTCCGACGAAAATTGTGGAAATTACAAACGGAATGACAAACTTATATATACCCTTTACACCTGTGGTGAAGGGTATAACAAAGACAAAACAGTAGTAGTAGCAACAATAATAACAATATGCTTAAAAAGGAGAAGTGTTGTAAAACATTGCAATTGTGCATAAAACTGAAGCACGTGTTTAAAATACCACTCAAAGAGAGCAAAAAAAAGTAGCAACATAAATTTATACATTGAGATTTGCGGGCCCCCTTTTCAAAGAGTTTTATAATAAAAACACACTCATCTCTTTTTGTGCTCTCCACTAAAGGGGAGAATTGGCTAAAGAAATTTTTGATTCTCTTTTACTTAGTGTTTTTGTTAAGTGAATGTGCAACGAGTGATTTTTTCTAAAACTTGCAACTCCATAAGTTATAGACTCTGTCTTGTTTCCCCCAATTTATGTATGATTTTTTCTGTATTGTCTTCCCTTTCTGGTGCTCATGCTTCATGTTTAGAGCCCATTGTGTTGTGTTGAATACTCTCGTGTAACAGCACTTTTATAACCCGTTCAATTTTGGCCAATAACAAAAAAGTTGTCTGTCTATGCTTGGCCACACACAAACATACACATTTTAAACATACTACCATAAAACATTTACACATATAGGAAAAAAAGGCGGAGTACGTTAAAGCATACATAGAAAAATGTTGATGTTTGTAAAGAGTGTGTTCGTATCTTAAGAACAAAAACGCGTTTGCGCTTTAATTCAAATCTGCTGGCTGGCTGACTGTCTAGCAAAGTGCCTGGTTAAAGTTTTTGTATGCTTTTGTTTACAGAGTTTCAAAGGTAATAGATCTTAAAATTTTCTGAAATGGAAAAAAAAAATCAAGGAAATCTTTTCGAAAATGTTCCACAAAAAAAAAATTTTGGTAGAAAATTCTTTATAAAAGGAAAATCTTGTCGAAAATTTTCTACAAAAAGAAAATTTTGGTCTAAGATTTTCTATAACAAGAAAATTTTGGTTGAAAATTCTCTATAAAAATAAAATTTTGGTCGAAAAGATACTACAGAAAAAAATGTCGTCGAAAATTTTCCATAAAAGAAAATCTTGAAAATCTGTCGAAAATTTTCTATAAAAAGAAAATTTTGGTCTAAGATGTTCTATAAAAAAAAATCTTATCGAACTTACTACAAAAGAAAATCTTGTCGAATATTTTCTATAAAAGAAAATTCTGTCGAATATTTTCTATAAAAGAAAATTCTGTCGAATATTTTCTATAAAAGAAAATTCTGTCGAAAATTTTCTATAAAAGAAAATTCTGTCGAAAATTTTCTATAAAAGAAAATTCTGTCGAAAATTTTTTATAAACGAAAATCTTGTCGAAAACTTACTACAAAAATAATTTACTAAAAAAGGCAATTTCGTCAAAAATTTTCTATAAAAGAAAATCTTATCGAAAATTTACTACAAAAATAACCTCGTCGACAATATACTATAAAAAAAATTATCAAAACTTTACTATAAAAGAATATTTCGTCGAAAATTTAATACAAAAGGAAATCTTGAAGAAAATTTTCTATAAAAGAAAATTTCGACGAAAATTTTCTATAAAAATAAAATCTTGTTGAATATTTTCCGTAAAAGAAAATTTTGTCGAATATATTCTATAAAAAGAAAATTTGGATCGAAAATTTAAATTTAAAAAAAAATTTTCGAAAATTTTCTATAAAAGAAAATTTTGGTCGAAAATTTTCTATAAAAGAAAATCTTGTCAAAATTTTTCTATAAAAGAAAATCTTGTCGAAAATTTTCTATAAAAGAAAATCTTGTCGAAAATTTTCTATAAAATAAAACCTTGTCGAAAATTTTCTATAAAAGAAAATCTTGTCAAAATTTTTCTATAAAAGAAAATCTTGTCGAAAATTTTCTACAAAAGAAAAACTTGACAAAAATTTTTTATAAAAGAAAATCTTGTCGAAAACTTACTACAAAAGAAAATCTTGTCAAAAATTTACTACAGAAGAAAATTTCGTCGAACATTTTCTATAAAAGAAAATCTTGTCGAAAATTTTATATAAAAAGAAAATTTATTATAAAAGAAAATTTCGTGGAAAATTTAATACAAAAGGGAATCTCGACGAAAATTTACTATAAAGGAAAATTTCGACGAAAAGTTTCTATAAAAAGAAAATCTTATCGAATATTTTCTATAAAAAGAAAATCTTATTGAGTATTTTACATGAAAAGAAAATCTTGTCTATAAAAGAAAATCTTGTCGAAAATTTACTACAAAAAAAACCTCGTCGAAAATTTATTATAAGAAAATTTTCTTTAAAAGAATATTTCGTCGAAAATTTAATACAAAAGGAAATCCCGACGAAAATTTGCTATAAAAGAAAGTTGTCGAAAATTTTCGATAAAAAGAAAATCTTATTGAGTATTTTACATGAAAAGAAACTCTTGTCGAAAATTTTCTATAAAAGAATATCTTGTCGAAAATTGTCTATAAAAGAAAATATCGACAAAAATTTTGGTCGAAAAGATTTTTTAAAAAGGAAATCTTGAGAAAATTTTTTATAAAAGAAAATCTTATCGAAAATTTACTACAAAAATAACCTCAAATTATCGAAAATTTGCTATAAAAGAATATTTCTTCAAAAATTTTCTATAAAAAAAAATTCGACAAAAGTTTTCTATAAAAGAAAATTTCGACGAAAATTTAATACAAAAGGAAATCTCGACAAAAATTTACAAAGGAAAATCTTGTCGAAAATTTTCTATAAAAAGAAAAGCTTGTTGAAAATTTTACATGAAAAGAAAATTTTGTCTTTAAAAGAAAATTTGGCGAAAATTTTCTATAAAAAAAAGTCGACAAAAGTTTTCTATAAAAGAAAATTTCGACGAGTTTTCTATAAAAGTAAATATCGACGAGTTGTCTATAAAAGAAAATATGGACAAAATTTTTTTTGAAAAGTTTTTATAAAAAGAAAATTTTCTATAAAAGAAAATCTTATCTTTTTCTATAAAAGAAAGTTCTGTCGAAAATTTTTTATAAAAGAAAATTCTGTCGAAAATTTTCTATAAAAGAAAAATCTGTCAAAAATTTTCTATAAAAAAAAAAAAAAAAAAATTAATAATTATCGAAAATTTTTTATGAAAAGAAAATTGATTGAGCATTTTAGTTGAAAAGAGTTCACCGAAAATTTCTATAGAGAATTTTCATAAAAACTCGTATTTAATTTTTTAGCTGAAAAATCGAACATTATTTTTTACCAAACAAATCAGTTTTTCGCCAAAGTAAAGCAAAATAAATTTTCATTAAATTGCATTCGGTTCTCTTTCTAATTAAATCTTCTTTATCAATTGTTTAAGAAATAACATTTTAATTTAATTAAGAATTAATTCACTTAAAGTTCTGTTTCAAAATTGACAATTGCATTTAAAGGAATCGTATTTCAGTTTGCAAATTCTGTTAAGAATTTTGACGAAAAACTACCAACAAAAAAGTAAAGTTCATACAAAATGTTAAAGTTGTATTTGTTTGGTTTTTGCGTTTTGTTGTTGTTGTTGTTAAAATTGTTTTTGTAAACTGTCTATCAAAAAACCATTTATTCTATGGCGTCCATGACCAACCATATCGTCGTCATCATTGTTTTTGTGGTTATTGAAGAAACGCTGTTAAAAAAAACTCCCTTTTTTATATCGTGTTGCAACATCATTATGATGATAAGAAACATCATTATTATTATCCTTGCCACTACGTTTGCTGCTGTTCCTCATCATTGGAAACCAACAAACATTGTTGTTTGAATAAGTTCTTATTCAACTTAAAGTTTCGCTTGCATGCGTGCGGTTGTGTTACGTTTTTTTTTTTCTATAGAAATTTTCTTGCATTTATTTAGATTTGACGTTTTTAAAATCATTATTCATTTTACACTTGCATGGAACTGGCAAATAATGTTCTTTCATGCAGCTTTCTTTTAGTTTTGTTACGTTTGGTTTGTTTGTTATTTCGACATTTTGGATAATAATCTATATGCAAACTTGCATATTTATAGTTTGGTTTAAGCTGTTTTGTTTTTGCAATTTATTTTAAAAAGTGTGTGGTTTTGTTTTAAGTTTTGCTTTGAATTTTATAAATTTAACTTTGAAAAATATTTAATTTTGTGGTTTAAAAATCTATGTGGTTTTATGTTGCAATAAATTCTATAAAAAATGGCTACTAAATTTAAAAAGTTTAAATGTTAATTAGAATGTTGATTTAGGCAAATTATAATGCAACAAATTATTGGCTTAAAAATATTTAAATAATTGGTTTGTTGCATTTGAAGAAGTTCTTAATTTGTCAGCGAAAATAAAAGTAGATAAATCTAACAATATGTTGGGCTTGATGCTCTAATGTGAAAAAATGCAACAGTAAGAAGCTGCAGCTATTAGATCTCGACCAGCAAAATCCTCTCATATAAAAATCGATTAAAATATTACGAATTGTGTTTTTTTTTAATAATTTTCATACCCGGGTTGTCCAAATTTTGAACCTTGTAGACCCGCTCCTGTAAGTGTATGTGGTCCAGGCTCAAAACTTAAATTCGCCTACACCTCCACTATAACTATTGACCAGCCATTACGAAACTGCATAAATATTTTTGTGCGTTGTACATATTACGGTTTCTGAATCCGCACTCAATTTATTAATTCCAGCTTTGGATCTTTAGAATATAATGGCTAAATAAAAATGTTCTCCTTTAGAATGATCTTTCTTCAGATTTCACCTTTAGAATGATCTTAATAAAGATATCATTTAATTTAATCAATAAATATTCTTTATTTTTTAACCAAAATAAAAATTGAAAATATAATCATTAAATTCGGATTTTTATTTTATTTCTCATAAAGTTACGGTCCCTGGTTTTCTAAGTTATAAAATAATAATAATAATAATAATAATATTAATAATAATTATACAGGGCAATATACCTTCTGCGGCACCAAATTTCGTTATCAATTTATAATCAAAACCCTGTAGAGTTAAACAGGGAGTTCCAAAGGTGGTGTCTTGTCACAACTTCTGTTTAACTTCTATCTCTCTAAATTCACCACAAGGAATAGAGATGATTACATATGCGGATGTCCGTAACATAATGGCAACGGGCCACATCGTTGATGATTTCTGCGGTACGGTGAATTTGCGTAACCTGCTGTTATAACCAACAATTTCTTCAGCAACATTCTGCACCATCTGGACTAATGAGGTAGAACTCGAGTTTGGCCTCTTTGTCAATGGTGTTCAAATTCTGACAGTGAACCACCCAAAAATCCTGTAGGTCACCTTTGAGAGCCTATTTACCTCCTCAGCTCATGCTACTACAATCTCACACAAATTGCGAAGTAGAAACAAGATCCTTAAATCGCTAGACGGCAGCACTTGGGGTATGGACAAAGAACATTGCTAGCTACATACAAAACAATTGTTCGGTCACAATTATGTGTGGTCTCCTTCATTGAGTGATACCCAGTGGAGAAATTTAGAAAGCTGTCAAAATGCAACCTTAAGGACCATCACAGATTACCTTTCCACACCACATGCATGAAGAGACGAAGGTACTACCGGTCAAGAAACATAACGTAATGTTTACAAAACATGAGAGGGGACATCCACACAGTTGTATTATTCCCCGAGGCATGTCAAGCATGACCTTTGCAAGTACGAGAAAAACATTCAAAGAAATGTTCAGGATCTCTTGGACCGCAATTTGTACACGACAGCTTTAAACGACATTCACAGAGACGCCATAGAAGAATCTGCCGTGAACAATAAGAGTAGTTCTGGCTCAGCTGAGGTTGGAATGGAGCAACAGGCTCAATGGTCCCGCATAGACCGTGAGACCAACTTATGCCCAGCATAAGGTAAGGGCCCCCATGATACCCCCAAATATTCAACTGTACAGCGAACCCTACTTCACTTTGTACAAAGGATTTATGGACAAAACCAGTGGCATTATAATAACAACAAAAAATATTACAAAGTACCATCTTATAGATTTTCATTCACATAGAACAATATACCTTTAATTTCATGATTTTATATTATAGATAATTCTAAAAGTACCATTAGAAGAACGCAAAAGTACCACAAATCCTCTTTTCACTTATTACCTTATATCTTTAATTTCATGTTTCCAGGTTCAATATTATAGAAAATTCAAAAAGTACCATTGGAAAAACGAAAAAAGTAACACAAAGTTCCCCTCTTGAATTCTTACACACATAGGACCATGTGTTTTGAATTTCTAGGTTCAATATTACAGAGAATTCAAAAAGTACCACAAAGTCTCCTATGAATTTTCATTCAATTAGGACTACATGTACTTATGTTCATGTTTCTAGGATCATAGATAAAATTTAATTTCCCGATTTTATCCCCTTTTTTGGTACTTCTTATTCCCCCTGGATGTAACAAAGATTGTATTCCAATTAATTTCTAAATCGTAATGGGATTTAATGTTAAAATGTTTATATGTATGAGTCAGTAAAGAGAAAAAAAATATTTTTTTGAAAAAAGTGCCAAAACAGGTACGATTTTTACATCTTAAACGTTAGCATTTCAAAAAAGTACCAAACTTGTATTCTTCAATTTTCTATAAATTACTAATTTGATGCACATTTTATTTCTATGCTTACTGGATTAAAAAATAGATAGGTTGCCAAAAAAAGTAACAAATTACAGTTTTTACCATTTTTCTCCCTAAAAGAGCCGAATTTAAAAAAAGTACCAGACACCTAAATGAATAACGATAGCTATTCAACTTTTTTTAGTATCTCTAGGGTCCTCACCATATCTATTCGGTAGTTTATATTTCATTTTCTATCTTTAACTGTTTGGGCTGTGCGATGATGAATCAGTAAGTAAGTCAGTCAGTCAATCGCTCTTTTACATACAATAGTCAACCAGTCCATATAAGTACAGTATGGATCAGGATCCACGGGGAGGGAAAAAAGGAAATTTCCCTCCCCAAAATGAAAACACTTAATGAAAAATCTGTACTAAATCATACAATTTATGGAAATAGTTAGAAAATTTTTTCTATTTTCCTCCCCCAAAAGCTTGAGCTGGATCCGCGCCTGGTATGGATAAAATTGTTAAATGATAATAATAAAAATTTCCACGGGGAGGGAAAAAAGGAAATTTCCCTCCCCAAAATGAAAACACTTAATGAAAAATCTGTACTAAATCATACAATTTATGGAAATAGTTAGAAATTTTTTTCTATTTTCCTCCCCCAAAAGCTTGAGCTGGATCCGCGCCTGGTATGGATAAAATTGTTAAATGATAATAATAAAAATATAAACAAATCTTTAAAATAAAACAACCCAGGAAAAATTTTAGAACATTTTCTAAAATCATTACTTCTAGAACTGGTGTAATCAGAATCACTTCAAATTCTTTAATAACCATCCTCAGAACTAGTGGTATCACAACCAATTCTGATACTAATGGAGTAGAACCTTATTCTGGTTCTAAATTCGTTTTAAGGAATGTTTTAGAGAACTAGTGCTTAAGAACTAATTCTGTATGACTCCTACATCCCTTCCGAGAACAAATGACTTCCTAGAACTGTTTAAAATACTTGTATAAAAAGATTAAAAAAAGAATATTTACAAAATCAAATTGATTTCAAAGGTGGCCTTTAGGAAATAGCCTATAATAGCCAGACTCCGAAACCGTTCCCTAACGCTTCTATGGAACTAGTTCTGAATGTGACAATTTCGAAAAAAAAAATCACTGATAAAAGAACTAGTTCTAGAACCGTTCCATAGAATGGGTACTGGCAAGCTAACACTTCCACAGAACTAGTTCTGGAGGTGACAATTTCAAACAAAATTAATTTGTCGTAACGCCTAAGTAGAACAAGTACAAACTATTTTCATGTGTTCTGGAACTAGTTGTAGAACTAATACAATTTTTCGTAGGAATTTTAATTATAATTTTGTACTAAATTATATTTTAAATTAATCTTTAAAAAATCTTTAACTTCTTTAAATGGAAGACATTCCATATTTATTTAAAAACTTAAATTATAAAATAACAAAATCACTTTTTTTTTTTTGTCTTGGTTTTGGTCTTCAACAATCCATATTTTGTCCTTGACATTTTAGGGTTTCATCATGCAGACAACAAACAAAAAAATGGCGTTCGTTAAAGCAAAATAATCATAAATTAACATACACTTCATTTAAAGCAGCCATTTTTTTTAAAGATCAACAAACAGACAACAACGATTTTGACAAAAATATAAAAACGAAACAAAAAAGAAAAAAATCTGAAAAAGATGAGATGATTTACAACAAAAATGTATGTCAATTCTCTATAGACAGTTTGGACATTGTTGGGGATTTGAAAGCATTGCCAGCAAACACAGTAGACGATTTTTGAAGAGTCTCCAACAAGAACAAGCAACAGCAGTAGCCGCAGTCATCATTGCTGATGACAAAATTATAGAATCACAAAAAATCTTAACGATAAAATCAAAAAATCAAAAACCAAAGAGAAAATAATACAAACAACATGACATGGACACCAAAACATGTTGTTGTCAAATAAAAATTAAAAAACGACTACAACAATATTATTATGATTATTATAGATGATGCGAGTATAGAAGGGAACGAAATAATAGTAGGGAAGATATCCAAAATACAAATATTTCAATGTAGAATTTTTTTTTAGTTTTAATTATTTTACTTAAATTAATTTTTTGAGTTTAGGACATACACTTGTTATCAATTACAAAAGTGATATTTTAGATTTCATTTTTTAAATGTCCTGCTATTCCAATGGCCACTTCTGTGTCTACATATGATTTTAGCTGTTAAAACGCTTGCATTTTTTTATTTTGGAAAATTTGATTCTTATTTAATTTTATGCGATCAGAATCAAAAATAAAAACGTAGACATTTTACAAGGTTTTCATGCATTACAATATAAACATATGTATGTGAATGTTACCTATGTCTCTGTAAACTGTAATTGTATTTATACAACAAATGTCTCCAAGGAGTTACACTAACTTTAAAATGAAAATAAGTTTTTGTTTCATTTTTACTATTTTTTTTTCTTTACATTTCTTTTTTGATAAAAATCGTTTAACAAAAAAAAAAAAAAAAAATAAATGTATAAAAGAAATACTAAAACCAAAAAACAAAAATAAAAAATACCTTAAAATAAGGCGAGGCATCAGGTTTATGGCAAAATTGATGCGCATGCATTTAAACTTTGGCAATAAAGACGATAACGAAGAGCACAAAAAACAGTAACAACAAATGAAATTGTAGTCGTATAAATATATTATATTGCAGCGCATGGATACCAAAAAAAAAGTGTGCAATAAAAATGCATTGCATTCTCACTCCCAGGACAAGTAGGAAATATTTCCAAAGGTTGGTTTTTCTGTATATGCTTTTCCTTTTTTTTTTTTTTTTTTTGTAAATTTTGTGCAAATCATGGCAAAGGATGTTTACAAAAACAATAATAATAAATGGAGAAAAAATAAAAATAAATAAAAACCATGACATTTGCTCCCCCTCTGAAATTTAATACGCCTGGATTTTTTTATGTGGCATTAAGCAAGAGAAATAGAGAGAGTAAAGGAAATAAGGAAAGATGTGGAGGCAAAAGAGAAAAAGGATTAAAAATCTCTTTTTAAATTGAAATTCCTTTAAAATTAATTCTTATTTAAAAACATATTAGAATTGTTAGAATTAAAATAAATGTTCTTTTCTTCTATAAAAATGTTTAAAACGCCTTTAAAAAATCTTTTTCTGAATAATTTTTTTTTTTTAGGAAAAAGCAATAAACCTTAATAAAAGTAAAAAAAAATCAGAACTCGAAAATTCAGAAATCTAGAATATTTTTATCAAATATCCAAAAGCTTTTGTCAAATTCCATAAGATATAAGGACTGCGCACGAAAAAATCTTCAGGCTGTAGGACTCAGGCAAAATAAAAAGGTCTTTGAGAGAAAATCACCTCATCTCTGGAAGAAAAGTGTCACAAAAAGTTAATTGTTTTGAATCTTTATCAGAATATTTTAAAGGAAGTCTAGCCTGAAGACTTACAAAGTAAGAAAAAAATCCTAATAGAAATGCAAGCAAGAATTTGGAGGTAAAAAATAACATGAAAGTACTTCGGACGATTTTTTTCAGAAATTTTATTTCTGTATAGTAGACGATGAAACGTTCGTACAGGGTGACTTTTTTCAATTTCCTAGCCAGGAATTCTATGTTGCAGATGCTAGAGGGATTATAGCAAAAAAATTTGGTGTATCAAAGAAATCAAAATTCCCAAGAAAGTTTTTGATTTGGGAAGTCATATGCATACGCAGGAATGAAGCATTTCATTCTTAAAAAATGGTTGCATTAACACAGAAATATACGTGAAAGAGTGCCTTTGGAAAAGACTTCTCCCTTTCGTAATAAAATTCAGTGTATCCGTTGTTTTCTGGCCTGTTTCCGCTTTTTTTCATTACAACAAAACAATGGAGTTGTAACAAAGAAATTGTAAGAGTTTGTACCGAAAGAGGCTAATCCATCAAATTGTCGGAAACTCCGTGCAATTGAAAGATATTGGACTCTAGTAAAAGATAATTTAAATGGCATTAAAAGCTCAGCATAAAATGAAATGGAGTTTAAAAATAAGTGGACTTATTCGAGCAAAAAAGTGACCGAAACACAATAAAACCTTTAGAACTCTGGAAAATATCAGATATTTCCTTAAAAACCAATATAAACTAATTTATTCTTTTATGCTTAGAACTTGAACATATCAGTCATTAATAAAAATACAATTTTTAGTTTCTATAAGCAGATTTGCATGCACGGATTTTTTCGTGCGCAGTCCTTAAGTCAATGTAGAGAATGTAAAAAAAAAACTTACGTGTCAGAAAGAAACTGAAGGGACTCACTGTGGCTCTTTTTCATAAAAAAATCGCCATAAAATCATACATATGTGCCTTTCCCGTAAAAAAAAATTATGGTTTAAAAACGAAAAAAAAAAAAATAAATAATAGTAATAACTTTACAAAGGTGTACTTGTTTAATTGCTAAACTACACCCAGAGAAATATCTATCACATACGTGTTGAAAACGATACCATTCTGTGTCAATAGTGAATCTACACCGTATGTGTTTAAATTAAACACTGCGTGTTCAATTCTTATTGAAAGTCGATACCTAATTGGCAACAAGTTGAAACCATTTCGGTATCAAATTTTTAAATTACATATGTTTTGTATTAAATTTGTTAACGAAAGGTATTAAAAAGCTGTTACCGTAAATTACCAATGTGACCACAAGCGTTGTTGATTTTGAATCGAATTTTTTCCCTTAGTGTATACATGGCATATATATAGATTTAGTTTCATATTAAAGACAAAAATATTACCCTTATAACAATATTTATAAAATTGTTTTTAAATCAAAAGTTCAAAGGTCAAAATTAGACATATAATAATCAAATTATTATATCTCAAAAAACGGTATTTTTAAAATTCCGGAAAAAAGATATAATGTTGACATAACTTTACTTTCTACGCACGTAAAATTTCAAGTTTGGAGTCTCATTTAGTTTAGAAGTTATGGACCAAAATAAAATCTAATTACTCATAACTTCAACTATTAAACAAGTTTGCTATCGTAAATTGCCTTGTTGTCTCTGTTTGGCGGTACCCTAGCAGAGTTTGTGGACTATAATTAGACACCAGCAGAATGGAATACGTATTTTTTGTGCAGCTACACACTTCATTAGCATTCGTGGTGTCTTATCCATTTCGGTTTCGTTGAAACCTTAACAACTATAAAGAATAATAATTTAGTTTTAGTATCGTTTTAAATATAATAATGATATTGCCTCCAAAATGATGTGTAGTTAATTTATTTAATTCCAAAGTTCAAAGGTCAAAATTAAACTTACAAAAGTTAAAGCTTTATATTTCCAAAAACGATATTACTATAATTCTTAAAAAAATATATAATATTAACACAACTCTTGTCCATAACCGTGCAAAATTTCATATTGAACACACCTTTAGTTTAGAAGTTATGTATCAAAATAAAATCAAACATCAAATTTTGTATATAAAAGTATAAAAGTTTATAAAACACAGTTAGATTATCAATATACCACCCATTTTTAAGAATAATAAAATACAGTTTTTCGACATATTCAGCTTAAATTTTGAAATTTAAAATTTTGTAATAAAGTTGGGTACCAAATAAAAATGGATAATATTATGTATTAATATCAATTAAAATCTTTAAGCTAGGTTGTGTTGTTTGCTCATAAGGAGCTGTCAAAGTTAAACATTTTTTTACATTTTTGAAAAAGAGTAAAAAAATTAAATTTTTATCAATTTTCAGTGTATTTATTTTAAATAAAACATCTTTTAAAGTAAAAATTTAAAATGGTACCATCAACTTCAGGTATTGAAATTTACTTTTTTTTGTCCTAAAATATACTAATTTTTAATTTTCATGGAATGCAACTTAAAATGTTACAGGATGTTTGTTCTGAAAATTTTCTGAAAAATAGTATATATTGTCCACTTCTAATCAGATGGCTGGATTGACATGAACACACAGTCATAGTAGAGAATAGAGAGTAGGATCCCATATACGTTCCAGGAGCTATAGGGATTCAAAGTACGGTATTCATGTCATAGAAAATGTTTAACCACTAGCGAATTTTTGTTCCTTACCTGATTTCCAAGATTTTTATATCACTTTAAAGTTCTTGATAAATCCTTTAGAAAACATGCTTTCATGTACTATTTCTCTTATATATTCTTCGAAATATATCATTTGAAATTTCAACAATCTCAACTTTGCAAGATGTTGGTCAAGTTTTTTCCATATACATATATCTCAACATTTTCAACCGATTTTAACATACTTTATGCAGTTTATTAAAGAACAAAATTGTCTATCGAATAAAGAAAATTTGAAGTTGATATCTTTATTGAGTCAAAAAATAAACGATTTTGAATTGGCAAGTTCTCAAAAGTTAATAAACAGACGGACGGAAAGACAGACACTAAAATTTTTTAAAAAAGTTTTAAAATTCCAAAAGTATATTATTTTTTTACTTCCACAGAAAAAAATTATTACCGCCTTTTTTACAATTAACTCAGTTGTTTCATTTTGCATCAAAATTTAATAAATATGTTCAAGAGAAAATAAAATAAAAAATAAATTTTGGTATGATTTTTTATCCTATACCCATTTTTGATTCATTCAATCATCTACTTGATTGATTTAATTAATTTATTAATTGGGAATTTTTTCTGTTTTGTATTTTTTATAGTTTTTAGTAATTGATATAATCATTTTGGTGAGAGGTGCAAATTTAAACAAGTTTATAATTGAATGAATTATTTTCATATATATTTGTTAATTGGTGACTTTTTTCTGTGTCTTGATCAATATTAAAACTTAATCTAAGTATTAAAATATTAATATCAACTTTTCTCTGAATTAAGTGCTATTTTCGACCCATTTAAGCCAAATGTATAGACGGACATTACCATTCAGCCAAAAAACATCTTATAAGTCTAGAAATAAATTTTTTTACTTACTAATAAATATAAAAATTAAACGTGATCATTAAAGTGTTGCTATCACCTTTCCCTGAATTATGGATAACTTTCGACCCATTTAACTTTAATGTATAGACGGACGGACATTACCATAGTGCCAAAAAAAAAATCTCAAAATTCTAAAACGGTTTTTTTTAACTTAAAAAAGAAAAAACTGATTAGTAGAGGCAACCGAATTTTTCGTCAATCGAATTCGGTCGGTTGCACGTACTATCTTAAAAATTGATTGCGGGGACCGAATATTTCGTTTACGAATGACATATTGTTAGAACCCATAAAGGAAATATTGGTCAATATAATCGAAAGTTTCGAACAATATAGTAGGTACAACAGTTTTAAAAAATTTATTCGGTGGGAAGAACTGAACATTTAATTCCAAGAATTTTTTTTTAGTGCAAACACATATTTTTTGTTGTTTATTATTTTTTTTTTACATATAAAATGGATGAACAAATTATATAAAGTATTCAAATTTGACTGCATAAAGAGATGTAATATATTATAAATTACCATATCTTCAAACTCATGACTAGCTTCACCGGTGGGTAAAATTATTAACTGGATTAGAACTTCATTTTTCAAACCAACGAATATTCAAGAGATGATAGTATTTGTATCGCATTTTATTTCTCCTAAAATTTTGACGATACTTGTAATTGCATTAATATAAATAAGATGGGTATAGGAATTACACATGTTTGTCAAGTTTGTTATGTTAAACCTCGGGAAAAATTGGAAAGAAAATATATATGTAATAAAAAATCTCTGATTGAACTAAAATTGAAACTTTTTCACCAACCTCATAGTAGATTTTGGCCTTGTTTAGACGATGAAATGTTTCTTCGGCAAAGTCACTCGTTTAGACCCACTTATTTTAAAGTGGTTTACCATCACTTATCCTAATCTGAAAGGAATTCTTTAAGTAAGTATTCTTATTTCTCCTTTATCTTATGTAACAAGCAAAATTTTTTAAGGATTTGCTGCAATTGGGAATTCATCTAGAACATTGAAAATTATGCCCCGTATACTATATTATTCTGTTGAAAAGAACATGTCAAATTTTAACTTCACAGTTTATGAACAATTATACACTTACCACTCTTCAATAATGTCATAGATAAAGTTAGACTGTATTTTTTTAATTTAATTAGAAAAAATAAGCATTAGTTTTAAGAAACTTTTTAAAATAATTTAAAATAATTTTTATTTTATTTTTCAAAATGTCAAAAAGTAGTTTACTTTTTTTATTGGTTGGGAACGCCGAATTTTGTTTATTTTAATATAAACCATTTTAAATGTGACCAATTGTTAATTATTGTTATAGAATATATTTTTAAAATTATATTATTTTTCTCATCAAACAAATTTTTATTGCATTCATCAATATTTATTACTAAAATGTGAATACAATTTGGTTGTAACCGCCGAAACTATTAAAAATCTTTTTACAGTACATACATTGATTGTGCTAATTGATAAATTAATAGTTGGAACTCTAATTTAATTACAATTTTCATTTCACTACAATAAATAACAATTTACTATTGTTTTTATAAATTTAAAATAGTTGCAATAAAATTTTGATGTACTGTATTAAATTTTTATAATTGTGACCATTTTCTAACCAATCTTTTTTCTGTGTGTAATAATTAATGAAAAAAATAATAAAAAGTGATCTTTAAAATACTGATATTACCTTTCACTGAATTAATCGCCATTTTCGACTTCTTTTATCCCAATGTGCGTCGCACAGCGGATTAATTAGTGGAAACTTTAATTCATAAATATGTAAAATATTACAATTTAAAAAAAAAATATTTTGGAAAACAAATTTTTTAAATTGTTATGCTACCTTTGTTTTTCAGGGAAATGACCTTTATTTAGACTTTTTGTTGTAACTTTTGAACTAAAAGCTATAAATCAATAAGTTGGATTTATTGATTTAATTCAAGTATATTTATTACTTTATGAAGTAATTTTAAGAAAGAAAACAAACAAATGCGTTTTAACCAGCAAAAACTTGGTAAAGTCATGTTGTTACGGATGTAGTTACTTATCAATGACAACATCATACCGTCTACATTACATAGAAGTAGTTCAGTGACTACTTATTTATAACCCGGTATGTAATTACTTATGGAAAATTTTAAAACACTGTCATAAATTGAATCAAAGTTGAATTTGTTTCAAAACATGATCAGCTGATTGCCGCTCATCGCTGTGTGCTGCGTTTATTGGCCTTCCACTATAATACTTACTTTTAAATCAATGAGTTATTGAACAACTTAGAAGTAATTAGTTCTTGTAATGACATCTAAGTAATGACATGAGGTAAGTGTTAAAGTAATGAGTTATTCAGCTAATGTGTAAGTAATGTAAAGCCATAATCCCAGCAAAAACTTCGCCTACTAAATAACGTGATTTGTAAGCGAAATCGGTATGAAAAACTGCTCCCATTTTTGGTGCTATAACTGATGAATTTCGTTCGAGATGTCCAAAATTAAATAAGTTTTTTTTTTTTTTTTTTTGTTTGGGTTCCAAAAGAGTTGTTTTGGATACTGTTTTTTTTACGCACAAAAAAAAAAAAAAACATTTGGCTCGGTTGAGATTTGAACCCACGCATCAACATACTGGTTGTGTTTGTTAGTCTGCCGTCTTAGTCGCTACACCACAATCGACTTATATTTTTGTATGCTAAAAAGTGGTTTTCATATAGGGAAATAAATAAACACAATTTATAAAAAAATGCGTTTAACTTAAACGGGAGTTGAACTCTCTTTGATTTTAAAAACACGTTTTTTTAGTTAGGCGCTCTAGACAACTGATCCACTTAAAAATCAAATTACTTTCATATTTACTAAATACCAGTTATTTAAGTAGTATTAGGTAATGCTGCGAGTGGCGAATAAGGCTACAATATAATGCATACAGGAAGCTGTTGATTTTAAAAATAGAAGCTAAGTTTTTGCTGGGATTTTAGCTTCTTAACTCATTACCTGGCAACCAAAGTTTTTGCTGGGTATATTAAAATTAATAAGATTGAAAGTATTGAAAATGAAGGCAATTTTTATAGTGAACATGCGATTTATTTCATTTAAGATATATTTTAGGCAAGTAATAGACCCAATCTTACGAGAAATTTAGTCAAAATATTTTTATTGCAATTTTAATGGCCGCAAAAAAAAATCTTTTCCAACTATTAAATTCAAAATCGTTTACTTTGGACTCGCTAAAGATGTGAACTTTAAATTTAATTTTTTGTATGATTACAGTTTTAACTAATTAAAAAAATTTAAGAAAATCGATTGGAAATGTTGGGCTATATGTATATGGATATTCAAGAGTAGATTCTAACAAAATTTAGGTGAAATTTCAAACGCAAAAACACGAAAGAATATCGCATTCAAACATGTTTTTGGTAGGATAGGAACAAACATTTTGTCCTTTATAAGTAACAGATTTATTTCCCAGAAATTTTTCAATCATGTGATACAAGGTTTAAAAGTAATATAAACAATGTTGCATCATAATATAATAAACTTGAACAATTTTATGGTTATCATGATTATATTTATTATTATTTATAAACTTAACATTTTTAAAATTTTTTAAATATAATAAAAATTTCCAGTTTTCATAATATTAGAAATATAAATTCATAATAAGGAGTGAGATCGAAAAATTCTTAACATACATTTTGCCTCATAACTTTTTTCGGAATCAATATTAAAAATTTTTTTTGATCTAGTTATCATGGAAAAATACTTCAGTTATTATTTTTAATAACAACCATGTTAATTTGTCCTTATTTTCATCAAAATAAGTGACGAAAAAGATTTACGTCCTACAAGTTATTAAAAAATTTCAAAAAATCCAAATAGGTCTTACAAATAATTGGCCACAGAATTAAATGTCGTCCGTAAAAACGTTTCTAATGTTATTAAACAGTATCAGGAGAATTTGACTATTGATGTGAAACCTAGTTCGGTAAAAAAAAAGGACCACATGATATTGGGAAGGCCATAAAATTGAAGGCATATTGAAAGGAACTCCAAACACATGTGGTAGAAAATCAGCTCAGTTTTCTCAGTGCTTCGACTATTTGGTGCGAAAATTTAAAGCTAATAAGAAAGTCGATAACATATAAAGTTCAAAAAATTCCAAACTGGAATTCTGGAAAAAAAGATTACAAGCCAAAAATAGGACTCGGAATTTAAAACCAAATTTCATATAAAAATACTCAAGCTGTATAATTGACGAAGAAACGTAGATGCTGGTAGAATCTTCGCAGCTTGTGTCTCAAAAATTTTTATTGCTAATGCTCGAAGCAATGTTGGAGATAAGTTTAAGACCCAAAAGCGGCAAAAATTTCTTACAAAATTCATGGTATGACAAGCTTTTTGCAGTTGCGGCAAAACAGGAAAGTCATTTGATACATTCGGATCTATAAATACCAAAATATGCATAAAGGAATATTTGCAAAAAAGACTTCTTCTTTTCTTAAGAAAGCACAACGTGTCTACATATTTTTGGACCCATTTGGTATCATGTCACTACGGTAAGAAAGCTCTGGAGTGATACCAAATCAATAACATAGTTTTATTACCAAGAGAGGTCAATTTTCAAAATTGTCCATAGCTTAGACCAGTGGAGAGATATTGAGCTCTTGTGAAAAGTGAATTCAAGAGCACAAAAAAGGTATCCCAAACTACCGAAGATTTTAACAGAAGATGTGCACACTGTTCCAAAAAAATGACTGAATCAACTATCAAATCTCCAAAGAAGGGGTTTTCAAAAATGGTCCACAATTTTATAATTAGTGGTTAGAACCATAAAAATTATATATTTCTGTGATCTGTGCTAAATTATCAAATGATTAAAAAAAATAATGAAAAGTCTAAGATCAACCGTTTCCAAGTTATTGAATATTATGTATGTTAAGAATTTTTCGATCTCACTCCTTAATTATAATAGTAACCGGATTTTTGTAACTTAATTATTCTTAATTCAAATATTGCCAACAAAATTCATGTGTCGCTACAAAACTATTTAAACAAAACAACTTTATCACAGATACGAATATAATTTTTTCAACTTTTACCAGTTTTTATTTTATCATTAAAGTGTAACGCTTACTAACTCTCAAAAATAATTGATTAATTTAAATATTCTTACACATACATATGCACATGTATTCATTAATTTTTCCCGCCAAAAATTGTAATTCATTTCATATAATGTTTAAAACAAAAATATCCATCCCCTCTATAATAATGTCCCATAGCAAAAAAGCACTCAAAATCACAAATCTGTTGCTCATTTTAATGCCAAAGCTAAATCAAATATCTGGCTAAAGTTTATGGATTTTTTTCAAACTCATTATACGAGTATAAAACTAATACAGTTTTATAGGTATCTACCGTTTGCCCCAAACAACTCTTAATGGCTTAAAGAGTTTTTGCTCTTTATTATGATAGTATATGAGCGTGCGCATTGATGGCTACTGTTTGGGAGCAATATTAAGGGGAGAGCAAAAAAATATACAAAAGAAAAAAAAAAAAAAAAACTGGGGGAAAAAACGAGTTAAGCACAGTAGCCGAATGTAGAAAAAAAGTATTTGAGTAGTTTTTTTTGTTGGCAGATTGACTCCAAAATGCACCCAAAAACTTAAGCGTAGAGAGGTGGGTATTGTGTGTGTGCGTGTTTATGAGGATTGAACTCTTAATGTTTTTAAGGCAGCTAAAGATGTGGATACCACAGTTACACACTCACAGTAGCAACCTGGACCAAAATTGTAGAACTAGCAGCTGAAAAAAAAGAGTCGCAAACAAAAACAATAACAAAAAAAAGAAGAAAAAAACTTAATCAAGAGGCGGCAGTAAAAGCACATTATACGACTCGCTACTCATTGTTATGGTTTTTGTAGAGGTCTCTCACAATGTTGTTGTTTTTTGTGGCAGGTTTTTGTATTTTGTTGTTTTTGTTCAAAGCGCAAAAGAAAGAAAAACTAGAGAAAAAACCCAACAGTAGCAAAAGCCATCGAGGCATTTCAATATTTTTTTCAATTCATACTCAGCATTCGTGTACGGAATTCTTGCGAGTTGGCAGCAATAATTTTTTTGTCTGGATCTTTTGCCAATTGCTGCTGCTTCCATATCCAAGTAGTTTTGAAAAATAGTGCCACAAAACTTGTGCTCGTTCGTTGTACAAAAAAAAAAAAGAAAACGAAGAACAAAAAAAGAAACACTTTGAAAATAAACTTAAAACGAAGCAAAAAGTCTGCGAAATATTTTGCAAACTGTGACCAAAAACGCGCGCGCGATTTTTATTAAATGTTTGAATGTGTTTCAAGTGTTTTCTTCCTTTATTTACGGTGCGTAGTGCAAGTCCATCTTAATAAGTCCTCTTTTATTATTACATTCATTACTTTTTTGCTCTGATGGCAGTTTTTTTTTTTCTGTTCCATTTGTAAGTTTTAAATTCAATGCAAGCAGTTGAAGATCGATGCTGTTTTTCCTCAAACAACTTTTAAAGATCGTTTTCGTTTCAATCGATCAGGTTTTTGGTCAAATGTAAAATACATTAAAACCGTGAATGTCAACAATTTTGTGGCAAAAAAAAAAAAAAAAAAAAAATATTTAAAAAAGCCGGTCATAATTACAACAATTTTACAGAAAAAATAAAAACGAAAAAAATTTCTTAAATATTTTTGTATATTGAGGCAGTTTCAATTACGGTGTAAAACAGAATCAAAGAAATAAAAAAAGAAAATTAATGATAAAGTCAAGGTGTTTTTATAAATGAGTGATTTTAAGGCCGCCTAAAAATATATATAATTTAAGTAATTAATTCCTTAAAGAAAAAGAAAAATAAAATAATGATTCAAATCAAAAGAAAGAAAATAATAAAAGTGAAATTGTGAAAATTTTGGAAAAAATCTAACAAAAAAATAAAATTTTAAAAAAGAAAAATACTATTTGTTTAAAAAAAAACACTAAATATTTTCCTTCAAAAAATATAATAATAATTTTCTTAAAGAATAATCCAATTAAAAAAAAAAAAAAAGTGTTACAATAACTAAAAATCTTTATAAAAAAATTTCTTATAATTCAAATTTTACCAAAAACCATTTGCATAATTTTTAAATGATTATGCATGGTACTTGGTATAAAGGACCACAATTGGCACATCCACACTCTCATAGTGAGTATCATCAGTTTCGTTCATATCCTTCTTTTGTTGTTGCACCCTATCACGAGGCATCTTCATCATCGTCCGTGGTATCAGCAGCCGCTGCAGCAGCTTTAACCAATACCACAGCACCCAGTGCTCCAAGTGCTCCAATATTAGTAGAAGGTTCTTTTACTGCAACTGGTATACATTCTTCTAATAGTTTAACTGTTTTAAGTCCTACTATTAAAATCGAACAAAACTATAGTGATCATCAGCACCAACAACATCAGCAGCATCAACAATCATTGCAGCCTGCTTCAACATTGAATGGTGTTGAGGATTATGCTCTTAATGGTTTGGATTGTTCCATTGTAGATAGTACGTCCTTTAAGGTAAGTGTTGAATTAACTGTTAATTTGAAATAGTAAGTTCAGGATTGAATTAATTTGCTGAAAAAAAATATAACAATTTGATAGTTAAATATATGAAATGAGGATTTTTCTATTCAAATTTTAATAGTAGTCGACTACTTGTCAGATTTTGACATAAACAATGTTTACTAAACATAATAAATCCACAGTAAATAATATTTTCTGTGACTCACACAAAAAATAAACCAAATTTCTCTAATTAATCATAGTATATCGTAATTTTTTTTAATCCTACGATACATACCCGGATATCCGGGTACCATTTTTAACTTTAAACAGCTCGTATTTCTTTAATAATAAAGATATAGCCACGCAACTTCAGATCGTCATAATTAAGGTGTTTATACAGTATATTAACTTGCTCTATATATAAAATGGCTTTAAAATTGATACCTACTGGAGTCAATACCCATAGTACCCGGGTACCCCCATATAATTTCTGTAATTTGCACTACAATTAACTTTTCTTTGCACTATTAATTACACAGGTCAACAAAATCGCAAAAAAATGTATATCTGGAATAAGTCTACAATGTTATTACTCCTTAGGCTTGATATAGTGTAGAAAGTCAAATGAAAATTTTCCATCACGTGACATTTTTAACCCGTTGAGGACCAAAGACAATTTGTTACCTTGAGAAGTTTTTAGGTTATAAAATTTTCCAGGTAATAGGTAGAGGAAATTTTCCACACATTTTTTATAGGTAAAACATGGGGCTACACAAATGTAGTACTAGTAAAGTATCTAACTTCTCACACATAGCCCCTAAAAGTCGTTAAAGTTGTAAAAATCAAGAATTTCTCAATTAACCCTCATAAAACCTATGAAAAATTAGGGATAAGAAGTGGAAGTATAGGGGAAATTTGTATTTGATATAACTGATATACGACCGCAGATTTTAAAAATGTTAAAATTTTTAAAATCGCATAGACAGAAAATGCGTAGACACCGAAAGTTAGAAAAAAAAAAATAAAATAAAATTAAAAGCCAAGTTTAAATAACAATGCTAACAAAACATAATAATTCTGTTAAATTCTTACTTCTAAGACTAAATGTAGTGAAAAAGTAACCTGAAACATTTCCATCACATCACACTTTTAACCCATTGATAACCAAACGAAATATGTACCTCTAAGAAATTTTTAGGTTATTTAATTTTCTGGGTAATAGATAGAGTAAATTATGGATGCGTATTTTATAGAGAAGTAAAAATAAAACAAAAGTATAGAATATACCATGCCTTTAACATGCGCTCCATAGCACCTAAAAGTCTTTAAATTTGCTAAAAGCACTGAAAAAATGGGGAAAATTATGCGAAGAACAATGGAAGCTTTTGCACCAAAATGCTGTTATTGAGAGATTATATCAACGCATATGGAATCCTACTTTGGTGACAGACTTTACAGCTTCTTAATATGAGAAAAAATTTATAAATAGTACATTCTTAAATCCTAATTAAAGAAAAAAATATCCATAAATTTTTCAATGAAGTTTAAAATAAAAAAGTTATATATTTAAAAATTGTGACATCATGGAAATGATTTATTTAACTTTCTACACTATATTTAGTATAAGGAGTTAAAATTAGGCCGAATTATTCGCGATATATTTTTTTTTCTTATAATTCTTTGTTAACTCTGTTCTTTAAATTTGGATTTTTATTTTTTCATACTTTTGCTGGATACAAATTTTCTGTCAGTATGATTTTAAAAATGTTACCATTTTTAATGTCTATGGTCTTTTGTCTGTTATAGGAAAATTTTGCCTCTACACCCACTCCTTACCCCTCATTTTTCCATGGTTTGATGAAGTTTAATAGAGAAATTCTTGGTTTTTACAACTTTAAAGACATATAGGGGCTATGTATGATAAGTAAGATACTAAATTAGTACTACATTTTTATAGTCCCATGTCTTGGCTATACAACAAGACTTATCTGCTCTACCTATTACTAGGAAAATATTATAACCTAAAAACTCATCATGAAACCATATTTTCTTTGGTCCTCAATGGGTTAAAAATGTAACGTGATGGGAAAAAAACCGAAATGTTCCTGGTGATTGCGATGACTATACCTACAATATCTGCAACATGATTTTCCAGATACTTTTTTAGTCTTGACCTGTGTTATTGAAAATCTTATTTTTATTGTTCATTAATTCATATAGTTAAAATTTTATTATTATACCCTACACCACCATAGGTGGTTGGTGTATTATACGTTTGTGCTGATGTTTGTAACGCACAGAAATAATTATTGGACCTCCACCTTAAAGTATACCGTACTACTCAGAATCACTTTCTGAGTCGATTTAACAATATCTGTCCGTCCGTCTGGTCGGCTGGCTAGCTGTCCATGTAAACTTTGTGAACAAATTACAGGTCCCAATTTTAAAGATATCTTGATGAAATTTGGCACAAATAATTATATTGGCACGAGGACTAAGGATTAATTTATTACAAATTTGTATAAGTGTTAATCTTTGTGCCAAATTTCATCAAAATCGGTCCATAATTGACCATAGTTCCCATATAAATCCCTTTTCCGAAAATCACTTTAACGTGCACAAATCCCTTAATAATATTAGTATCAAGTTAATATTCGGTACAAATGAATTTTATATAAGTAGAAACAATATTGCCAAATTTTATGAGGTTCGATCCATAATTTTTAATAGCTCTCATATAAGCCTACTTTCGGGAATCACCGTAAAGCGCATAAATGCATATAAATGTTAGTATTAATGTAATATTCTGTATTTGTGTATTTTATTTAACACTTGGTAAAAGTATTTATCCACAATTGGCCTCAAGTCTAATATAAGACCCCTCCCTGAATTTTGATATACATGGTGTAGGTTATCATATGGTCGGGCTTGACCGACTATATCTTTTTATCTCCTTTTTTTGCTTAAACTAGTGAATAGACATGTTCATGACAGGCAAAATTGCCAGTAAGCTTTTTTTTTAATTTCTAGCTTATTTAAGAACTTTAGAGAGAACAATAAAGGATAATATGTGACGAGTTTGAGCCAGTATTTATGAATTTGACAATTATAGCGCACATTTTAGCCGCTTTTGCATCCTTCTCCGCATTGTCTTTGGTTTTTATGAATTCCTTTACATTTTTTGAGCTCGTATCTGTATCATACAAAGCCAAAATTTATCCAACCCTTTTTAAAAAACTGCGACTTTTAGCTTCATTAAAAGTTTAATATGGACAGACGGACGGACATCGCTAAAATATTCAAAAATGTTTTTTTACGTATATTCACTGATTTGTTTTAAGTTTTGTGACCAATTAAATGGTAGTAATAAATAATTTTAATAATATTATTTTTTTTTTTTAATAAAGTTAACGAAAAATACGTTATGGTACCCGGGTACAACGGGTATTGACTAACGTTAATTTTTTTGGTTATGTACCGTAGGGTTAATTTTTATAGCACACAATGATAAAACGACACGACAGAGATTATGACAATTATGTTCCAAATTTTCAAAAAATTGGAATATTTTTCATATCAAATCTTCCTTGCTATATTAATGATAAAAAAAGAAAAACACAAAAATATTCTACATCATAAACGTTTGTTAATAGTTAATATTATTTAAACATTTGAAGGATTTAATTTCAACATATTCTAATGTTATTTTGTAAAACGATTATAAATAAAAAGTTTTGAAAATTCACTTCACATATCGTCAGTGCCCAAATGAAAAATATGTTTAAAATTAAAAATTGACGTTCAATAAAACTATTAACTGATCCAATAAAAAGAATTGTACGGAAATTCACTTCTAGGACTATTTGTCGGTCAGTAGGCTTACGTATTTTATATCGAAATACTTATAAACTCAAGTTACCGGCGCACTTTTTATTAAATCTTAATTATTTTATATTAATCCTTGATTTTACTTTTAAGTATAAAGTGCAACTTATTATCAAGGTTATACATTTTTATCAAAGTGAAAACTAATCCAATTAGTTTAAATTATATTAATAATTCAATTAATTAAAATAAAAAATTTCTTAAATTTTTTACTAAAAATAAAACAAAGCCGATTCAATTATTTTTCTATTCGTAATTGAAATTGGATTTAAAAGTTTTCTATATACACAGAAAAAAATATTTCAAATAATTTTTTAATAAAATTATTAATTAACTTTATATTGAAACTTAATTATATGATTTATTAATATAATTAATTTTCTAATTGGTTTACAGTTTTGTTTTTTAATAAATTGACAGCTGTTAATAAAATATAAAGAAAACTTGAATATTTGTCTATAAAAGTACAGAAATAAAATAAATTTAAGTAAATTTTAAAAAATTTTCAGCTTATTTCATCTATATAAGGAGAAGAAGTAGTAATAATTTCAATTATTCTAGTTATTAATATTATCATTTTGATGATTGTAGCAAAATCAATTAAAAATTAATTAATGTTACAAATTTCGTTATTGAAGTCCATTTTTACTTTTTTCTGTGTAGTTAAAATTTGAATTTGTTAGAATACTTTTACTGTGAGTAATTTATTTAATTATAAAAATATTTTAAATCATTTTAAAATAGTGATAAATAGTTTAATTGAAACTTGTTAGAATTTTTTTTTTTTTGTTTTAAATAAAGCTTTTATATGATCCAATAAAAAAATTTTCAAACGTATTTTATATTGAGATACTTAACAACTCAGGTTACCGACGTACTTTCCATTAACCCCCTGTTTTCATAAAATGAATGAAAAATTCGTCTCGTCAAAATGTATGGAAAACAGCAAATAAATTTAAAATTTATTTGTTGTAAATCTTAACTGTTTTATATTAACCCTTTTTTATATTTATGATCAAAGTTACAAATATTTATTTTTGAAAGCTAAAGTTCACAGAAAAATATTATCTATTAAACGATTCATCAAAGATAAAAACTATTCCAACTGTTATTTTAATTGTATCAATTAATCAATTAATCAAAATTCAAATTTTCTAATACGTTTTACTAAAACTAAAAAAATTATCAGCTTTCAATTATTTTTCTTATTGTATCAATTAATAAATTAATCAAATATACGTGAATAAAAATTAGTGATAATTTGAATAATTGAAAAAAAAAACATAATTTTTCATAGGTCGAATTTCAATTAATATAATAAATGAATATGTATTTTATGTAATTGAAATTAGTTTTACAAAATTGTAATTTAATTTGTAAGAATACTTTGATTTTGAGTAATTTATTTATTTATTAATAAATAACACAGTGTTACAAAATGGAAAAATATCCTAAAATTTTAATTTAAATAGTATTCTTCCATAACTTTTTAATACGATCAAGAGTTATGGAGATATTAAGCCTACTTTCTTAAAAAAAAAAAAAAAAATTATAAAAAAATTGGAAAAGAAATAATTTTAAAAAAATTATAAAAATTCGAAAAGGTCAAATATTAAAATTTGGATTAAAGTAATTGAAATAGGATTTTTTATTTCTCTTTGTAAAATTTTAATTTAATTTGTTAGAATACTTTGATCTTGATTTATTTGAAACTTATAAGTGAACAATTTCATTTAAATAGTTCTATATTTAAGGCATTTCGTCCCTGCGCTAACTGAATTACCTATGCAAAAATTTTGGAAAATTTGTTTATTGCTGCATTTAGATCCCCTACTAGTTATACATATGACCACCAAAGCATTTGTCGATATATAGACTAGTTTAGGATTTACAAAATTACCTATGTAAATAATTTTTCATACAAGTTACACACAAAAAACTATTTCAAATAATTTTTTAATAAAATTATTAATTAACTTTATATTGGAATTTAACTATATGATTCACAGAAAAAAATATTTCAAATAATTTTTTAATAAAATTATTAATTAACTTTATATTGGAATTTAGTTATATGATTTATTAATATAATTAATTTTTTAATTGGTTTACAGTTTTGGTTTTTAATAAATTGACAGCTGTTAATAAAATATAAAGAAAAATTAAATATTTGTCTATAAAAGTAAAGAAATAAAATAAATTTAAGTTAATTTTAAAAAAATTCCAGTTCATTGCATCTATTTAAAGAAAAGAAGTAATAATAATATCAATTATTCTAGTTATTAATATTATCATTTTGATGATTGGAGCAAAATCAATTAAAAATTAATTAATATTACAAATTACGTAATTGAAGTCCATTTTTACTTTTTTCTGTGTTTATAAATATAATTAATTTTCTAATTGGTTTAAAGTTGTGTTTTTTTTAATAAATTGACAGCTGTTAATAAAATACAAAGAAAAATTAAATATTTGTCTACAATAGTACAGAAATAAAATAAATTTAGGTAAATTTTCAAAAATTTCCAGCTCATTGCATCTATTTAAGGAAAAGAAGTAATAATAATATCAATTATTCTAGTTATCAATTAAAAATTAATTAATAATACAAATTTTGTAATTGAAGTGCATTTTTACTTTTTTCTGTGTAATATTATTAATATTCTTAGAGAAAATGGTAAATTAAAATTTAAAAATAAATATTTAATATGGTATGTTTATGATATGCCGCCTAAAAGTATATTTCCGAAGACTAGTTACACCAAAATTAACTGATACAGATTTACGTCAACTAAAGCTTTGATGATGTCTGTCCGTCTGTCTGTTTTTCAGTTTCAGATTATTATGTCAGATTATCGTCTGAGCGATACATATTATATGTTGGATTTCTTTTAATTAAAAAGAAATCGAAAATAATATTTTTTGGAGGTACTTTAAAATTGGTCCATCTCACGAAAGTAAAATTATTTATTCCTAATATTTTGGGAATTAGTTTAAGACACATAAGTCTTTAATTTTAGCAGGGTACACGCAGACAAAAAGCATGGTAACAGCATGATCACTACAACTATTCAATGTTTGTATAGCCGTTTTTCATTGATTTGAATAATACCGTGTTCATGATAGCAACGTTTATGATTTTGTTTCATCATTTAATGATTACCCACAATCAAAATTTTAATATGGTTGACTGAATTATAATATGTATTTAAATATTTTTGTACGAAATCATATTTATAAAAAATCCAAACATTTAGTTTATTCTACAACCATTCAGTTAATTTTACAAATTCGTTTAATTCTACAACCATTAAGCTAATATTTTTATTTGCAATTTATAAATTTTGAATATACATTTTTTTGTATCAGTCCAGTAGTTTGTTAGTATATTAATTCATATTTAGTTTAGATATGAACAAATATAATTTATCAAGGTTTGTTTCTATTCAGTATGATGAATGTACCACATATCGTGGTACAAATGAATATAAATATTAAAACATGGAATTATAGATATGATAAAATGGATTTATATATATGATAAAATCGGATTATATATATATGAAAAAAATGGAATTATATATGTGATAACATGGGATTATAAATATCATGAAGTTAGTTCATATACCCAGCAAAAACTTAGCTTCTATTTTTAAAATCAACAGCTTCCTGTATGCATTACATTGTAGCCTTATTCGCCACTCGCAGCATTACTTAATACTACTTCAATAACTGGTATTTAGTAAATATGAAAGTAATTTGATTTTTAAGTGGATCAGTTGTCTAGAGCGCCTAACTAAAAAAACGTGTTTTTAAAATTAAAGAGAGTTCAACTCCCACTCAAGGTAAACGCATTTTTTTTATAAATTGTATTTATTTATTTCCCTATATGAAAACTACTTTTTAGCGCACAAAAATATAAGGCGATTGTGGTGTAGCGAGTAAGACTGCAGACCAACAAACACAACCAGTATGTTGATGCGTGGGTTCAAATCTCAACCGAGCCAAATGTTTTTTTTTGTGCGTAAAAAAAACAGCATCCAAAACAGCTCTTTTGGAACCCAAAAAAAAAAAAACTTATTTAATTTTGGACAACTCGAACAAAATTCATCAGTTATAGCACCAAAAATGGAAGCAGTTTTTCATACCGACTTCGCTTACAAATCACGTTATTTGGTAAGCGAAGTTTTTGCTGGGTATATGATGAAATGGGATTTTATATATGATGAAATTATTTTATATATATGATAACATGGAATAATTAAATGATAAAAACAAGATGTAATTAAAAGCAATTTTTAAGAAAAGGTTATAAACCTTACTAAAAGTTATTATTAAAGTTATAAACCTTACTAATAAATTATAAAATAGAATCATAATAATGATTACGTACAAATATATTTATTGTCACCTGTAATCATATATTACAATCATAAGATGTTGCTCTTATTTTATGGTCACTAGAATCATATATTTTTTTTTTTTTTTTGCGTGGAATATTTTTTTGTCTTCACATAAATTGACGCACTTTACTGAGTTGAGGAATTTTTAGCAAATCGTTAATTTTATCTCATTTATAATTTTTTTTCTGAAAATCATGAAACACGGGTTCATTAATTTTTCTTTAGCTATCGTTGGATACATGTAACATTAATATTGGTGAATTTTCTTTTTTAATTTTTTTTAGTAAGGTCGGTTTTGACCGACTATAGTTTCTATCTCGTTTATTTTTCACCCCATTTTGAAACACCTCAAAAATCACAAATATTTAAGGTATAAAGTTTTGCCGCAAAAACAAAAAGTCATATGTATTTTATCCATTACGTATGCAGTTAAAGTTTAAAAGCTTTTTATATTAATACTAGCGTATAAGCCTACCAATACCAGGATATATAATATAATTAAGATATGTACGAACAAATCCGAAAATCTTTAAAAAAAATTATGAACAACATTTTAAAGCTTTCCCCCTCCCAAATCGAAGTTAAAGAAATGAAGCTGTTAGAATTTGAAGGGATTTTAATGCTTCAAGTATTAAATTAGTAAACCTTTTAAAACCAAAAAGAAAACATAGCTCCCTGGTCGAAATACGAAATTAGTTTCCGATAGGATTTGAAGAGAAAACAATGACTATAGCAAATTTAAATTTTTTAAAATCGAAACCAATTTTAAAAAATATTACATAGACCATATTCGCTCCCTGATAGAAATTTCAAAATCTGTCACCATATGACAAATTGTAGGAAGAATAATTTTATAAGTAAGTCAAATTTTAATTTTCTATCACATCTGGGAGCTTTTGAAAGCTCTGGAAAGAGAAAAAGGCTTAGAAAATTATATATAAGTCTCATTGTTTCCGCTCTCTGATAGAAAATTCACAATTTTGCTCCATCGCCTCCTTTCACATTCAAAATTTGGCTCTTTTAGGATTTTTAGGACGTATAGTTTCATAAGTAAGCCGAATTTTAATTTTCTAATTCGTCTTGAAGCTTTAGAAAGCTCTGGAAAAGGAAAACATGCTTAGGAAGTTATATATATATATAAGTTTTTTCAAATTAATGTTTAATATTTTGCTCATTTTTTACTCATTAATTATCAGGGAAATAATTGTTAAATTCCCACACTCATTTATCTCTAAATAACATTTAGAATATTTAATTAATCTCAATCAGATTAAATGTTTAATAACAATATACATAATTAGAAAATTACTTAAAAAAACAAAATATAATTACAAGAATAAAAGATATGTTCATCTCTTAATAATAAGTAATTAGCATGGCATACATTAAAAAAGCTAATATAATTTCCCAGTCGCATTTAAAAATTTAATCGTCTCAATTAAAAGAAAAAAACAACCATAAATTGTTCCTAACTAATCAGACTGTTAAATTATGCAATTCAGTTTGTAATCAATAAACTGCATTTTGTCTGTGAATATGAGTGTAAGCTTGTTTTATTTTTTAATATTCGCCGCAATAACTGTTGTTTATCACAATTATTAATCAGAGACAAAACACAAAAAACAAAAAAAAGATCAAAACAATTTAAATTGGTTCAGACGAGCCGAACCGTCTGAAGACCGACATACCAACACATAATTTAAAATTAATTTAAAATCAACATTCAAAGCCATAAATACACATAAACACGCACAACTAACAAAACCAAATAAACAAAATGAAAATAATGATACAACTCTTGCACTAGAAAGAAAAAATTCATACACAAAACATGGCAAAAACTATAAAAAAAACAAAAAAATTAAACGTTAATTCGTTAACGAATCAAAATGACACATATAAAACCACAAACAAACATACATATACATATATCTTTATGTGTGTGTGTTTGTTTGTGCAGAATAAAAAAAGGGCGTTATCATAACAATTTAAATTATAGCAGCAGTTATAGCAACAATAAGAACCAAACATGTTTTTGTTAGTTTTTTTTTTCGACAATAAAACCACACAAAAAAGAAAAACCCAAACAACAACAAATAGAATATTTGCACAAAAAAAAAATGGTAGACAGTACGTATAAAAAACCAGCAACAACAAAACACAAAAAATAACACAACTAACACGCCCACTATACAAAACCAAAAAGATTTTTTTGGGCATAAAGAATTTGAGCATAAATAACAAAAACCCAAATATTTCTCTTAAAAACAAAGAGTAGTTCTAAACTTTTAAGAGAATATTGGTTTTTTGTTTTAAGAAAATGCACTCAACTTGAGTGTGATTTTATTTAGAATAAATTGCAAAAGCTTTTTCTAATGCAAAAGCTTTTATTTTATTAGGAAATATATGAGTAGCAGAAATTGCATGACGATGAAAAAGGATTGTGTCCTGGCTAGTTGTGTTTGAAAAAGGAATTTCTATAAAATGCACAGGGTGACTAAGAAGAATTTTTTTTGTGTGGGGCTTTTCATAATAAATGTTTGTGCTGCATTTAAGGGATGTTATGGTACTTTCTTTGGCCTTTTGATAAGGTAAAAATGTATGCACCTTAAACATTTTCACTAACTTTTATTTAACAAAGAAAAAGTTAATCAAAAAATTTGTTAAATTTTAATTCTTTCCAAAATTCGTAGTACGGGAGAATTAAACATTTTTTTTTGGAAATAAAGCATCCATTGGCTGAACATCCTTTTTACCTTTTCTATATGAAAATTTTCTTCAAGAAAATATAGAGTAGTGGTAAAAACATTTGGAACTGAGATGATAGTTCACCATTGCACTGGTGAATTTTAATTTAATTTAAAATTTTAATTATGGTAATCGTACAAATTCAAAAAAAAAAAAAATTGTAAGTAAGTTTTTCATTGATTTAAATATACTGTGTTCATGTTAGCAACGTTTATGATTCTGTTTAATCATTTAATGATTACCCACAATCAAAATTTTAATATGGTTCATTGAATTATCCAATTCAATCCAATCATTTAGTCAATTCTACAACAATATAGTTAATAATATAACCATTCAGTTCATTTTACAAAATTTGGTTAATTCTACAACCATTAAGCCATTATTTTTTAATGCCTTTTGAATACACATTTTTGTGTATCAGTCCAGTAGTTATAATTCTCATTTAGTTTATATATGAACAAATATAAATTGACAAGTTTTGTTTTTATTCAGTATGATGAATGTACCACATATCGTGGTACAAATAAATATAAATATATAAATATGGGATCATATATATGATAAAATGGGATTATATATGTGATGAAATTAGTTCATATATATGATAAAATGGAATTATATATATGATAACATGGGATTATATATATGATAAAATGGAATTATATATATGATGAAATTATTTTATATATATGATAACATGGAATTATTAAATAATAAAGACATGATGAAATTGAAAGCAATACTTAAGAAAAGGTTATAAAACTTACTAAAAGTTATTAATAAGGTTATGAACCTTACTAATAAATTATAAATTGGAATCATAATAATGATTACGTACAAATATACTTATTGTAATCTGGAATCATATATTACAATCATAGTATGTTGCTCTTAGTTTATTGTCACAGGAACCATATTTTTTCTTTGCGTGTAGAAATGTGGAATGTGAAATATATTTTTATATACCAGGTCCTGTTATGATAAGAAATAGAGAGAATAATTTTGTACACACAACTTATTAAATTGAAAGACTTCTACAGAATCAAATTTTGGTTAAAAAGAAATTAAAATAAATATCAACAACAAATGAACATTGGACTCACTTTTCACAACAATACAAGCAAGAGAAAAGAGTATATGGGGGTAGACTATTTCCATTGGAACCCATAATTCATGCTGATGTACGATCACTTACTCATTTTCCATTGGTTATTAATCATGGGCAGAACTTTTGAAAGTATTAGACAACTACTTACAGGAGAAAAGCTACATAAAAAAAACGTCTGTGCTTTTATATCAATATGTACATTATAGTGCCTTGATTTGTATGGCAACAAAAAAAGTTGCAAATGTACCCCCCTAAAATTAAAGTTTGATATGTTTAAGCTAATTCCCAAAATATTTCGGTTGAATTATTTAATTTACGTGAGCTGGACCATTTTTAAAATACCTCCAAAAATATGATTTTCGATCGACAGTATACATAGTTTTTAACTTTTTGTCAAAAAAATTACAACATATGATAGAAAAACAATATCTACTACATATTGAACAAAAAATAATTTAAAATTTGTTTTCATTCTCGCGAAATTAAAATTTTAGTAAAATTTTCAATGGTTTTATTTTAAATAGTATTTTATTGAAGTTTGAATATTTTGGACATTTTTCATCGTAAATTATATTTTAGTGCATCATTAGAAAGCTCTCATTAAATAATATTGATATGTGCATTCATTTAAGCCTTTAGTTGCACAAATAATATTTTGGGATTTCCGGTCCATAATAGGTTAAGTTAATTTTAACGGCAAATAAATGGTTAGTTAAGGACATACATGTCAAAAGCATAAATTTATCAAAAAAGCGGCGAATTGGTGTAAAATGGCGGTTAAATAAAAAAACTCCTTTTTATTCGATTATTGTCGCGGTTTTAAATGAACATAAATTTATCAATATTTAGGTGAAATAAGTATTTGCATGTGACTTATTAGCAAAAATTTGCAAATTTAGCCTTTTGGCAACTAATTGCATAAAATTTACCCTCTAGTTCTTAATGGGTTAATTACGTGTTATCTTCAATAGTAACAGGATAGACCATTCCTATGGTACATTAAAACTTAATATATTTTGAAAAATGTCCGAAATATATAAAATTACATTTCTAAAAAAAGAAAATATAATAAACAATTTTAGTAAAATCTTAATATTCTGCGATTAATTAATTAAATGAATATTGAAGGTCGTAGTATTCCTCTATTATAATTTGAAGTTAATTTTCTCATAACTAAAATTTTGATAATAATATTGAAATAAATACGTAATTTCAATCATTTTAAAAATGATCCAGCTCACGTAAATCTTAACACTGAGATGTAATATTTTGGGAATCATATAAGAACATACTAATCTTCATTTCTAGACGGGTATATTTGGAACTTTTTTTCGTGAGGCACTTTAATGTACATATATGGGCAATTATCAAAAATGTTTAACCTTGCTGCAACTGACTTAAATCCTAAATAAGTTTTGTGGTAATGATATTTTGAACAAATTGGTTACAGATCTGAACTCACAAGACTTAAAACTAATACAGTACAAAATTTTAGCACAATATGTTTCTTTTTTTAACCATTATTGTTGTTCAAAGTTCAAGAATATAGAAAAACTGATAAAAACTTCTTCAATTTTTGTTTGCGCGTTTACACTTTCTGATCTCATTCTATCATAAGTAAACTAATCGGACTTTGTACATAAATTCCGCACCATCTTTGATGTTGTGCAGACTTTCAACAACTAAATACAGGGTAGTAAAGTTTTGGTTGTTTAAATTTTTCAGTTTTTTGGCCGCGGTCTGTGCGCCCCTCCACCGAATACAAAATTTGGGATAGAAATTGATATTTGTTATAATTGTGCGTATTTTGCGCTATATCCCATTGATGTGCCCGAAATGGTCAACGTAGTATATAGTCAAAGTTTGCAAAACAAGTGCGAAAGTTTTTCGAAAAGTCAGTTTTTCGCGAGGCACATTCACATTTCCATAAGGAATTGCTTGGATTACTGCGTGAACTTAGTTTTTTGTCATTTTACATAACAAAATCGGAGAATTATAATATTAAAAGGCATTTCTATGTAATAAACTCTAACAAAAAATATTTTCAATCAATATATGGAGAAATAACTTAGATTCGATTAAAATTTTTTACAAAATTTTTAAAAATCGCGATTTTTTTTTTTTATAAAATTTTTTAAATTTTACTTGGAAACCCTAAAATATGCTGCACTAATGCCATCAAACATTGAAAATATCATAAATTTTATTTGAATAACTCAGTAGGTTTTGATATTACGTGTAATTTTGACCAGAATTGTACATAAACATCTAGTTTGTAACTTTAAACCGCCATAACTTTCGCGCCTCTCAGACGAAATGATTAACGCGAACTGATTCTACATGCATTCGAATCACTTTATATGTATACAAAAGGATTTTAATGTGCCAAAAAAAAAAAAAAAAAAAAAAATTAATATTTTTTTGAAGGGCCAAAATCAAAAATTTTTAATAATTGCCCATATACGCCAACTGAAGAATTTTTCTAATATAGATCTGTTATACAGCTTATGAAAATAGTACAAGTTATATCTTCTAAAAAATTATTTCGAGTCTCTAAAAAAAGTGCTGGTGTAATTAAAATAGGAGTCATATTTTGTAAGAAAAAAATCATCTAATCATATTTAGGTTAAAAACTCATCAAAAATATGATAAAATCATCATTCTGGCAACGCTGATTAAAATCATTCAAAACACGTAAAAGTGGCTATAAAACTTTTCGAAATGGTTATGGACTTTTCGTAGAATTTGGGAATACCAACGACCTACACCCAAAGAAAAAATATGGTTCAAGTGACCATAAACTAA